>CM075749.1:4614577-4917077 GCA_037974335.1 Prionace glauca | reverse complement strand
CCTCGTGCTAGATTTCTCCATCCGAGGAAAAAGGCTATTACTATCCACCCTATCTAAACCTCTAATCATCTTATATGTTTCAATATAAGATCCCCTCTTAGCCGCCTTCTTTCCAGCGAAAACAACCCCAAATCCCTCAGCCTCTCCTCATAGGACCTCCCCACCATACCAGGCAACATCCTGGTAAACCTCCTCTGTACCTTCTCCAAAGCCTCCACATCCTTCCTGTAATGTGGGGACCAGAACTGCACACAGTACTCCAAGTGCGGCCGCAGCAGAGTTGTGTACAGTTGCATCATGTAAACCTTATCTGAACCATTTCTAACACTTTCCTTAAGTAAGGAGACTAATACAGTACACAATACTCCAGATGTGGTCTCACCTTCTTTACCTCCTTAAAACTCCTTAACTAAGCTTTTGGTCGCTAGTTCAAATCACAGAATCATAGAATCCTGACAGTGCAGAAAGAGGCCATTCAGCCCATTGAGTCTGCACTGGCTCTCCGAAAGAGCATCTTACCCAGGCCCTGACCCCCGTCCTATCCCTGTAACCCCGCCCATTTCTGATGACTAACCCACCCAACCTACACATCCTTCGAGTGTGGGAGGAAACCAGAGCACCTGGAGGAAACCCACGCAAACACAGACTGAATGTGTAGGCCCTGCACAGACAGTGACCCAAAGCTGGAATTAAACTGGGTCCCTGGCGCAGCAGTACTCACCACTGTGCTGCCCTATGTGTATAAGAACATAAGAAATAGATAATGTATCTATTTATTGTTGGTGATAAACCCTTTATAATTTTAAGCTACAACCAGTTGCCTTTGAAGTTATTACAAAATTATTTTAATTCCTCTATCCAGAGATATCTACACAGCTTCAACATTCAATTCCTTCTTCAAAGATTCCAAGGTTTTTTTGTCTCCATTTTTCCATCTAGAAATTTATCACACATCTCAATCATTCTGTGATGAAGGAAACTGAAATGACCACATGTGAGGTTCCTGAAGATTGGAGGGTGGTAAATGTTGTGCCTTTGTTTAAGAAGGGAAAAGCCTGGGAACTACAGGTCAGTGAGCCTCACATCTGTGTTGGATAAGTTGTCAGAAGGTATTCTGAGAGACAGGATTTACAGGCATTTAGAGAAACAAGGACCGATCAGGGACAGTCAGCATGGCTTTGTGAGTGGAAAAATCATATCTCATGAATTTGATTTGGTTTTTTGAGTTAAAGTTTATTTATCATTCACAAGTAAGGCTTACATTGACACTGCAATGAAGCTACTATGAAATTCTCCTAGTTGCCACATTTCGGCACCTGTTTGGATCAATGTACCGAACCAGACTTTCAGACTGTGGGAGGAAACCAGAGCACCCAGAGGAAACCCATGCAGACACGGGGAGAACATGCAACTCCACACAGACAGAGATCCAAGCCAGGAATCGAACCCGGGCCCCTGGCACAATGAGGTGGCAGTGCTAACCACCGTGCCACCGTGCCGCCCCACGTGAAGGGGTAACCAAGAAAGTAGATGAGGTCAGTGCAGTCAACATTGTCTATCTGGACTCTAGCAAGGCCTTTGACAAGGTAGCGCATGGTAGGTTGTTACATAATGTTATATCTCATGAAATCCAGGTTGAGGTAGCCAATTGGATACAAAATTGGCTTGATGATAGAGGGTTGCTTTTCAAATTGGAAGCCTGTGGCCTGTGGTGTACCTCAGGGATTAGTGCTGGATCCACTGTTATTTATATTAATGATTTGGATGAGAATTTATGTGGCCTGGTTAGTAAGTTTGCAAATGACACCAAGATTGGTGGCATAGTGGACAACGATGAAGGTTATCTCAGATTGCAATGGGTTCTTAATCAATTGGGCCAGTGGGCTGATGAATGGCAGTTGGAGTTTAATTTAAAAAAAATGTGAGATGATGCATTGTGGCGGATCGAACCAGGGTAGAACCTACTCAGTTAATGATAACTGGGGAGAGTTATAGAACAAAGAGATCTAGGGGTACAGGTTCATAGCTCCTTGAAAGTGGAGACACAGGAGAACAGAGTGGTGAAGAAGGTATTTGGAATGCTTGGTTTCATCGGTTAGAACATTTTCTACAGGAGTTGGGACGTCTTGTTGAAGTTGTACAAGACATTGGTATGGCCACACTTACAATACTGTGTACAATTCTGGGTACTCTATTATAGAAAGGATATTATTAAACTAGAAAAAGTATGGAAAAGGGAACTACTGGTACTTGATGCTTTGAGTTCTAAGGAGGAGTTGGAAAGACTGGGACTTTTTCCCCTGGAGCGTAGGAGGCTTAGGAATGATCTTATAGAGGTCTATAAAATAAAGAGGAGCATAGATAGTCGCCATATTTTCTCAAAGGTAGGGGAGTCTTAAACTAGGGGCAATAGGTTTAAGGTGAGAGCCAAGAGATACAATAGGGTCCAGAGGGTAATTTTCTCACACAGAGAGGGTGAGTGTCTTGAATGAGCTGCCAGGAGTTGTAGTAGTGGTGGGTACAATTTTGTCTTTTAGAAAGTATTTAGACAGTTACGTGGGAAAGAGGAATAGAGGGATATGGGCCAAATGCGGACAATTGGGACCAGATTAGTGGTTAAAAACTGGGTGACACGGACAAGTTGGGTTGAAGGGCCTGTTTCTATGCTGTAAATCTCTATGACTAAAATTGAACCCAAGCCCCCTCATTATGTTTCGGTGCAATTTAAATATTTTTTGGCATTATCATTTTGTAAACCCTTAACAATCTTTCATCCAGGTGTAAGTTCATCTGTTAAATTCTTCTCAGGTGAAAAAAAATCTTTTATTTTTCCTCCTGACTCAGGTTCCTGGTTCAGCGCCAGAACTGCAGCAGCCTGGAAGAACCCCGTAGTATAAAGGTGAGGTGCCCCAGAGAACCTGGCAGCAATGGGCTGTGCCATCCATGCGCTGGATTGAGTTATACTGGAGCTGCAGTAAAGTCACAGAGCTCTTTGTTCAAGCACAGGATTCTCACGCACTTCCCCTTGGCCAAGGAGCGATGGAGAGGAGATAGTGACACAGTGGGATTGTCACTGGGCCAATAAACCAGAGTTGCCAGCTGATGCATTAGTTCAAATCCCAGCTGGTGGAATTCAAAAATTGAAGTCACAGAAATCTGGAACTGAGTGCTAACTGAGTGGTAATAGTGATTATTCATAGATTCGTAAACAATTACAAATTGTTTCGTGCCGTGGGGAGGTACGGTAGCACAGTGGGTTAGCACTGCTGCTTCACAGCTCCAGGGTCCTGGGTTCGAGTCCCAGCTCAGGTCATTGTCTGTGTGGAGTTTGCACATTCTCCTCATGTCTGCGTGGGTTTCCTCCAGGTGCTCCGGCTTCCTCCCACAATACAACAATGTGCGGGTTAGGTTGATTGGCCACGCCATAAAATTGCCCCTTAGTGTCCTGAGATATGTGGGTTAGAGGGATTAGTGGGTAAAATATGTAGGGAAATGGGGGTAGGGCTTGGCTGGGATTGTGTTCGGTGCAGACTCGATGGGCCGAAGGGCCTCTTTCTGCACTGATTCCATGAGAAGGAGGCCATTCAGCCCATTGTGTCCACACTAATCAATAAAACTCTGACTATACCACTCTGATTTTCCAGAGCTTGGCCCAGCCCTGGAAGTTACAGCAGGGTAAGTGAATACCTAAATATTTATAAATGTTCAGAGGGTTTCTGACCCAACCACCCTTCCAGGCAGTGAACTCCAATTGCCCACCACCCTGTGGGTGAAAAAGTTTCTTCTCACCTCCCCTCTTAGCTGTCTACCTTCAATCTCTGTCCCCACTTATTGGCTCCTCCCACCCTGTCCATGGACTTGTCAAAGATCATTGCAAGAATCCTCCTTACCTGATCTGGCTGACATGTGATTGGCTTTTAATTGCCCTTTGAAATGGCCACTTAGGGATGGGCAATGAATGTTGGCCTTGGCAGTGACACCCACATCACATGTAAGATTTTTTTAAGGGAAGCCGTAAAGACGTTCTCCCTGGAGAATGCGGGCCTCACCTCCCTCCTCCTCGCTCATCCATGCCTTCCCATTCACTCCTATCCCACTCTCCTTCATCCCATAAAAGACCGAACCAGCAGACCACCCACATTTGTTAGAAAGATGAGTACCCGGAACAGGGTGTCCTGAGAACTCACAGGCCAGTTTTGGAATGGAGAAAGAGGGTAACAAGTGGTCTAGAGGTTGGTTAGCAGTAAGAGGATAAATGTGGAGATGAGCCGATGGAGGGGATCGAACCCTTTAGATGTGAGGTCCTTGCAGATTGGTAATGCCATGATTTACTGAGTGGGTTTATCACATAGAACATAGAACATTACAGCGCAGAACAGGCCCTTCGGCCCACAATGTTGCGCCGACCAGCTTTTTAAAATAAAAACAACACTAACCCACTAATCTAAACCAATCCCATTTTGTCCATAAACCTATCCACAGATCTCTTAAACGCCCCCAAACTAGACGCATTTACAACTGCAGCTGGCAGGGCATTCCAGTCCCTCACCACCCTCTGGGTAAAGAACCTACCCCTGACATCCGTCCTATAACTACCCCCCTTAATTTAAAGTCGTGCCCCCTCGTGCTAGCTTTCTCCATCCTAGGAAAAAGGCTATCACTGTCCACCCTGTCTAAACCTCTAATCATCTTATATGTTTCAATAAGGTCCCCTCTTAGCCGCCTTCTTTCCAGCGAAAACAACCCCAAATCTCTCAGTCTCTCCTCATAGGATCACAGTGCAGTGAAATATTATAAATAATCAAACACATACTTCGGACACCCATTAGGCATATTGAATCCTGAAACATCCAGTTTATGCCTGAATACAGATGTTCAGATGCAATCTAATTTCTAGAATAAAACGATAGCAACTTATTTTCTTGCAGTCAATTTACAGGAAATTGATACGATGTGTGAGTGAGATTCTTCATGTACAAATATCAACTTCAATCAAAAGGGTTTCACAAGTAAACAGGCTTAAATGCCTGGCCTTTGTATTCATGTGGGTGACAATGTTACTACAAGTGAGAAATGTGAGTAATCAGGCAGAAGAAATACCGAGGTGTCAGCCTGGCTCAGTGAGTAGCTCTTTCACATCTGAGTCCGAGAGTTCAAACCTCGCTCCAGGGACTTGAGCACGTAAGAACACAAAACCTGAGTGTGATACTGCACTGCCAAAGATAGCATTTTACAGATTAAATATTAACCTGAGGCCTCATTTACTCCCTCAGGTGCATGTTAAAGATCTGATGACACTGTGTGAAGACAAACAAGGGAGTTCTCCATCACCATAGAACCCTACAATGCAGAAAGAGGCCCTTCGGCCCATCGAGTCCGCACTGAACACAATCCCACCCAGGCCCTACCCCCATATTCTGACATATTTTACCCACTAATCCCTCTAACCTCAGCTACCCCTGGACACTAAGGGCTAATTTCTTAGCACGGCCAATCAACCTAACCCACACATCTTTGGACTGTGGGAGGAAACCGGAGCACCCGGAGGAAACCCACGCAGACACGAGGAGAATGTGCAAACTCCACACAGACAGTGACCCGAGCCGGGAAGCGAACCCAGGACCCTGGAGCTGTGAAGCAGCAGTGCTAACCCACTGTGAAATCACGTCTGTTCATCAAACAGTAGTCACAAAGTCACAGGCTACCTGCTTATTATCACATTGCTGTTCAAGCCAACTTGCTGTTTGCAGTTTGGCTGCTGTGCTTCCTCAGTATTAACTTTGAGAACACAGCATCAACTTGCATTTATACAGCGCCTGTAACACAGGAAGGTGTTGCAAGGCGACAGTGAAGGAACAGCAATATATTCCCAAGTCAGGATAGTGAGTGGCTTGGAGGGGAATTTCCATGTGGTCTAAAAACAATTGCTGCCCTTATCCTTCTAGATGCGAGTGGTCACGGGTTTGGAAGGTGCTGTTTAAGGAATGTTGGTAAGTTCCTGCATTTGTAGATGATACATTCTGCAGTCGCTGTGCGTCGGTGGTGGAGGGATTGAATGTTTACACATGGGGTGCCAATCAAATGGGCTGCTTTGTCCTACATGGTATCGAGCTTCTTGCAACCTCTTGAAATTCTCTCATTCTTACCACCTGCTATTGGTTTATTGGAAGGACTTACAAGTTTATGATCAACTTATTTGGCCAGTCAGAAATGTCTAACTATGGGAAGAATTGTGACAATTTTCATTGTCTTTCATATCCACAGTCTGGATCCTCAACATGTCGCCACACAAACTCGGTTCATGAATGTTCAAGTTATCCAGGTATCGAGACTTCACAAATCTCATCCCTAGATCTCAGGAAACCCAGCAACACTACAAACCACTGCAATAATGGCAAAACTTCAATAAAAGTACCCGATTGGCTGCAAAGTACTTTAGGATTCCTTGAAGCCATGAAAGAAAATGTGCTACTTTCTTAAAACTGGGAAGCTCTGTGTCGATGTGATGTAGAAGGAGTTGAGTTGAGTCGTTTGCCAATAGTGCATCCTGCTTGAAATTGCCCAGTTTCCTCCCTGCTGCCTGAAGCGAGCCAATAAAGTTGAGGAGAGGGGTCACCTGCATAACCGCACAGTGATAAATATTGACAGGTGACTGCTGTTTCAGGTTTCTACACTGTCGATATCTTTGTCGATATCACCCAGCGTGGTGGCACAGCGGTTAGCACTGCTGCCTCACAGCCATGATACGGGGGGTGCTGGCGTTGGACTGAGGTAAGCACAGTAAGAGGTCTTACAACACCAGGTTAAAGTCCAACGAGCTTATTTGGTAGCACGAGCTTTCGGAGCACGAGGGACTCAGGTTCGATTTCCTGCATGGGTCACTGTGCAGAGACTGCACATTCTCCCCGTGTCTGTGTGAGTTTCCTCCAGGTGCTCCGGTTTCCTCCCACAGTCAGAAAAATGTGCTGGTTAGGTGCATTGGCCATGCTAAATTCTCCCACAGTGTATCTGAACAGGCGCCAGAGTATGGCGACTGGGGGAATTTCACAGAAATTTCATTGCAATGTTAATGTAAGCTTACTTGTAACACCAATAAGTAAACTTTTAGGGGTGGAAGGTTCCCACCCTGCCAACTACGATTCCTGCAAAAGTCCTTTGACCTCGGGCAAGATTTTCCAGTACTGGGGCAAGTGTGACTGGAAAATCCTGCCCTAAAACCTTGTGCAACTTCACATTGACAGAAGCAGTGAGGAAGAAGTCCAAATAAGGTTAGGCACAATGACTCTCCTCAAAGGAAATCACCACAAAATGTTGCCCAGGTTGTGGAATCTCTCTCTACTCTTTGGCCACAAGATTCCCTCACTGGTACTGTCCCAGGTAACCGTGGCAGCAGTTCAGGGTTATGGACCTGGCAGCTGCCTCTGGCTGTTATCATCATTTATGCAAATAAGTTCACTGAGGATAGATTATGGGAACGTTCAAAAACCTTCAGGAAAATTCAGATGTTTCTGAGCTGGACAACGGGTCAAAATGGTGGCTTTGATTTCCTTCCGCAAAAATAATTTCTCAAAGCGCAATTTCTTTGCTGGGATCAATATTTATTGGAGATGTGAAATAGAAACTGGAGCTTGAACAGAATGCCACGATCACGGAATCCCAGAATACTACGGCGGCACGGTAGCACAGTGGTTAGCACTGCTGCTTCACAGCTCCAGGGTCCTGGGTTCGATTCCCGGCTCGGGTCACTGCCTGTGTGGAGTTTGCACATTCTCCTCGTGTCTGCGTGGGTTTTCTCCGGGTGCTCCGGTTTCCTCCCACAGTCCAAAGATGTGTGGGTTAGGTTCATTGGCTATGCTAAAATTGCCCCTTAGTGTCCTGGGATGTGTAGGTTAGAGGGATTAGCAGGTAAAATGTGTAGGGATATGGGGATAGGGTCTGGGTGGGATTGTGTTCGGTGCAGACTCAATGGGCCGAAGGGCCTGTTTCTGCACTGTAGGGTTCTATGCTGGTTCTATATGCAGGGTAGAATAGGTGTAGGGTGATGTGGCGGCACGGGCTCGTTGGGCCGAAGGGCCAGTTTCCCGTGCTGGGTTGTTCTTAAATCTTAAACTACAGTGCAGAAGATGCTGTTTGGCCCGTCCAGTCTACACGACACATGACAGGCTCTGACCTGTCCACCTGATCCCACTCGCCAGTATCACATGAATGTTATCACATGCCAAGTGCTCCTTCAAGTACTTTGTAAAGGAAGTGAGTCATTCCGTTTCCTCCACCCTCCCAGGCAGCGCATTACAGACCATCACCACCCTCTGAGTAAAAAAAGGTTTTCTTAGAACATAGAACACTACAGCACAACACAGGCCCTTCGGCCCACAAGTTGCGCCGATCATATCCCTACCTACCAGGCCTATCTATAACCCTCAATCCCATTAAATCCCATGTACTCATCCAGGAGTCTCATAAAAGACCCCAGCGAGTTCGCCTCCACCACCGCCGATTCCACTCACTCACCACCCTCTGAGTGAAAAACTTACCCCTGACATCTCCTCTGTACCTGCTCCCCAGCACCTTAAACCTGTGCCCTCTCGTAGCGACCATTCCAGCCCTGGGAAATAGCCTCCGAGATTCCACCCTATCAATACCTCTCAACCTCTTATATCCCAAATTTTCTTCATTTGTTTTGAGGAGTTTGAGAAATTTGTTTTCCTCAAATCACCCACAAAAAGTTCTGAGGGATAATTTGGAGGGACGATTACACTGAGTACCACTTGTGTAATCCTGCCAGTTCCTTGTTCTCAGGTTTCTGTCCAACTCTCTTTCATAATTATGTATAGAATTAACTTCCTCGGGTGGGATTTTCCGGTCTTGGGGCGAGCGTGGTTGGAAAAATTTCATCCAAAATCTTCTTATCTCCCTTAGCTGCACATTTTGCCAATTATTACCTTTTCTCATTACCTTTTAATAATGAATTTTTTTGTCCACAGGCATTTAAGTCCAGCAAGGGGCATGCGTGCGGCAGGTTGTGGTGGGCTGCTCTTGGATGTTGCTTCGGGAGTTGCCTACTGCTTCATGTCGTTGGTGTGCGTAAACTGGACCATCTCGAGGGCATCATGACAGCTCAGAGACTATCTCTGTTGCTGTGCGGACGCATGGATTTGGGCCTGTGTCCGTGGGAGTTTGCGCGTTCTCCCCGTGGTTGCGTGGGTTTCCTCCGGGTGCTCCGGTTTCCTCCCACATCCCAAAAATGTGCTTTTAGGCTGATTGATTGGGTAACAAATTGTCCCTATATTGGACCTCCCTGATCCTCGCACATTAGGCATAGACTAAAATCATGAATAGGTCACTGACCATGGCACGGCGGCGCGGGCTTGTTGGGCCGAAGGGCCTGTTTCCTGTGCTGTGCTGTTCTTTGTTCTTTGTTCTTTGTTCTCTCTGGTTATTGGCCACTCACCAGAGTGAGTAGTTCTTCTCTATCTAAGCTTTGGACACTGCGATACATCAGGGAGGGGGAGAGATACCTGGACACTGTGTTCCAGGAGGCAGTCACAGCCCTTAGATCAAATACCTTGAACCTGGCCAGTGGACGGAGACAGGAGGATGTGGCTGCGAGTGAGGCAGGTAGAGGGATCCAGGAGGTAGGGTTGCCGGAGCCTCAGTCCCTGAATTTGTCCAACAGGTTAGAGATTCTTGCCCCCTGTGTGGATGGGAATGGATACTGCAGGGAGGATGAGCAAACTAACTGTGGCACATGGAGCTGTTCAAGTGGGGGAAGGAAAAAGAAATATAATCGCAATTGGGGATAGTATAGTTCAGGGCATTGACACTCCTCTGTAACCAGGATCGAGAATCCTGACGGTTGTGTTGCCTGCCTGGTGCTCGGGTTCAGGACATCTCATCTGGGCTGCAGAGGAACTTGGAGTGGGAGGATAAAGACCCAGTTGTTGTGGTCCATATAGGTGCCAATGATATACCAGCATAGAACCCTATCTAAGGGAATATGAGGGTATCTAAGGGAATATGAACAGCTTGGAGCTAAATTAAAAGCAGAACCAAAAAGGTAATAATCTCTGGATTACTACCTGAACCACAAGCTAATTGGCACAGGGTCAGTAAGATTGAGGGGATAAATGTGTGGCTCAGAGATTGGTGTGGGAGGAATGGGTTTGAATTCATGGGACATTGGCACCAGTATTGGGGAGGAGGGGATCTGTTGCGATGGGACCAGAATCCAGACAAATCGTATAACTAGGGCTGTAGATAGAGCTTTCAACTAAATAGTAGTGAGGTGGGAGGCAGGGTCAGTTGAATGGAAAATTAGAAAACCAAAGTTAAAGGAGAGGGTAGGAGTGCAGGCTAATGGGGCTGAGGGCTCAGGAGAGGTCAGTAAAGTTTCCAGACCGTATAATAGAGCAGAGAGTTTAGGAGGTGGCAGAAATCTAACCTCACGCAGAGCAAAAAAGGTGACAAGTGTGAGAACGGAGGTGGTCAATGCAGGACTGAGGGTGTTGTAGCTAAATGTACGTAGTATGTGGAACAAGTTAAATAAGCTTGTTGCGCACATTGACACTGGCCGGTACAATGTTGTGGGTGTCACAGAGACGTGACTGCAAGGAGATCAGGGCTGGGATCTAAATATCCAAGGATATGTGTCCTATCAGAAGGACAGACAGATGGGCAAAGGGGGGGGGGTGGGGGTTGCATTGTTAGTAAGGAATAAAGTTAAATTGATAGCAAGAAGTGATATAGGATTAGAAGGCACAGAATCTCTGTGGGTAGAGTTGAGGATTCACAAAGATAAAAAAGACCCTGATGGGAATTATGTACAAACCCTCGAGCAGGAATCAAGATGTGGGGCAGAAAATAAATCAGGAGATAGAAAAGGCTTATAAAAAAGGCAATATTACAGTCATCATGGGGGACTTCGATATGCAGATGGACTGGGAAAATCAGATACGTAGAAGATCCCAAGGAAAGGAATTTTTGGAATGTCTAAGATGGATTTTTGGAGCAGTATGTGACAGAGCCTACTCGGGAATAGGCATTTCTGGATTGGGTGATGTGTAATGAGGCAGATTTGATTCGGGAACCTAAGGTGAAGGAACCCTTAGGGAGCAGTGGCCACAATGTGATAGAATTTACCCTGCAGTGTGAGAGGGAGAAGCGGGAGTCAGATATAACAGTATTATAATTAAATAAAGGTAACTACAAATACATGGGGGAGGAGCTGGCCAGAGTTGATTGGAAAGGGAGCCAAGGAACAAAGACAGTGGAACAGGAGTTTTTGGGGTTATTTGGGAGGCACAAGAGGAATTCATCCCAAGAAAGAGGAAACATGCTAAGGGGAAGATGAGACATCCACAGCTGATGAAGGAAATCAAAAGCAGCATAAAAGCATATAAAGTAGCGAGGATTAGTGGGAAGTCAGAGGATTAAAAGTGAGCAGAGGACAACTAAACAAGCAGTAAGAGGGGAGAAGATGAAATATGAGTGTAAACTAGCTAGTAATATCGAAAAAGATAGGAAGAGTTTTTTGCAATATATAAAAGGGAGAGGCAAAAATAGCCATTGGACCATTGAAAAATGAGGCTGGAGAAAGTAATAATAGGAAACAAAGCAATGGCAGAGGAACTGAATAATTACTTTGCATCAGTCTTCACGGTGGAAGACACCAGTGGGGTTCCAGAGCTCCAGGAGAGTTTGGGGGGGACAGGTGAGTGTAGTGACCATCACTAAGGAGAATGTTCTGGGGGAAATGAAAGGTCTGAACGTAGAACGTTACAGCGCAGTACAGGCTCTTGGGCCCTTGATGTTGCGCCAACCTGTGAAACCAATCGAAAGGCCATCTAACCCAAACTATCCCAATATCGTCCATATGTTTATCCAATGACCAGTTAAATGTTCTTAACGTTGGCGAATCCATTATTATTGCAGGCAGGGCATTCCACGCTCCTACTGCTCTCTGAGTAAAGAAGGTGGGTAAATCACCTAGATCGGATGGACAACACCCCAGAGTTCTCAAAGAGATAGATTTATCTTTCAGGAATCACTTTCAGGAATGTGACATTTAACAACCACAAACATCTTCCATTATGGCAGGTTTGACTCCAACCAGTGGAGAGCTTTCCTCCTGACTCTCATTGACTCCAGTTTTGCTTGTTGTTGCCACACCAGTCAAATATTGCCCCTGTATCAAGGTCAGTCACTCTCACCTCACCTCTTTTGTCCACATTTGAATCAAAGCTGAGGTCAAGAGCTGAGTGACCCTGGCGGGACTCAAACTGAGCTAAGCAAGTGGCGATTGACTGCACTGTTGATGGCCTCTTCCATCATTTTATTGATGATTGAGAATAGATCGATGGCCTGCCGTTGGTTGTGTTGGATTTGTCCTGTGTTTGTGTGTAGGACATGCCCGGGCAATTTACCACAACGCCGGGTAGGTGCCAGTGCTGTCGTTGTACTGGAACAGCTTAGTTAAGGATGCGGAAAATTCTGGACCAAAGGTCTTCAGTATTATTGCGTGTACAGTGTCAGGGCTCATAGTCTTTGCAGTATCCAGTCCCATCAACCATATCTTGGTAAAACGTGGAGTGAATCAAATTGGCTGTTATCAGGGAAGCTGGAAACCTCTGCTCGAGGCCGAGATGGGTCATCTACTCAACACTTCCAGCTGAAGATTGTTACAAATATTTCAGCCTTATCTTTTAATCTGGTTTGCTGGATTCCCCATCAATGAGGAGCCTCCTCCCTCCGTGAGTGTTTTATCCATCACCATTCCTGACTGTATGCGACAGGACTGCAGAGCTTAGATTGTATCTGTTTGCTGTGGGATTGCATAGCTCCTGAGTTGTAAATTCACCAGGTTGACACCTCATTTTTAGGTCTGCTTGGTGTTGCTCCTGACACAGTCTCCTGAACCTTCACTGGACCAGGGTTGATCTCCTGGTTAAAGATTAAAGGGTCGAGGACTTGGACAAATTGTTAAAGAACTATTTTACTTTTGTTTTCATTGAGTAAACACACGTTGTGAAGGTTACACTAAATGAGAAGACAGCAGCTATGAACAGGATTGTAACAGAGGAAGGAGCTGTACTAAACTGAACACTGGCAAGTTGCCTGATCTCAAAAAAATGCACGTTTGGTTGGTGAAAGTTACTAAGAAAGAAATAGCGGAAACTTTAACGGTTGTCTTTCATTCCTCACCAGAGAGAGGAGTGATGCCAATAGAACAGGGGATTACTGATGTGATACCACAAGTTAAGAGAGTGGGATCAACCAGGAAAATAAAGGCGGATCAGTGTAACATCAGTGGTAGGGAAATTATTGGTAACCATTATCAGCGGAACCTCTCATTTGGAAATGCGTGGGTTAAGCAAGAACAGTTGAATTTGTTAAAAGCAAATTGTGTCTGAATTAATTAATTGAATATTTTGAGGAGTTAACAGGGAATGTTTATCAAGGTATAAGAACAGGAAATTCTGCAAATACTCAGTTGATCTGATTGCATTTACATCTTTATTTTAGAGTTCCAGCATTTGGAGCATTCTCCTTTTGCCTTAGAGATTGATAAAGCTAAGTCTAGTTGATGTACATATAAACTTCCAAAAAAGCATTTGACAAAGTGCCAAGCGGGATAATGAAGATAGAAGCCGACGGAATTAAGCAGAGAATGGCAGCCCGGATTTGAAATTGGCACGGTGACAGGGTTAAGGGAGGCAATGGTGGATGGATGGGCCCCAGACTGGGAGGGAGTTTGCAGAGGGTTCCCCAAGGGTCAGTTTCAGATTCATTAATCTTTGCAATTTTTAGTCACAGCACAGGCTCAGCCACAGGGAGCAGTATTGTAAAGTCACTGATAGTCAAAGAGCAGATAGCTATGAGGATAGTTATCGGCTTCAGGATAGTGTGGGTGGAATGGTGTACTGAACGTGCTAAGCCAAGGTGTGAAGGGATGGACTGGCTCGCTGTTATTCAACCTCCTTGTGTCTTTATCGCGAATGCAAAACTTCTAGTCAGTAGAAAGGTGAAATATCATATTTTTAAGAAATAGAGCAGAGCCTCAATGAGACACAACAGGTGGAATTCAGTGCAGACAAGTGTGAGTTAATGAACTTTGAGAAAATTAATATCCAGAGAGAGTTTACTGTAAATGGCATCATTTTGAAAAGTGAAGATGAGCAGAGTGACCCTGGTGTCTTTATACACAACAAAGAACAAAGAACAACCCAGCACGGGAAACAGGCCCTTCGGCCCAACGAGCCCGCACCTCCACATCACCCTACACCTATTCTACCCTGCATATCTATGAATGGAACCCTACTCAGTCAGATTCAGGGAAGAAATAGTGTCAATTTGGTAAAAACCGATTAGCCTGAGGACACATCTTTGGGGTGTGGGAGGAAACCGGAGCGCCCGGAGGAAACCCACGCATCCACGGGGAGAATGCGCAAACTCCCACAGACACAGGCCCAAATCCATGTGTCTGCACAGCCAGCAGTGCTAGTCACTGAGCTGTTGCGGCGCCCATCTACCGGTCCAGGATCAAGCACACACACCGACATGAAGTACTAGGCCACTCCTGGAACTTCCAAGAGCAGCCCACGCACGACCCGCCGTGTGAATGCCCCTCGTTTGACACGAGGTGGACCTCCACCTGTGGAATAAAGACAAAACTCCTGAATGGTGATTAGGGAAGCCGATAAGCTGATTTAAGACGCATTGGAATTATTTGGATTTATAAATCGAGGGTTCATTTGTCCATGACACTATCAGGAGAAGTCAACAGATGTCCCCTTGTGGACGCAACAGATTGAAGATATCCTTCATGTGTTGTGAGGCACTACCAGCATGTTAACTGGGGTAGATTTCAAAGAGATCCAGCAGCTCAAGACTGGGCATTCATGGGATTCTGTGGGCCATCAGCAACAGCAGAATTATACTCAACCATAACCATGATCCAGCATATCTCCCATTGGAATAGTTTAGGTTAGAGGGTCATTAGATTGGTTCAACTGGTTGGCGCAACATCGAGGGCCAAAGGGCCTGTACTGCGCTGTAATGTTCTATGTTCTACTCCACCACTCCCACCAAGATCTTTAATAGATCCAAAAGGGAAAGATATGTTGGGGGGTCGGGGGGGTGGGGTGGGGTTGGGGGGGGGGGGGTGGCAGGGGTGGGGTGGTGGGGTGGTGATCTTGAGCCCATGTTGGCCACTGATGCAAATGCCAGAGGGGACTAAAGATCTAAGGCTAAAGAAAGACGCCACACCAAAGACTGCAACATAAGATAAAGGTGCATGGTGTTACGGGTAATGTATCAGCATTGATAGAGGATTGGTTAACTAACAGAGAGCAAAGAGTGAGGGTAAATGGGTGTTTTCTGGTTGGCGATCAGTGAAGAGTGATGTGCCCCAGGGTTCAGTGTTGGGACCACAATGGTTTCCAATTTACATACATGATTTGGAGCTGAAAACCGGGTGTAGTGTGTCGAAATTCGCAGATCCGTGCTTGCGTGGGTTTTCTCCGGGTGCTCCAGTTTCCTCCCACACCCCAAAAACGTGCTCTTAAGCTGATTGGTGTAACAGATTGTCCCTAAATTCGTCTTCCCTCAATCTACCCAATAGGCGTAGATCAAGGTCATAGGTAGAGGAGGGCGCTCGTAATGTTAAGATGGCGTAATGGGACGGCGGCGTGGGCTCGTTGGGCTGAAGGGCCTGTTTCCCGTGCTGTGTTGTTCTTTGTTCTTTTGTTCTTTGTATGACACTAAGATGAGTGGCAGAGCAAAGTGTGCAGAGGATGCTGAAGGTCTGCAAAGGGATATAGATAGTCTAAGTGAGTGGGCAAGGATCTGGCAGATGGAGTACAATGTTGGTAAATGTGAGGTCATCCATTTTGGTAGGAATAACAGAAAAATGGACTATTATTTAAACGGTAAAAAATTGCAGCATGCTGCTGTGCAGAGGGACCTGGGTGTCCTTGTGCAGGAATCTCAAGGAATTTGCAGATGCAACGGGTAATTAAGAAGCAAATGTAATTTTGTCCTTCATTGTTAGAGGGATGGAGTTTAAAATCAGCGAGATTATGTTGCAGCTGTATAAGGTGCTGGTGAGGCCAAACCTGGAGTACTGTATACAGTTTTGGTTTCCTGACTTGGGGAAGGATATACTGGCACTGGAGGGGGTGCAGAGGAGATTCACTCGGTTGATTCCAGCATTGGGAGGGTTGGTTTATGAGGAGAGACTGAGTAGACTGCGGCTATACTCACTGGTATTCAGAAGAATGAGGGGAAATCTATTAGAAACATATAAACATTATGAAGGGAATAGATAAGATAGAAGCAGGGAGGTTGTTCCCACTGGCGGTTGAAACTAGAACTAAGCGGCATGACCGAAAATAAGGGGAAGCAGATTTAGGATAGATTTGAGGAGGAACTTCTTCACACAAAGGGTTGTGAATCTGTGGAATTCCCTGCCCAGTTGAGGCTCCCTCATTGAATGTTTTTAAGGCAAGGATAGATAAATTTTTGAACGGTAAAGGAATTAAGGGTTATGGTGAGTGGGCGGGTAAGTGGTGCTGAGTCCACGAGGAGATCAGCCATGATCTTATTGAAAGGGGGAGCAGGCTCGAGGGGCTAGATGGCCAATCCTGTTCCTAGTTCTTATGTTCCTCTCTGGAAGTTGCAGTTCTCATTGGTGAGATCACAATTTTGGATCTTCCCCACCCCTTGCCGATGATGTCATCAGCTTGATGCCAATAATGGGCGTGAACCTGATTTAGAACCCAGCATAGAACCAGCATAGAACCCTACAGTGCAGAAACAGGCCCTTCGGCCCATCGAGTCTGCACCGAACACAATCCCACCCAGACCCTATCCCCATATCCCTACACATTTACCTGCTAATCCCTCTAACCTACACATTCCAGGACACTAAGGGGCAATTTTAGCATAGCCAATGAACCTAACCCGCACATCTTTGGACTGTGGGAGGAAACCGGAGCAGCCGGAGAAAACCCACGCAGACACGAGGAGAATGTGCAAACTCCACACAGGCAGTGACCCGAGCCGGGAATCGAACCCAGGACCCTGGAGCTGTGAAGCAGCAGTGCTAACCACTGTGCTACCGTGCCGCCCATACAAATGCATTTACTTGCATTTGTATTTGGTTTATTGTGACTGAACAGTCCTCACATCTTGTCTTAACCCCTCACGATACGTGCAAAGGGTGCCAATGTGATGTTACGTTGGCGCAGTTTACAAAGGTTCTCACGGACATGAACCTGGCGTGCAGATCTCCCTGGGGTGTAGAGATAAATATAGACTTTGGGGAGAGATGAGGGGCATTACAAGGCTGTGCTCTGGCAATGCCACCTGGCATTGCAGCTTGGCACAGGTTGCCACTTCCAGGTTGGCACACACCCACGTCGACCGTGTGTCAAGGGGGTGGCTGGCCTCAGTGAGAGGCTCACGGTGAGGAGCATACATGCAGATTGGTTGTGAACCAGGAGCGGGCAGGCAGGCAGGGGATACCAGTTTGGGCAGGGCGGGGTGGGGAAGGGGCGAAGAAGGAGCCGGTGATTATGGAGATGGGAGAGGGGACAGATCACGGGGGTGTGTGAGGGAGGGGAGGGTATTGGAATGAATGCTGGCTCTGCTTGAGGGTGGGGAGGACACTTGCTGAGATCTCCCCGGAGTGGGAGTTTGTGAAGGGCACCCTGCTCTGATCAGGGTGCCCTTCAGAGCTGGTGTCCTGATCTCTGCCCGGGTTTTGCTCTGTGGTTAGGCCCCATCTTCCTATCCGATGGTGTAAAATACGGCCCCCTTGACATTTTTGGCAGAATGTGGTAGAATCTGGAGAGTAAGAAGACCAGTTTCTCTGACCAGAAACATGGGGAAATTCTCCCATCCCAATGCAATGCTCTGGTAGCATGGTGGGCCAGGAGACTCCAGCACAGGCCATATCGAGGGCTCCCCTCTGGGCACTTGGCCCCACGACTCTCCCAGTGCCGGATATCGGGGGCCATCAGCCAGATATCAGCACTCAGCTGCTTCATCTACCGGACCCTAATTTCCATTCTGGTTCAATTTTTTCAGCGAGTCCAGCACTGAAACCTGCAGGCCAACTAGCTTCACCACATTCACCCACCACCGCCCCCACTGCCCCTCACCGCCCACCATACCCCCCAGGAATGGTTTCACTTCAGTGGGGTTTGCAACAGTTCCAAACTCATGAGTTGCTGGCGGCCGGACCCCACTGGAGTGAAGGCAGGGAAATCGAGGACCTGACGCTGAGTTGGGGTGCCCCCTGGACATTGGCACCTTGGCAGTGCCAGCCTGGGTCCCCGGCACTGCCCAAGGCGCAAAACGTTAATGCGCTGGGGGCATCGTTTCAGTGTCCATGAGGCATAGGATAGTGCCAAGAGGATGGGGCTGAATTGGGGGGGGGGGGGGGAGGGAAAGGAGAGTGGAGCTGATGTGGTCAGGGCCTTTGGGGGCAATGGGTGAGAATGGGGCATCCTGCTGCCACTCTGCATTTGGGCTGAGCGACAGAAGGAGAGAGGCCAGCAACTGGGGCTGGCATATGAGGGTGTGGGGGAGATGGGACAGTCAACCTGCTGGAGGGTTGAGGCACTGATTTTGTGTCGGCACTGATTTTGATTTATTATTGTCACGTGTATTAATATTCAGTGAAAAGTATTGTTTCTTGCGCGCTATACAGACAAAGATGCGCGCTATACAGACAAAGAATACTGTTGATAGAGAAGGAAAGTTCGGGACGCATGATCAGTGTGGAGTTGGAGGGCTGAAGACCCTCTTCCTGCACTGTATTGTCCTTTATGCTTTGAAAGGAGAGAGTGCAGAGCGTAGTGTTACAACCATTGCTAGGGTGTAGAGAAAGGTCAGCTCAATGTGAGGTAGGTCCATTCAAAAGTCTGATAGCAGCAGGGAAGAAGCTGCTCTTGAGTTGGCCGATACTCGAGCTCGGACTTTTGTATCTTTTTCCCGATGGAAAAAAATAGAGAAAAGAGTGGGGTTGGAGCTGCCGATGGGGGGGGGGGGGGGGGGAGGCGAGAGTGCAGGGCTGATGTGGGTATGCCGGCGTTGGACTGGCGTAAACACAGTAAGAAGTCTCACAACACCAGACTTGTCAGACTTTTTACGATGCAGGGCTGGCCAGTGATTAGGAGTGATGAAGTGGAGATGCTGGCGTTGGACTGGGGTAAACACAATAAGAAATTTCACAACAACAGGTTAAAATCCAACAGGTTTATTTGTCGGTAAACCCACTAGCTTTTGGGGTTTGCACTTTGCTGTTCTGTTGGCCTCTCTAGGGGGAATAGGCTCCGTCCACTGGTTTCTGGAATGAATCACACCATTGACCACTGAGTGTGGGAGATTCATTTGGAAACTTTGAATAGTGTGGATGAGCAGAGGGATCTAGGTGTATGTGTACATAGATCCCTGAAAGTTGGGAGTCAAGTAGATAAGGTTGTTAAGAAGGCATACGGTGTCTTGGCGTTTATTGGTAGGGGGATTGAATTTAGGAGTCGCAGCGTCATGATGCAACTGTACACAACTCTGGTGCGGCCGCACTTGGAGTACTGTGTGCAGTTCTGGTCCCCACATTACAGGAAGGATGTGGAGGCTTTGGAGAGGGTGCAGAGGAGGTTTACCAGGATGTTGCCTGGTGTGGAGGGGAGGTCCTATGAGGAGAGGCTGAGGGATTTTTCGTTAGAAACAAGGCGGCTAAGAGGGGATCTTATTGAAACATATAAGATGATTAGAGGTTTAGATAGGGTGGATAATAATAGCCTTTTTTCTCTGATGGAGAAATCTAGCACGAGGGGGCATGGCTTTAAATTAAGGGGTGGTAGTTATAGGACGGATGTCAGGGGTAGGTTCTTTACCCAGAGGGCGGTGAGGGATTGGAATGCCCTGTCTGCTGCAGTTGTAAATGCGCCTAGTTCTATGTTCTATGTTCTACAAACTCCCGCCAAACAGAATAACGTGATTCACGCCAGTTATTATGTAAATTTGATACTTCTTGGGATATCTTCCCCACAGTTTTGCTTCACAGAAATAATACGGTGCAATGTTTGGTAAGATTCAGCCCACGGTGAGCGTGTGGTTATCTGTGTGGTTACATTGAAGAATATGGGTTGCAACAGAAAGGAATATATTCAATGCTCTATGTTTTTATTGAAGATTTTCGGATGTGTCAAAAAGAGATACATCAAATGATGTATTGGAGACTGAAACTGGGAAGAGAATGGAGTCTGTTCTGTGTATTGCATTTGGCAGGAGGGGAATCAGTATATTGTGTGTAGGGGGAGTCAGTATATTGTGTGTGGGGGGAGTCAGTATATTGTGTGTGGGGGGAGTCAGTATATTGTGTGTGGGGGGAGTCAGTATATTGTGTGTGGGGGGAGTCAGTATATTGTGTGTGGGGGGAGTCAGTACATTGTGTGTGGGGGGAGTCAGTATATTGTGTGTGGGGGGGAGTCAGTATATTGTGTGTGGGGGGGTCAGTATATTGTGTGTGGGGGGAGTCAGTATATTGTGTGTGGGGGGAGTCAGTATATTGTGTGTGGGGGGAGTCAGTATATTGTGTGTGGGGGAGTCAGTATATTGTGTGTGGGGGAGTCAGTATATTGTGTGTGGGGGGAGTCAGTATATTGTGTGTGGGGGGGAGTCAGTATATTGTGTGTGGGGGGGAGTCAGTATATTGTGTGTGGGGGGGGTCAGTATATTGTGTGTGGGGGGAGTCAGTATATTGTGTGTGGGGGAAGACAGTATATTGTGTGTGGGGGGGAGTCAGTATATTGTGTGTGGGGGGAGTCAGTATATTGTGTGTGGGGGGGGAGTCAGTATATTGTGTGTGGGGGGGGGTCAGTATATTGTGTGTGGGGGGAGTCATTATATTGTGTGTGAGGGGAGTCAGTATATTGTGTGTGGGGGGAGTCAGTATATTGTGTGTGGGGGGAGTCAGTATATTGTGTGTGGGGGGAGTCAGTATATTGTGTGTGGGGGGGGGTCAGTATATTGTGTGTGTGGGGGGGGTCAGTATATTGTGTGTGGGGGGGAGTCAGTATATTGTGTGTGGGGGGAGTCAGTATATTGTGTGTGGGGGGGGGTCAGTATATTGTGTGTGTGGGGGGGGGTCAGTATATTGTGTGTGTGGGGGGGGTCAGTATATTGTGTGTGGGGGGGTCAGTATATTGTGTGTGGGGGGAGTCAGTATATTGTGTGTGGGGGGGAGTCAGTATATTGTGTGTGGGGGGAGTCAGTATATTGTGTGTGGGGGGGAGTCAGTATATTGTGTGTGGGGGGAGTCAGTATATTGTGTGTGGGGGGAGTCAGTATATTGTGTGTGGGGGGAGTCAGTATATTGTGTGTGGGGGGAGTCAGTATATTGTGTGTGGGGGGAGTCAGTATATTGTGTGTGGGGGGGAGTCAGTATATTGTGTGTGGGGGGAGTCAGTATATTGTGTGTGGGGGAGTCAGTATATTGTGTGTGGGGGGGTCAGTATATTGTGTGTGGGGGGAGTCAGTATATTGTGTGTGGTGGGAGTCAGTATATTGTGTGTGGGGGGAGTCAGTATATTGTGTGTGGGGGGAGTCAGTATATTGTGTGTGGGGGGAGTCAGTATATTGTGTGTGGGGGGAGTCAGTATATTGTGTGTGGGGGGAGTCAGTATATTGTGTGTGGGGGGAGTCAGTATATTGTGTGTGGGGGGAGTCAGTATATTGTGTGTGGTGGGAGTCAGTATATTCTGTGTGGGGGGAGACAGTATATTGTGTGTGTGGGGGGGGTCAGTATATTGTGTGTGGTGGGAGTCAGTATATTCTGTGTGGGGGGAGTCAGTATATTGTGTGTGTGGGGGGGGTCAGTATATTGTGTGTGGGGGGGAGTCAGTATATTGTGTGTGGGGGGGAGTCAGTATATTGTGTGTGGGGGGAGTCAGTATATTGTGTGTGGGGGGAGTCAGTATATTGTGTGTGGTGGGAGTCAGTATATTCTGTGTGGGGGGAGTCAGTATATTGTGTGTGGGGGGAGTCAGTATATTGTGTGTGGGGGAGTCAGTATATTGTGTGTAGGGGGAGTCAGTATATTGTGTGTGGGGGGGAGTCAGTATATTGTGTGTAGGGGGAGTCAGTATATTGTGTGTGGGGGGAGTCAGTATATTGTGTGTGGGGGAGTCAGTATATTGTGTGTAGGGGGAGTCAGTATATTGTGTGTGGGGGGAGTCAGTATATTGTGTGTGGGGGGAGTCAGTATATTGTGTGTGGGGGGAGTCAGTATATTGTGTGTGGGGGGAGTCAGTATATTGTGTGTGGTGGGAGTCAGTATATTGTGTGTGGGGGGAGTCAGTATATTGTGTGTGGGGGGAGTCAGTATATTGTGTGTAGGGGGAGTCAGTATATTGTGTGTGGGGGGGAGTCAGTATATTGTGTGTGGGGGGAGTCAGTATATTGTGTGTGGGGGGAGTCAGTATATTGTGTGTGGGGGGGGTCAGTATATTGTGTGTGGGGGGAGTCAGTATATTGTGTGTAGGGGGAGTCAGTATATTGTGTGTGGGGGGAGTCAGTATATTGTGTGTGGGGGGAGTCAGTATATTGTGTGTGGGGGGGGGTCAGTATATTGTGTGTGGGGGGGAGTCAGTATATTGTGTGTAGGGGGAGTCAGTATATTGTGTGTCGGGGGAGTCAGTATATTGTATGTGGGGGGAGTCAGTATATTGTGTGTGGGGGGGAGTCAGTATATTGTGTGTGGGGGGAGTCACTATATTGTGTGTGGGGGGAGTCAGTATATTGTGTGTGGGGGGAGTCAGTATATTGTGTGTGGGGGGAGTCAGTATATTGTGTGTGGGGGGAGTCAGTATATTGTGTGTGGGGGGAGTCAGTATATTGTGTGTGGGGGGGTCAGTATATTGTGTGTGGGGGGAGTCAGTACATTGTGTGTGGGGGGGTCAGTATATTGTGTGTGGGGGGAGTCAGTATATTGTGTGTGGGGGGAGTCAGTATATTGTGTGTGGGGGGAGTCAGTATATTGTGTGTGGGGGGAGTCAGTATATTGTGTGTGGGGGGGGGTCAGTATATTGTGTGTGGGGGGGAGTCAGTATATTGTGTGTAGGGGGAGTCAGTATATTGTGTGTCGGGGGAGTCAGTATATTGTATGTGGGGGGAGTCAGTATATTGTGTGTGGGGGGGAGTCAGTATATTGTGTGTGGGGGGAGTCACTATATTGTGTGTGGGGGGAGTCAGTATATTGTGTGTGGGGGGAGTCAGTATATTGTGTGTGGGGGGGTCAGTATATTGTGTGTGGGGGGAGTCAGTACATTGTGTGTGGGGGGGTCAGTATATTGTGTGTGGGGGGAGTCAGTATATTGTGTGTGGGGGGAGTCAGTATATTGTGTGTGGGGGGAGTCAGTATATTGTGTGTGGGGGGAGTCAGTATATTGTGTGTGGGGGGGGGTCAGTATATTGTGTGTGGGGGGAGTCAGTATATTGTGTGTGGGGGGAGTCAGTATATTGTGTGTGGGGGGAGTCAGTATATTGTGTGTGGGGGGAGTCAGTATATTGTGTGTGGGGGGAGTCAGTATATTGTGTACGGGGGGAGTCAGTACATTGTGTGTGGGGGGAGTCAGTATATTGTGTACGGGGGGAGTCAGTATATTGTGTACGGGGGGAGTCAGTACATTGTGTGTGGGGGGAGTCAGTATATTGTGTACGGGGGGAGTCAGTACATTGTGTGTGGGGGGAGTCAGTATATTGTGTGTAGGGGGAGTCAGTATATTGTGTGTGGGGGGAGTCAGTATATTGTGTGTGGGGGGAGTCAGTATATTGTGTGTGGGGGGAGTCAGTATATTGTGTGTGGGGGGAGTCAGTATATTGTGTACGGGGGGAGTCAGTATATTGTGTGTGGGGGGAGTCAGTATATTGTGTACGGGGGGAGTCAGTATATTGTGTGTGGGGGAGTCAGTATATTGTGTACGGGGGGAGTCAGTACATTGTGTGTGGGGGGAGTCAGTATATTGTGTACGGGGGGAGTCAGTACATTGTGTGTGGGGGGAGTCAGTATATTGTGTGTAGGGGGAGTCAGTATATTGTGTGTGGGGGGAGTCAGTATATTGTGTGTGGGGGGAGTCAGTATATTGTGTGTGGGGGGAGTCAGTATATTGTGTGTGGGGGGAGTCAGTATATTGTGTACGGGGGGAGTCAGTACATTGTGTGTGGGGGGAGTCAGTATATTGTGTGTGGGGGGGTCAGTATATTGTGTGTGGGGGGAGTCAGTACATTGTGTGTGGGGGGAGTCAGTATATTGTGTGTAGGGGGAGTCAGTATATTGTGTGTGGGGGGAGTCAGTATATTATGTGTGGGGGGAGTCAGTACATTGTGTGTGGGGGGGTCAGTATATTGTGTGTGGGAGGAGTCAGTATATTGTGTGTGGGGGGGAGTCAGTATATTGTGTGTGGGGGGAGTCAGTATATTGTGTGTGGGGGGAGTCAGTATATTGTGTGTAGGGGGGAGTCAGTATATTGTGTGTGGGGGGAGTCAGTATATTGTGTGTGGGGGGAGTCAGTATATTATGTGTGGGGGGGTCAGTATATTGTGTGTGGGGGGAGTCAGTATATTGTGTGTGGGGGGAGTCAGTATATTGTGTGTGGGGGGAGTCAGTATATTGTGTGTGGGGGGAGTCAGTATATTGTGTACGGGGGGAGTCAGTACATTGTGTGTGGGGGGAGTCAGTATATTGTGTGTGGGGGGGGTCAGTATATTGTGTGTGGGGGGAGTCAGTATATTGTGTGTGGGGGGGGTCAGTATATTGTGTGTGGGGGGAGTCAGTATATTGTGTGTGGGTGGAGTCGGTATATTGTGTGTGGGGGGAGTCAGTATATTGTGTGTGGGGGGGAGTCAGTATATTCTTTATCGGGGGAGTCGGTATATTGTGTGTAGGGAGTGTCTGTGTATTGTGTGTGGGGGGGGTCAGTATGTTGTGTGTGGGGGGAGTCAGTATATTGTGTGTGGGGGGAGTCAGTATATTGTGTGTGGGGGGAGTCAGTATATTGTGTGTGGGGGGGGTCAGTATATTGTGTGTGGGTGGAGTCAGTATATTGTGTGTGGGGGGGGTCAGTATATTGTGTGTGGGTGGAGTCAGTATATTGTGTGTGGGGGGGAGTCAGTATATTGTGTGTGGGGGGAGTCAGAATATTGTGTGTGGGGGGGAGTCGGTATATTGTGTGTAGGGGGGAGTCAGTACATTGTGTGTGGGGGGAGTCAGTATATTGTGTGTGGGGGGGAGTCAGTATATTGTGTGTGGGGGGGAGTCAGTATATTGTTTATCGGGGGAGTCGGTATATTGTGTGTAGGGAGTGTCTGTGTATTGTGTGTGCATCATTATATGCATTATATTATGCTGTTTTCGAAAAAATGATCTGTTTAGGTTGCATTATTCCCTTGGGGACTGTTTGTTATCAGATATCTCATGAGGGTTTGTAGACCTTCCCATTAAATCAACCCATGTGGTTGGCTTTTGCTCAAACTATGTCGAGAGCATTCCAAGGCATGTCAGGTAAACAGTTGCTAGACCGTTGTGCCTTTGTGTGAAAACATCTGGTACTTGGGCACCTTAAGCTAAACACAAATGACAAGTATGGTTTTGAAAATAGTTTCTTTTTCAGGAACTGGCTGCCAGCGAGGCCTCCTTGTGTCTCGTTGTCGCAGCTCTCACCGGCCATTGCTGTCCTGTCCTCTGGTGGTTAAGTGTATTTTCCCCCTTTGTGATTTACAAGTCAGTAGCTCTCACTCCCTTCAGGGCTCTTCGTGATGGTATCGTAAATCAGCCAAAGCCACATTGTCACTCCAGCTGCACTGGGCTCTGAACCTACAACAGCAGCAGAGCTGGTATCTGTTGCAGGAGCTGTAACTCACCAACTGTCTTTCTGGTATCCAGTAGCCCTGTTATTAGCATGAATATTGCAGCCTCCACCTCACACAAGTTCATTGTTCCCCTGAAGTTTCAGGGGAATGAATGAATTGAATTATAATTTTAATTCAAAGCAAAAGCCTGAACAAAACTAGTAGCTGGAGGGACATCTGTTCAATCCTATTCTGCATACTTGAGCAGAGAGTGGTGTGTTCTTGAACCCAGTCAAGGGCAGTATTTAAGCCTGGAACTAAGGTCTCTTTTAATAGGAAAAGTGTTGAATCTGGGTCTTGTAATGTGGATGCTTTTTATTATCCTGCATTTATTGCCCATTGCTAGTTTCCCCAGGAAGGTGGTGATATATCCGAGGCATTTCAAAGGCTACTTAAAAAACAACATATTGATGTGAGCCAGACTGAGTAAAGTTCTTTAAGCATACCGACTGCATTTTCCTAAGAATCTGAAAACTTCATAATCAAGTTTGCTGTCATGTTAAAGATTCAATTTAATTTCCCAAGCTGTCATGGTAAGATTCAAACTCACATTCTCCACAGTGTTGGTCCAGGCCTAATGATCACTATCCCAGTGACAAAACCACAATGTAACCATGCCCTAATGATACAGTACCACAGTGCTTATTTTACTGAGTGGGTAAACTGGAAGTCCAAGGGGGTTATTTTGGTATAAGTGTGGATACAGATATAAAGTGAATGCTGCGTTAATAAGAGATATCTGTTTGAAAGTTTGCTGTTAGTCTCTAATTTTGGGACTAATTGATGATTACCATAACTTAAAGATGCCTGGAGGTGCAAAATGCAGACATTTGCATGCGTAACACTTGAGCAGTGTATCAAAGCAATTTGCCCTGACCATACAGGCTGGTGAACAATGGAACACTTCAGAATATCAGAGAGACCAAGTGAGACGATGAAGGGGTTCTTCACAACACACTGCAATAGGACAAAGATGGACATGATTCAGCATTCAGTGGAATCCACAAAGCACACCATAGTTTCTGTTCAATTTGAAGTTTGCTCTATTAAAGAGTAAGGGAGGCAGTGGCTCATAGCATTGTTTCTGGACTAGTAACGCTCTGGGGACTAGGGTTCAAATCCCACCATGACAGCTGGTGAAATTTTAATTCAATAAAAATCTGGAATTAAAAGTCTGATGGTGACCACAAAACCGTTGTTGATTGTTGTATACACCATCTGGTTCAGTAACGGCCTTTAGGGAAAGAAATCTGCCATCCTTATCTGGTCCCCAGACCCACAGCAATGTGGATGACACTTTAACTGCCCTCACGGATGGGCAATAATTCTGGCCTGACGAGTGATGCCCACATCTCATGAATAAATAAACTAAAGAGAATGTGGACTTGTGTTGTGATCTTTCAGTCAAAGAGATTAGACTCATATTGGAAAGGGTATGTCATGATATTATCAAATGGCAAGGTTACGTCTGGGGGATTGAAAGATTGATCCTTTATTTAACAGTACAGGGGAAGATTTTATAACTGAGAATTCCTCTGGTGTTGTCATGTGTCAGGTAGAGAGGAGTATCTGAATGGGAATGGCTCTGATACTCTCCTCCATGTATTTTTGCCTTTAATTCAGCCACAGCCTCCTTTCCAGGAATATCCAGGTCAAGGTTTTTACCATTTTCAATGGGATTTCCAGTCGGATGCACTGCTCAATGTCGACAAGACCATAAGATTCCACCAAAGCCAATGGGAGCAAGATTTCAGCACCTGTTTCCACTACCTTTTGAAAAAGAGAGTTCCAAAAAGAAAGAAATGGCGGAGGTGATAGTGGATGCCTTGGTGGTTATTTTCCAGACGTCTCTGGATTCCGGGGAAGTGCCGGAAGATTGGAAAACGGCTAATGTTACGCCGTTGTTTAAGAAGGGTGCCAGGCAAAAGGCGGGGAGTTATAGGCCGGTTAGTTTAACGTCTGTGGTAGGTAAAATGTGAGAATCCGTCATTAAGGAGGAAATTGCGAGGCATCTTGAGGGGAATTGCTTGATAGAGCAGACGCAGCACGGTTTCATTAAAGGGAAGTCGTGTCTGACAAATTTACTGGAGTTCTATGAGGATGTGTCTAGGGCAGTGGATAGAGGAGAGCCGGTGGATGTGGTCTTTCTGGATTTTCAGAAGGCGTTTGACAAGGTGCCTCACAAGAGGTTATTGCAGAAGGTCAGGGGACATGAAGTTAGGGGTAGGGTGTTAGCGTGGATAGAGGATTGGTTGTCAAATAGGAGGCAGAGAGTGGGGGTCAATGGGTGCTATTCGAATTGGCGGTTGGTGACTAATGGAGTGCCCCAGGGGTCGGTGCTGGGGCCTCAGCTATTTACCATTTATATAGATGATCTGGAGGAGGGAACCGAGTGTAGGGTGTCGAAATTTGCTGATGACACCAAGATTGAGGGAACGGCAAATTGTACGGAGGGTGTGGAGAGTCTGCAGAAGGATCTAGATAGGCTGGGCGAATGGGCCAGGAAATGGCAAATGGAATTTAATGTTGGCAAGTGTGAGGTGGTCCAATTTGGTAGGAAGAAGGACTATTACTTACGTGGCGAAAAACTGCAGTAGGCGACGGTGCAGAGGGACCTCGGGGTCCTTGTGCATGAGTCGCAAAAACCCAGCTTGCAGGTGCAGCAGGTGGTCAGGAAGGTGAATGGGATGCTGGTCTTCATAGCGAGGGGGATTGAATATAAAAGTAGGGAGGTCTTGCTTCAGCTGTATAGGGCATTGGTGCGGCCGCAGCTGGAGTACTGTGTGCAATTTTGGGCGCCGCACCTGCGCAAAGATATTTCGGCCTTGGAGGGAGTGCAGAGGAGGTTTACTAGGCTGATACCGGAGTTGAGGGGGTTGAGCTATGAGGAGAGGCTGAATAAACTAGGCTTGTACTTGTTGGAGTTTAGAAGAATGAGGGGAGATCTCATTGAGACGTATAAGATGATGAATGGGATGGATTGGATAGAGGTGGAGAGACTCTTCCCGCTCAAAAAAGACAGTAGGATTAGGGGGCACAGCCTCAAGATAAAGGGGGGGCAGTTTAGAAAGGAGTTGAGGAGGAACTTCTTCACTCAAAGGGTGGTGAATCTCTGGAATTCTCTGCCCGTTGAAGTGGTGGAGGCTGCCTCGCTAAATATTTTTAAGAAACGGGTTGATGGGTTTTTGATAAGAGAAGGGATTAAGGGTTATGGGGAGAGGGCGGGAAGGTGGAACTGAGCCACGACAGATCAGCCATGATCTTATTGAATGGCGGGGCAGGCTCGAAGGGCTAGTTGGCCTACTCCTGCTCCTATTTCTTATGTTCTTATGTTCTTAAAAACTCACAATCCCTTGAGAAAAGTTCTCTCAACCTCTGTCCTAATCAGTAATCCCTTATTTTTAAACTGTGCCCCCTGTTACCAGATTCTCTTACTTACAAAACACCTTGGGATTTTCCTTTATTTTGCCCGCCAGCATTTTATCATGCCCCCTGCTCTTTCATGAACAGGGAGGGAATAGAGGAATATGGACTGAGTGAGGGCAGAAGCTATTTTTTTAGTTAGGGCAAGATGATCGACACAGGTTTTGAGGTTTGATGGGCCTTTTCCTGTTCAATGCTTTTCTTTGTTTCTCGCTCTCTTAATTTCTTGTTTAAGTATTCGTCTTAAGTACTCGTCACGGTAGCACAGTGGTTAGCACTGCTGCTTCACAGCTCCAGCGTCTTGGGTTCGATTCCCGGCTCGGGTCACTGCCTGTGTGGAGTTTGCACATTCTCCTCATGTCTGCGTGGGTTTTCTCCGGGTGCTCCGGTTTCCTCCCACAGTCCAAAGATGTGCGGGTTAGGTTCATTGGCTATACTAAAATTGCCCCTTAGTGTCCTGGGATGTGTAGGTTAGAGGGATTAGCAGGTAAAATGTGTAGGGATATGGGGATAGGGTCTGTGTGGGATTGTGTTCGGTGCAGACTCGATGGGCCGAAGGGCCTGTTTCTGCACTGTAGGGTTCTAGGGTTCTATGCTGGTCTGCACATTCGACACTCCTCTCGGGCATCCACTATTTTGAGCACATTCTAAAACAACCATAAGCCTCCCCTCTCTTTTCGTCCTTATCCAATCCTGTATATTCCTTGACATCCAGGGTTCTCTGGATTTGCTGGTCTCGCCCTTTACTTTGCGGGAACATGCTGGCCATGTGCTCTCTTTATTTCCTTTTTGAATGACTCCCACTGCTCTGATGTGGATTTTCCTACAAGTTGCTGTATCAAATCCACTTTGGTCGGATCCTATCTTCTCATATTGTAACTGCCCTTCACTTAATTCAGAACCTTTCTTTTTCAGTCTATCTTTGTACTTCTACTTAACCAGTGTGGTGTCTTGTCTCTTTAAGGGTTTAAGGGTCTGACCGAGTTGGGGTTTCACTCCAAATTGCCTGGGCTTTCCCCAGCAGTTAGCTCCTGCAGGTATGACTGTAACTATCAAATCTGCGTCGCCCTATATAAACTTGCTACTGTTAATAACGGTTCTTTGTTCATTAATATGGGCAGCCTGCTAGCACAGTGGTTAGCACTGCTGCCTCACAGCACCTGGGACCTGAGTTCAGTTCCTGGCTTGGGTCACTGTCTGTGTGGAGTTTGCACATTCTCCCCGTGTCTGCATGGGTTTCCTCCGGGTGCTCCGATTTCCTCCCACAGTCCAGAAGATGTACTGGTTAGGTTGATTGGCTATGCCAAATTCTCCTCATGTACCTGAACAAGCACCAGAGTATGGTGATTAATGAACCTATGATGCAGTTGAGGCTACCTCGTTGAATGTTTTTAAGGCAAAGAGACATAGATGATTGAACAATCGGGGAATTAATGATAATGACAAATAGCGGGTAAGGGTGCTGAGTCCACGAATAAATAATAAACTAATAAAGTAATTAATTAATAACTGGAGCAGCCATGGCTATTTAAATCTTGTAGAGTTATGGTCAGCAAAACCCTTACCCACTGACACTTCCACACCTGCCTGGCTTCTTTCCTAAAATTAGATCCAGTATCATCCCCTTTCTCGTTGGATTTCAAGTGGGCTAATTTGTCTTGGATGGTATTGAGCTTCTTGAGTGTTGTTGGAACCCTACTCGGCATGCAAAATGGAGAGCGTTCCATCACACTCCTGACATGAGACTTGTAGACGTTAGGCAGATTCTGGGGAGTCAGCAGATGAGTTACTCACAGCAGAATTTCCAGTCTCTGACTTGCTCTTGTTACCACAATATTGTAATAGCTGGTCCAGTTCTGCTTCTGGTCAGTGGTAAACCCTCGGATGTTGTTCTTGGAGTATTTGACAGGGCAGACACTGAGAGGTTGTTTCCCCTTGCTGGGGAATTTCAAACACAAGATCATAGTCTAAAGCTAAGAAGCTGGTCAGTTAGGGCTGAGATGATCCAAAGTGTCTCCGTTCAATAGGCTGTAAATCTTCAGAAATTTTGACCTTACAGAGTTCTGAATGTTCAGGCAATGAATACATTCACAATGGGGATTGAGAGATTTTTGAACTCCAAAGGAATCAAGAGTTTTTTTATTCATTCATAGGACGTGGGTGTCACCTGTTGGGCCAATATTTATTGCCCATCCCTGAGGGCATTTTAGGATCAACGACATTCCTGTTGATCTGGAGTTACATGTAGGCCAGAACAGGTAAAGGTAACAGATTTCCTTCCTTAAAGAGCATTAGCAAACCAGGTGTGTTTTAAGGCAATCAGCAATGGTTTCTTAGACATCATTAGACTTTTAGTTCCAAATTTTTATAGAATTCAAATTTCACCATCTGCTGTGGTGGGATTCAAACCCAGGTCCCCAGGGTATTTGGATGGCTAGCCAATGACAATACCACTGCGCCACTGTTTCCCCACAACGGGTGATAAAATGATAGGGTGATAACGGTGATAGAACAGGATGTGGAAGTGAGTTAGATCAACCATGATGTATTTAATAGTGGAACAGGCTCCAGGCTCCGAATTGCCAACTGCGGCTTAGTTCCTACATCCTCAAAATTATTTTTTATTTTTCCAACAACGCTAATGTCATTGTGGTGAAGTTCAGAATCCAAGGATTGTGTGTTTTTCACATTTGCAAGTAACTCAGCAGTGGGTGTGGACGTTTCTGGTTCAGGTTCCAGCTGTGTTGTGTAGCAATGAGCTAAATGCGGTGATAGTTTTGGCTAATTTGTCAGCACATTAATCAGGAACCCAGCTCACGATGTGACTTTGGGGAACTCCTCTGGTGGAGCAATGGCTGGATGTTTCAAGGCAGCTGGAGTCAGCCATGACTTTGACATTTGTTACTCATGTCTCTGCAGTTCTAAGGCAGTGCAATTCTCTCTCGAACTCTGTCCCTCAACCGTAAGTGCGGGGCAGGGAGTCTGACCCTGAAGCTATCAGCTCCCTCTCCACTAGAACAACAGAAACTTCAGCTCAAAGCCAACAGCTTAAACATGAAGCCACCATACAATAACCCAGAGGAAGCTTCTTTGTGTTTTGCCTCACTCCCCCGACTGAACAACCTGAGTCAACAAAAATCAAGTTGCTCCACATGTGAGAATTCCTGGAATATTCACTCCCTTTTCCTATCAGTTCATCAGCACAGGATGAAGAACAATGAGACAGAAATAGATTAACTTTTTTTCTGATTCGAGTAAAGGGATCTAATCCACATGAACATTTCCAGGTTTGAGACCCTCGTGTACCCCTATGAGTTAGGAATACATGGCGAGGTTTCGTGTGGCGACTTTGCGTCACTGGGAGTCTCCAGTGGAGACTGAGGAGGATGAGGGGCGACCTAGCAGAGGCGCGTAAAATTTATGAAGGGGACAGATAGGGTGAAGAGTGGGGAAACTTTTTCCCAGGTGGGAGGTGACGAACACGAGGGGTCACAGGTTCAAGGTGAGGGGGGGGGCAAGGTTTAACTCAGATGTCAGGGGGACGTATTTTACACAGAGGGTGGTGGGGGGGGGGTTGGCCTGGAATGTACTGCCAAGCAAGGTGGTGGAGGCCTTAGAAGAATGAGGGGAGATCTCATTGAGACGTATAAGATGATGAATGGGATGGATAGGATAGAGGTGGAGAGACTCTTCCCGCTCTAAAAAGACAGTAGGACTAGAGGGCACAGCCTCAAGGTAAAGGGGAGGCGGTTTAGAACAGAGTTGAGGAGGAACTTCTTCACTCAAAGGGTGGTGAATCTCTGGAATTCTCTGCCCGTTGAAGTGGTGGAGGCTGCCTCGCTAAATATTTTTAAGAAACGGGTTGATGGGTTTTTGATAAGAGAAGGGATTAAGGGTTATGGGGAGAGGACGGGAAGGTGGAACTGAGCCACGACAGATCAGCCATGATCTTATTGAATGGCGGGGCAGGCTCGAAGGGCCAGATGGCCTACTCCTGCTCCTATTTCTTATGTTCTTATGTTCTTATGACACGCTGGGATTGTTTAAGACTTATCTGGATAGACACATGAAAAGACTGGGAATGGAGGGATACAAACGAATAGCCTAGCTGGAAGCATGAGCGGTGCAGGCTTGGAGGGCCGAAGGGCCTGTTCCCTGGGCTGTATTGTATTGTTCTTTGTTCCATGTGCTCTTTCATACACTCCGTCACACTGCCATGTCTTTAAAGTATGCATGTGACTGTGTGTGATGTTCTAAGGACAACATTCTCGTGGTCCATGTGCCATGGGACTGGCTCTGTCATGCTGCATTGATGTGTTTGTCAACTTGTGGTCCAGCATTGGCACTGTTGTGTAGCGTGTGTGGGTAACATCAATTCTCTTATAGACCCTATGTGGCCTGCTATTGCTGTGCTGTAGCCTCTTGACGTTTTGTGTTGACGTTCCCACAAGTGATGTGGTTTGGCAGTGAAATTTTTGTACTTGGACTGGGATGCAGCAGGAGTGCTTGAAGAGAGCATTCCAGCAAGCCAAGAGATGGGTGGCACAGTGGTTAGCACTGCTGCCTCACAGTGCTAGTTTCCTGGGTTCGATTCCCAGCTTGGGTCAACGCCTGCGCGGAGTCTGTGTTCAATTCCGGCCTCGGGTGACTGTCTGTGTGGAGTTTGCACATTCTCCCTGTGTCTGCGTGGGTTTCTTCTGGGTGCTCCAGTTTATTGTCACAAGTAAGCTTACAGCACAGCAGCACAGGTACATTGAGGGAGAATTTAGTGTGGCCAATTCACCCAACCAGCACTTCTTTGGGACTGTGGAGGAAACAAGAGCACCCGGAGAAAACCCCCACAGACACAGGGAAAATGTGCGAACTCCACACAGTGACCCAAGCCAGGGAATTGAACCCAGGCCCCTGGCACTGTGAGGCTGCAGTGCTAACCACTGAGCCACCCAGTGTCAGGGGAACTATCAGCATAGAACCAGCATAGAACCCTACAGTGCAGAAACAGGCCCTTCGGCCCATCGAGTCTGCACCGAACACAATCCCACCCAGACCCTATCCCCATATCCCTACACATTTACCTGCTAATCCCTCTAACCTACACATCCCAGGACACTAAGGGGCAATTTTAGCATAGCCAATGAACCTAACCCGCACATCTTTGGACTGTGGGAGGAAACCGGAGCACCCGGAGAAAACCCACGCAGACACGAGGAGAATGTGCAAACTCCACACAGGCAGAGACCCGAGCCGGGAATCGAACCCAGGACCCTGGAGCTGTGAAGCAGCAGTGGTAACCCACTGTGCTACCGTGCCGCCCTATCAGGGTGAATACATGGGGTTATGGGGATAAGGTCTGGGTGGGATTATTGTTGGTGCAGGCTTGACGGGCTGAATGGCCTCCTTCTGCTTTGTAGGGAATCTATGAACCACCAGAGGAGTTAGGAAGTGACAAGGTGGTTCCCAAGCTGCGAGAGAAAGGGGAAATGAACGGAAGGGGACATCCCATCGGGATAATCAACAAACTGATCTCCTCACTCACTCGAAGTAAAACGTGTGCATTTTGATCGATATCACCTGGGTGAGAAGATCTACTCTGTGCCTGATATCGGTTCAACTGAAACCTGGAGAAATTGAGGGATCCTGTGTATGCTTAGTCCGGTTTGTTTCAGTCTATGCAAAGACTCATTTAAAGATATTTCTGTCACTTAAATGCTAGACTGTGAGGGTTAACTAAGATTAACAATTGTAGCTAGCTTGACTACATGTAGAATCAGAAGGCATGATGGGTTCGCTAAAAATTGACTGCATTCCTGAAGGATACACCATGCAGGCAAACAACGGTTTTCCATAACAGCAGCTGCAAGCATTATTTTTCTAGTTGGAGACAGCAAGTGAAAAAGGCTTCCAATAATGAGATAAGGGTTGAAATATATTTTGATTTTAGAGCGTGTGAGTTCAGTTCTGTTCATAGATTTCAGTACATGTTTTTTCGTTTTTGGGCCTGACCCAAGGAGCTAATTTCTAAGTTCGCTTTCTGCTTCTGTCATGTTAATTCTTTAAGTTCTTTTCAATAAAAGACACGGCATTTTGAAAGCCGTGCTAGCGTTGTCCTCTCGTCTCCTCAAACGAATGAATGGACCCAACAGGAACGAGCATCGGATGGCTTTTACAATCTGACCCTCTCATTCTAACTTCTGCTGTCGAACAGAAAGATGTCTGAAGCAGCTGTGTACACACCCTTCACACACTGTGGAGTTAGTGATTTTGAAATATTTCAGCATTTCACTTGCGGAGCTGTTTTTTGACCCTGCTATTCTGAAAAAGCTGTGCTTACCTGCGCAGGAGTGAGACGAGGAGAGGCACTCCAACACAGCCTAGCTTGCTCTGTTGATAGATATTGGGACTCTCAATCACTGATCAGAGGCAAAGAACGAGCAAAGAACAAAGAACAACACAGCACGGGAAACAGGCCCTTCGGCCCAACGAGCCCGCGCCGCCGTTTTAACATTGTGAGTTCCCTCCTCTACTTATAAGGCCCCTATTGGATGACAATTTTTTTTTGTCTTAAATGTTTCAAAAGATTTTTTAGTTTTAGAATTATTTTAGCAAGTTGCTGGAGAAGAAAAATACCTCCTCATGCTGCGGTCACTATTATTTAATAATTTGCAATCCTTTACCTTAAATAAAGTTGCCCATTTTAAATAGAAACCCTACAGTGCAGAAAGAGACCCTTCGGCCCATCAAGTTTTAAGAGATCTGTGGATAGGTTTATGGACGAAAAGGGATTGGTTTAGGCTAGTGGGTCATTGTTTTGTAACTGGTCGGCGCAACATCGTGGGCCGAAGGGCCTGTTCTGCGCTGTAATGTTCTATGTTCTATGTTAAGTCTGCACCGAACACAATCCCACCCCAGGCCCTACCCCTGTATTCCTACATATTATACCCACTAATCCCTCTAACCTACACATCCCTGGACACTAAGGGGCAATCTTAACATGGCCAATGAACCTAACCCGCACACATCTTTGGACTGTGGGAGGAATGATGTGGGTTTGCCGGCGTTGGACTGGCGTAAACACAGTAAAAAGTTTTACTTTTTACTGTGGGAGGAAACCAGAGCACCCGGAGGAAACCCACGCAGACACGAGGAGAATGTGCAAACTCCACACAGACAGTGACCCGAGCTGGGAATCGAACCCAGGACTCCTGGCACGGTGAAGCAGCAGTGCTTACCCGCTGTGCTACCGTGCCGTCCAGAGTTTCAAAATAATGTCCATCATAGTCAGTCAAATTGTGAAAACTAAAGCAAGGTGTATTAAAACTGAGATGAAGGGGAATTACTTCTCGCTGCCCCATAATGCGCTGGGGTCTGAATTATTAATGTTTTCAAGAAAGGGATCGATATAAAAAGCAGGTTAAAGGGATATGCAGGCAGGCGGGGAGATGAATTTGAGACCAGGGAGAGATCAGCCATGATCCGATTGAATGGCAGAACAGGCTGGAAGTGCAGAATTGGCTCCTGATCTCTATGTTCCTGAGTATTCGGAGAATACATGGTCGTGCTTCTAGATTCTTCCACTAAAGGTAAGTTTCTATTTCCAGCTATTAATTGGATAGATCTCCTCGCCTGCCCATGTGCAGGTACAGCTTGCTCCCTCTAGTGCTGTGACACAAATAGTCGCAGGAGGCAGGTTAACAACTCACCCAAAGGTCACAGCATGGTCAATGGTTCTCATCAGGCCCATTTAGTGCTGAATAATGAAAAAAGGAAGCTGAGGTACTCTTCAGAAAGCTGAAGCAAACACATTAGCTTCTGTTATTGCCAAACCCTGCAGCTCTCTATCTTGGCCAGGTTCTGGAAATCTCAGATATGAAGTTGCAGAAAACACAAGGTCAACAAAACAGGCAATCCATAAATCTGTCTGCAGCTCCCAAAGTAAACTCAGTAATAAATCAACCAAGGTCTTGTTTGGGCTTTGTTTCATGGTGTTGCCTGACCTTCGATCCAAGTGAAACTATAAATTAAGTAAGACCATAGACCATCGAGAACTTACTGGTGTGGATGTTTGCATTGGGAATATTTGCAAAGGTATCCACTTGGGTTGAAGAAAAACAGAAAGGAATAATCCTTCTGAAATGGTTGGAAGATGTTGGTGTCCAGAAGGAACTGGGTGTTCTAAAAGCTACACGCAGGCGCAGCAAGCAATTAGGAAGGTAAATCATAGAATCATACAGTGCAGAAGGAGGCCATTCAGTCCATCGAGTCTGCAGTAACCATAGTCTCACCCTAGCCCCATAACCCCATGCATTTACCCTAGCCAGTCCCCCTGACACGAAGGAGCAATTTAGCACAGCCAATCCATCTAACCCTCACATCTTTGGACCCGGGAGGAAACTAGAGCACCCGAAGGAAACTCATGCAGATACAGGGAGAATGTCCAAATTCTAGACAGATAGTGACCCAAGCTGGGAATTGAACCTGGCTCCCTGGCACTGTGAGGCAGCAGTGCTAACCACTGTGCCACCAAATGGTGTGTAGGCTTTGATTTGAATACAGTAGTAAAGAAGTGATGCTGCAATTGTATAAAATCTTATGGAGACTGTATCTGGAGTATTATGGACAGTTCTGGCCTCTTTATCTAAGGAGGGACATACTTGTCATTGATGGATTGCAATGGCAACTCACCAGACTGATATCTGAGATGTTGTCTTATGAGGAGAGAAGTGAGGAGATTGGATTTATATTCTCGAGTGTTTGGAAGAATGAGAGGGGATCTCATTGAAACTTACAAAATTCCTACAGGGTGTGACAGGGTAGATCCAATGTGTCCCCTGAGTCAAGAACCAGAGGTCACAATCTCAGGCTGAGGGGCAAGCCATTTAAACCCAAGAAACCAAAGAAACCCTACAGTGCAGAAAGAGGCCATTTGGCCCATTGAGTTTGCACTGACGTCAATCCCACCCAGGCCCTATTCCCATATTTACCTGCTAATCCCTCTAACCTACACATCCTGGGACACTAAGGGACAATTTAGCTTGGCCAATCCACCTAACCTGCACATCTTTGGACAGTGGGAGGAAACCAGAGCACCCGGAGGAAACCCACACAGAAAATGTGCAAGCTCTGCACAGACAGTGACCCAAGCTGAGAATTGAACCTAGGCCCCTGGAGCTGTGAAGCAACAGTGCTGACCACTAAATGCGGAGGAATTTCTTCACCCAGAGGGTGTGAATCTTTGGAATTCTCTACCCCAGAGGGCTGTAGAAGCTCAATCATTGGGCATAATCAAGATAGCAAACGATAGCTTTGATGGCATCAAGGGATATGGGGATAGTGCAGGAAAGTGACATTGAGGTGGAAGATCTGTCCTAATCTGTTTGAGTAGTAGAGTAGGCACAAGTGGGTGGATGGCCTACGTTTCTGTGTGACTACCAACGGGCCATTCCATTTTAGGGCCATTACCACTGAGCTTGCCCAGAGTCCGCACATGCATATTGTTCTTCTCAGCGCTGCCTGCTTACTTCCTGAAGGAACCCTCATTCCAAACTGCAAGAAGGAGAAAGCAGGTGGAACTGTTGTCCAAGGAGGACACAGGAACACAGAAAGAAAGCGATGGAGGAAACTGATGTGGAGCCAAGAAAGAATGATGTAGAGAATAGAGGAGAATGACCTATCCTATCCACAAGGCCCCTTCTGTAATAAATACCATGGCACCCGTCTGCATCGACTCTACCTAACACACCACCTGTTCTATTCCTTCAGAAAAATAATGCTCTCAATGAAGGAAAATGTGTCAAATATATTTCCCAACTAATGAAACATGAATATCAAATTAATGAACGATGCGTCAATCAGATTTTCTTTATTTGTTCATAGATGTGGGAGTTACTGGCTAGGCCAGTATTTATTGCCCATTCCGCGTTGTGTTTATGAAAGTGGTGGTGAACTGTCTTCTTGAAAGACAGCAGTTCCTGTGGTGTAGGTACACTCATAGTGCTGTTGGGAGGGAGTCCCAGTGTTCTGACCCAACAACAGCGAAGGACTGGTGACATATTTCCGAGTCAGGATGATGAGTGACTTGGAGGGGAGCCTCCAGGTAGGAATGTTCCCGGGTATCTGCTGCCCTTGCCCTTCTAGGTGGTAGAGGTCCTGGGTTTGGAAGGTGCTTCCACAGGAGCCGTGGTGAGTTGCTGCAGTGCACCTTGTAGACAGTCAACACTGCTGTCACTGTGTATCGATGGTGGAGGGGGCGAATGTTTGTGGATGGTGTGCCAATCGAGTGGGCTGCTTTGCCAGGTCAGGCAGTTCCCCACTCTGTCCATCTCTCGGTTAACCACAATAGGCACTGTTAAAAAAAACTGCTTACTAATTCAGCGGGGGTTTAACTATTTGAGTGCTGTGACTGTAAAATACACCCACAGACTGGTTTTCTTATAAGTATTTTTAAAGAAAAAGAAATAACATTTATTCTACTTAACACTGGCATTTCAAAATAATTATATAATTCAGTCTCACACTTGTGCATTCAAGGGATTCACATACACATGGAAGCAAGTTAGAACATAAGAACATAAGAAATAGGAGCAGGAGTAGGCCATCTAGCCCTTCGAGCCTGCCCCGCCATTCAATAAGATCATGGCTGATCTGTCGTGGCTCAGCTCCACCTTCCCACCCTCTCCCCATAACCCTTAATCCCTTCTCTTATCAAAAACCCATCAACCCGTTTCTTAAATATATTTAGCGAGGCAGCCTCCACCACTTCAATGGGCAGAGAATTCCAGAGATTCACCACCCTTTGAGTGAAGAAGTTCCTCCTCAACTCTGTTCTAAACCGCCTCCCCTTTATCTTGAGGCTGTGCCCCCTAGTCCTACTGTCTCTTTTGAGCGGGAAGAGTCTCTCCACCTCTATCCTATCCATCCCATTCATCATCTTATACGTCTCAATGAGATCTCCCCTCATTCTTCTAAACTCTAACGAGTACAAGCTAGTTTATTCAGCCTCTCCTCATAGCTCAATCCCCTCAACTCCGGTTTCAGCCTAGTAAACCTCCTCTGCACTCCCTCCGTTTAAATTGATTAAGAGCATCTGAATAGAACATCAATATTTTCTGGATTTTGAGCTTTACGCATTGGACTGTTTCAGGCTGTTTGATGATTTAGTTTTGGATTCTGCATCGCGACGATATAAAGATTTGACAGATGGGCTTCATCTTTTCTCCAGGAGTCAACAACTTGGTTTATATTGAGGATGCTGCCTGCGATATTTGGCTAGTCAGCTACAGGCAGGGCATCAGTTTGCAGGATGGCTGGAGAGAGAGAGAGAGAGAGAGAGTCACTGCAAATTCTCTTTTCGCTGTTAACAGCTCACGTTTTTTCCTGTTCCGTCTTGCTGACCCTGACAAAGCAGTTTCTTGAAACACAAAAGGTTAACTTGCTTATTGTGTGACCCTCATTCACAGACTGACCACGTACAGCCACAAGAAGCTGGGGAACTCTGGTTCCAGGGCTTCTGTTTGAATTGGTTAGATTACACGGCTAGTGGAGTTCATTTACCAATCACGGTCTACTGTCTGAGGTGAATAAGTCTAAATGTTTGGTCAACACCCACCCGAATAACAGATTGTGTCAGGATATTGGTGAATGCTTTCGGGGATGGATCAGTTACAAACAATTAAATTGATTCAGAAGAACAAGGAACAGGAGTGGGCCATTCAGCCCCTCGAGCCTACTCCACCATTTAATACAATCATGGCTGATCACATTTTGGCCTCAACTCCATTTATGTGCCATAACCCTTCAAACACTTACTGATTAAAAACCTGTCCACCTCGTCCTTAAATTTACTCAAAATTCTTGGCATCCACCACGTTCTGTCCCTGGTGGATTATTCCTGGAGAGTTTGCTCCTTCCTGATGGATTTATAACTGGAAAGGTGACTGCTTGACTATCTAAAGCATTGCAGTTGTCAGTCTTTTCAAACTCATGATTTCAGCCCACTCAACACATAAAGCTGTTCGATATCAAACAGTCATCCCAGCCCTTCTCCAGGCCGATTCTACTCGACGTGCATGCACTACATCCGAGTGCTCCTTCCCTGGGCTAATCCAGAATGGTGGTAGGCTGCCTCCACTATGGGAGCCCCCTGGGTTGGTGCTGACTGGATGAACCCCCCTAGCGTGTGGTGATGAACTGGCTCTGGTGTAACAGTGGGCTGCCTGCGTCTGACAGAGCCTTTGTGGAGGCAGCTTGGGGCAGGTGTCCTTAACCCTGGAAAAGGTTGGGTGCAAGAGGCTACCACAAAGATTGTTTCAGATGAACCTCTTAGCCCACTCATTAGGCACTGAGAACCTCCTGTCGATTGGAGATTAAGATTTTGCTAGCTATAGCCAAAGTTCATGAAAAATATTTCGTCTGGTTGTAGATGTTGCAATACACCATTAAAGAACAGGAACACAACATCACCGGAAAAGAAATAAACCATGAGATCCAGTTTTACTTTCATTTTGCTTTAAACAAAGAGTGTGTCCTCAAATTTTCTGTCTGTTGATGTTCACATGAGCCTTCTCTCAGTAAATGGACACACATTGTGTGTTTGCACAATCCCTCATGAGAGATTGATGCCTTTATAACATTATAAAACCATGACAATAAAGTCCCCACGTCATGTTTCAGACCAGACCACAGTCTTGCATTGCTGCACATTCTCCGATAACGTGTTTAATGTAGTCTCACAAGATACCGTGAGATTTTGCTCATTATTATTTTGCTCCGACACAGTGAAATGCCCGTCCTTATCCCAGCTGAGGAGTGCTTGCCTCGGACAGTTTCCTCCGCTAATCCCATCTCCGCTCCTCCTCCTCCTCCCTCACTTCTATTCTGCTCCAACGTAATGTCCCAGGGGGCTTGTACTTCTGATGGTGGCCCTGCCAAATGGATTGTAGAAAGCAGAAAACGAACATTTACGAGAGTCAGTGCGGTCATCTTGGAAAGGCACCAGAAGAGAGAAATAGTGTTCCAATTGCTATCTGGCGGATTGTTACATGAATGTCAGGTTGGGAAGCTTTCGAATGGGGATGACGTGCCAAGGATTTGCATTCCAAGTTCTTGCTCTGCAAGTGTAAGTTTTTGTGTTACTATGTACTCAAGTATGGAGTACAATGAGAAAGGAGGTTGCTGACAACTTGATAGTTGGTTAGGGTTGGGAGGCTTCCCAGTTTTTAACCCAATGGATATGGTTCTCCGGAAGGCACATCCAGATGTTTGACATTGCAAGAGCAGTTAGTAATCCCAGTCCATGTTCTCTGTTCTTTTGTTAGTCTATTACAACGCAGCGCGCATCTTATGACAATATGTGGCACACCCGATTATTTCATACACATTAAAACCACAGGCTATATTTCTCCGGGGTCACCATCAGAAAGCTTTCATTTATCTTTTCCAAAATATTTTACTTCTTTACATTGACAAGAGATTGCCATGTAACAATCTCTTATTTATACATCCAGTATCAACTGAAGTGGCCATTTGACTTTCTTGTCTAATTTGATGGTAACAGGGAACATTCACCTTTATGTTGGTAAGAAGCGGAGAAGTTCTTGCACATAAGACCATAAGACATAGGAGCAGAATTTGGGCCATCGAGTCTGCTTCCCCATTCAATCATGGTTGATATTTTTCTCATTCACATTCTCCTGTCTTTTCCCCACAACCCCGATCCCCTTATTAATCAAGAACCTATCTATCTTCGGCTTAAAGACACTCAGTGACCCAGCCTCCACAGCCTTCTGCGGCAAAGAGTTCCACAGATTCACCACCCTCTGGCTGAAGAAATTCCTCCTCATCTCTGTTTTAAAGGCTTGTCCCTTTAGCCTGAGATTGTGCCTTCTGGTTTTGTTTTTTTTCTACCAGTGGAAACACCCTCTCCACATCTCTCTGTTCAAGCCTCGCAGTATCCTGTAAATTTCAACAAGAAACCTTCCTCATCCTTCCAAAGTCCAACGAATACAGACCTTGAGTCCTCAGCCGTTCTTCATCTGACAAACTCTTCAGGAATCATTCTTCTGAACCTCCTCTGGACCCTTTCCAAGGCCAGCACATCCTTCCCTAGATATGAGGCCCAAAACTGTTCACAAGACTCCAAATGGGGTCTGGCCAGATCCTAATACAGTCTAAGAAGTACATCCCTGTCCTTGTATTCTGGCCCTCTCGACATGAATGCTAACATTGCATTTGTCTTACTAACTGCTGACTGAACTGCACATTAACCTTAAGACAATCTTGAACAAGGACTCCCAAGTCTCTTTCGGTTTCTGATTTCCTAAGAATTTTCCCGTTTGGAAAATAGTCTCTGCCTCCATTCCTCTTTCCAAAGTGCATAACCTCACACTTTTCCACGTTGTATTCCGTCTGCCACTTCTTTGTCCACTCTTCTAACCCGTCCAAGTCCTTCTGTAACCCTCCCCTGTTTCCTCAATAATACCTGTCCCTCTACATATCTTTGTATCATCTGAAAACGTAGTAACAGCGCCTCCAGTTCCTTCCTCCAAATTGTTAATGTATATTGTGAAGAGTTGTGGTCCCAGCACTGACCCCTGAGGCACACCACTTGCCATCGGCTGCCATTCTGGAAAAGACGCCTTTATCCCCTCTCTCTGCCTCTGCCAGTCAACCAATCCTCTATCCATCCCAGGACCTTACTCTTAACACCAGGGGCTTTTAACTTATTTAACAGTCTCCTTCCTATACAAGTACCTTGACAAAGGCCTTCTGGAAATTGAAATAAATCACACCCACTTGTTCTCCTTTATTTAACTTCCTTGTTACCTCCTCAGAGAACTCAAATAGATTTGTCAGTCGTGACCTACCCTTGACATTTTCCACATTTATTTCCTCAATAAGTTCCACATTTTGAACGTTGACTTTCCCAGGATGTCTCCTTCTGCGCCAGTATCTCCTGCACTGCTGGAGTTCACATCTTCCCAGGCAAAAGATCCATCGCACTGGTCCCCTCATCATAGCAGGTCTACCTGACACTCTCCACCCCTCTAGCCTCCGGGCTAGCCCAATCACCAGCCCCCACATGTGCAGCCTCAATCGCCTCCTCCCTCCACCCCTCCCCGCCCCACCAATTCCATCGCAGAGTGCACAGCAGGCCCCCTCACTACTATTGATCAAGCCCAGTAGGCCCTTCACCCTCTGTCCCTGCCCCTTGGCACTGCCCATGCCCGATGGAGACTGCCAGGTGCCCAATAGGCAGTGTCAGACTGGCACTACCCAAGGGGCACCCCCCCCAAGACCCTGACCTCTCGGAGGGGCTTCAGTGACCTCTGTCCCCACCAGTGGGGTGATCACGTTAATTGGGACCAGTTGTATGCCCCACTGGTGGGAATCTGTCCTGATGGGTGCGGAGCCTGGACAGGGACTGGCTACCATCCCGGGCTCGCTAATCATATTGAAATTAGAAAGTCAATATTATAATCAGCTTCGAGCCGGAAATCAGCGTGAGGCTTGTTACGCCAGGAAACATGACTCGGGAGACTCGTTAGAGGCCCCCTGGTGCTACCTTTACTCAAAGGGTAGTAAGGGTGTGGAATGCCCTCCCTGCATCAGTTGTGGACTCGCCAACGTTAAGGGCGTTCAAATGGTCAGTGGATAGGCATATGGATAACATTGGAATAGTTTAGGTTAGAGGGTCATTAGATTGGTTCCACTGGTCGGCGCAACATCGAGGGCCGAAGGGCCTGTACTGCGCTGTAGTGTTGTATGTTCTATCTCCCATCTCGCTGAGGTACTCAACCAGCACTGTGGGCTGGGAGAATCACCACCGTTCAGTCTTAACACTGTCCTTGTAGCATCCTAACACTCCCTCTCAACGCCACAAGCAGTCTTTCCCTCTCTTTCTAGTGCTGTGACTATCTCCAAGCTCGCCTGGCTCACGGTTTAATTTAATCGTTCACCTCTTCTGATAGAACATTGAACATAGAACATTACAGCACAAACAGGCCCTTCGGCCCTCGAGTTGCGCCGATCACATCAACCCCACCAATCTATAGACCTATCTATAACCCCCAATCCCATTAAACCCCATATACTCATCCAGAAGTCTTTTAAAAGACCCCAGCGAGTTCGCCTCCACCACCGATGACGGCAGCCGATTCCATTCACTCACCACCCTCTGAGTGAAAAACTTACCCCTAACATCACCTCTGTACTTCCCTCCCCGCACCTTAAATCTGTGTCCTCTCGTAGCGACCATTTCAACCCGGGGAAATAGCCTCTGAGAGTCCACCCTATCTATTCCTCTCAACATTTTATAAACTTCTATCAGGTCGCCTCTCAACCTTCGCCTCTCCAGGGAAAAGAGGGTGATACTTTAACAGAATTTCTTATCTTCCTTTACGTGTAAAGGATCTGAAGCTTCACCAACTCATGGGTCCCAACATCACACTGGATTCTTTGTCCTGTTCCCTTTCCTCTGATCTCACCCTTTCATCAAAGCCCACTCCATGGAGTGAGTTCACAATGTGGCCAGGTGACCCATGACCCCCAGGATTGTGGTTGATAGCTTTTATGAGCGTGGATTAAAAAACACAAAATGTGGAAGCCAAGTTTAAACCTGGTGCGACTCTGCAATTTGCAAACTTCAGAGCTGGAACAGATAGTCTTCATACAGCCAGGCCTTGAACAATCAACCTCCTGTCAAAACCAGACAGGCCAGGAACTGTAGGTAAGGTGCTAATGGCCGCAATGTTTCAGAACAAACTGCTGTTTACTTCTCCAGTGAAGCTGCTTTACCTCCATTCACCTGACGAAGAGGCAGCCCCCTCGAAAGCTTGTGAGAATATTATCAAATAAATAGGTTGGACTAAAACCTGGTGTTGTCAGACTTTTTACTGTGTTTACGCCAGTCCAACGCCGGCATATCCACATCACGAGATCTTCCCTCCACAGACCTCAAGCTTGTAGTTGTCCAGCCTGGAAAAGGAGGTTTCCACCTCCTTCTATAATTCATAAACAGGTCTGCTCCCATTACTTCAGCTTCTCCCTGCCTCAGCTCACGTTCTCCTTCCTCAGTCAATTCAATCTTCATATCATTAAAAGCAAAATGCTGGAAATCTGAAATAAAACCAGAAAGAGCTGGAAAAACTCAGCAAGTCTGGCAGCATCTGTGGATGCTTTTCGAGTCGCGTGACTTTTCTTCCTCATGAATCAGGGACAATCACTCCATTCACCAGTCTCCTCTTCACCACGGGGTCTATAAAACACCCCTTGTTGCAGGATCCCTTCCCCAACTCTTTTTCTGATACGTTGATGACTGTATCAATGCCACTTTCTGCTCTAACCAGGAATTAGAAAACTTAATCAACTTTCTTCCAATATTTTTTGTTTCTCTCACCTTCAGTTGCATCATCTCCAACCCTTCCCTCCTCTTCCTCAACTCCCCTGTCTCCATTTCTGAGATAAGCTATCAACTAATATTCACTAAACGTCCTCCCACTTCCACAGCTGCCTTCACTCCACTTGCTCACAACCTGCTTCCTGTCAGAACTTTATTCCAATCTCCCAGTTTCTCTGCCTCTTGTTGCCTTTGTTCCAATGGTGCAAAGCTCCATACTAGAGGTTCCAATCTATCTTCCTTTATCCTTAACCGAAGATTGCCTCTTCACTGTGGTTGACAGGGACCCCACTGAGGGGTGGAGGTTGTAAGGGAAGTTCTAACCTGACCAAGTGGCCATGTCAAGGGAGTTAGATTGCTGGAAATGCAAAATCTGTCTCTTATTCTCCACAGACACATCTACTTCTGGTGTAACCAGATTAATTTTTGGTGCTGTGAGGCAGTGGTGCTAACCAATGTGCCACTGGGCCATTTAATGATGGAGGGACTGGTTTCTCCGAGCTGGACAAATTAAGGAAAGCCAGGAGCTAGTGGATGCAGAAGGGAAATACTTTTCCAGCACTGCTTGGGGACCAAGCAGCTACGATAGCTCTAGTCTTTCAAACACATCTGCTGTAATCTCTTTCTTGCCCTCCGCCCAGACACTGATCTCCCCATCCCACCCCTGAATCTGCAGGTATCCCAACTAAAAGCAAACTACCGCAGATGCAGGCTGAATGAACTAGGCTTGTACTCGTTAGAGTTTAGAAGAATGAGGGGAGATCTCATTGAGACGTATAAGATGATGAATGGGATAGATAGGATAGAGGTGGAGAGACTCTTCCCGCTCAGAAAGGACAGTAGGACTAGGGGGCACAGCCTCAAGATAAAGGGGGCGTTTTAGAACGGAGTTGAGGAGGAACTTCTTCACTCAAAGGGTGGTGAATCTCTGGAATTCTCTACCCGTTGAAGTGGTGGAGGCTGCCTCGCTAAATATTTTTAAGACGTGGGTTGATGGGTTTTTGATAAGAGAAGGGATTAAGGGTTATGGGGAGAGGGCGGGAATGTGGAACTGAGCCACGACAGATCAGCCATGATCTTATTGAATGGTGGGGCAAGCTCGAAGGGCCAGATGGCCTATCCTGCTCCTATTTCTTATGTTCTTATGCTGGAAATCTGAAATAGAAACAGACAATGCTGGACACGTTCAGCAAATTTAGCAACTGGAGAGAAAAGCAGAGTTAACATTTTGGATTTAAAAGATCCTTCTGTTTTTATCTCCAGTCACCCTTTGTCTTCCTCTCCCCTATTCGGGGAGTTGCGAGGCCCATGACATTAAACTCTGTCCAAATTGTGCATGAAAGTGTTGAAACAAAATTCCTGGAAAGCCTCAGAATGTTGCAGTGGCTTCTGTTGTGATGTTTCATGGAATATTCAAACTATTTAGGGCTTTATCATCAAATCCATCCCTGAGAAAGATGTGGAATTGAGGGAAAATGACCGCAGGAGCCATCAGGCAGCTGAAGACAAACTCAAAGGGGGAAGGGGAAATTTAAATCAGCAAAATTTAAATTGGCGTTTATTGGTAGGGGGATTGAATTTAGGAGTCGCAGCGTCATGTTGCAACTGTACACAACTCTGGTGCGGCCGCACTTGGGGTACTGTGTGCAGTTCTGGTCCCCACATTACAGGAAGGATGTGGAGGCTTTGGAGAGGGTGCAGAGGAGGTTTACCAGGATGTTGCCTGGTATGGAGGGGAGGTCCTATGAGGAGAGACTGACGGATTTGGGGTTGTTTTCGCTAGAAAGAAGGCGGCTAAGAGGGGACCTTATTGAAACATATAAGATGATTAGAGGTTTAGATAGGGTGGACAGTGATAGCCTTTTTCCTCGGATGGAGAAAGCTAGCACGAGGGGGCATGGCTTTAAATTAAGGGGGGGTAGTTATAGGACTGATGTCAGGGGTAGGTTCTTTACCCAGAGGGTGGTGAGGGACTGGAATGCCCTGACAGCTGCAGTTGTAAATGCGCCTAGTTTGGGGGCGTTTAAGAGATCCGTGGATAGGTTTATGGACGAAAAGGGATTGGTTTAGGCTAGTGGGTCATTGTTTTGTAACTGGTCGGCGCAACATCGTGGGCCGAAGGGCCTGTTCTGCGCTGTAATGTTCTATGTTCTATGAATAACATTGACATGTTCGGTTAACACAGCCGAGTTGCAATTGTAAGTTTAAAAAGGACGGAATCCCAACCTCAAGATGGTGTGACCGTGCTTTGAATCATTTTTACTTGCAGCTAATTTCTTTTTTTAATGAATAGATTCCAATATTTTGTGGTGAAACCGAGAGAGATGGTACATAACCAGCTGGAAACAAGTCAGCCACGAATAGAATTTGAATCACTTTGCACAGATTCTGAAATTACTCTCTGACCTTTCCGAAGTGGAGGAATCTGAAATGAAAAGCAACCCCATTCGTCCGTTCCTTAATGTTAACACAGTTCATTTGAGGAATGTGTGAATAGGAATTGGGTAAAGTGTTAGAATTTTGGAGATATTTAAGTGAGGTTTATTTATTAGTCACAAGTAGGCTGACAGTAACACTGCAATGAAGTTACTGAGAAAATCCCCTAGTCGCCACACTCCGGTGCCTGTTCGGGTACACTGAGGGAGAATTTAGCACGGCCGATTCACCTAACCAGCACGTCTTTCAGGTGTGGGAGGAAACTGGAACCTGCTGAAGGAAACCCATGCAGACACGGGGAGAACGTGCAGACTCTGCACAGACAGTGACCCAAGCTGGGAATCGAACCTGGGTCCCTGGCGCTGTGAGGCAGCAGTAAAAAGTCTGACAACACCAGGCAGTGCTAACCACTGTGCCGCCCTATTTCAAGGGGAGTTGGTGACTGACAGATGTTTCAATGTTGTGAAGTGTCTGGAGAAACAGCTCAGAACACTCGCCCTGTGCACATTTTTAAACATTGCTCTACGCTGCTGGTTTGGAGTTTTGCAGAGTTTACAAAGGCCTTCAGGCAGGGTATTTCATGTGTGAAATGCTTGCGATCTGCTTTAGATAGCTCCATCTCGGTGGAGAGATTAAAGTTTTGTGTTTGCCATTTAGGAAGTGCTTGATTAAATGCAGTGGTGGCCTCCTAAAGCCTAAAGCACAAAATAGTGAGAACCACAGTGACAAAAGATGTGGAATCTCAGAAGCAATACTAGTCAGACAGTTAGCAAGTCACAGGAAGAATGTTGAGCAAAATCACAGAATCACTACAATGCAGAATGAGGCCATTCAGCCACCATGTCTGTACATCTCCCCCCATCCTATCCTTATAACCCTGAGCATTTACCCCACTAACCCCCTCACATACACATCTTTAGACACTAATGACCAATTTAGCATGGCCAATCCACCTAACCATCTTTGGACTGTGAAAGGAAACCTGAGTGCCCGGAGGAAATCCACGCAGACACGGGGACAACGTGTAAGAACGTAAGAACATAAGAAATAGGTGCAGGAGTAGGCCATCTGGCCCTTTGAGCCTGCCCCGCCATTCAATAAGATCATGGCTGATCTGTCGTGGCTCAGTTCCACCTTCCCGCCCTCTCCCCATAACCATTAATCCCCTCGCTTATCAAAAACCCATCAACCCGCGTCTTAAACTCCACACAGTCACCCGAGGCTGGAATCGAACCTGGGTCCCTGGCGTGTAAGACAGCATTGCTGGCCACTGGCCAGCTGACAAGTGCGAAATGGAGTAAAGCAATTCCAACGAGCTCCTGCCCCCACCACCCCACCCCACTGCCCACCCGTGATGGAGACTTTTCTCACTTTCAGTGTGAGCTGGAATGGGCCAGTGTTTGTGGACTGGATCACAGTGGGAACTGAAACTGGAGCAGAAGAGTGGGTCAGAACCACATTCCCTGTCCCTCTCCTTACCAACGCGTGATGCAGAACTGCAGTTCACTGACCAATTCACTGAAAATCTTAGCATCAAAGGCCACCTTTCATTGCAATGAATGGTTGATAGTCTGCTTTCAATCCTTTTCAGAGAATAGAATTTCGTAGAATAGAAATTCACAGAGTCCCTAAAGGGCAGAAGGAGGCCATTCGGCCCATTAAGTCTGCCTTGACAACAATCCCCCCCCCCCCAGGCCCTATCCCTGTAACCACACATATTTACCTTGATAATCCCCCTGACACTGAGGGGCAATTTGACATGGCCAATCCAACTAACCCGCACACCTTTGGACTGTGGGAGGAAACTGGACTGCCCGGGTGAAACCCACGCAGACACGAGGAGAATGTGCAGACTTTGCGCAGACTGTCACCCAAAATTGGAATTGAACCTGGGTCCCTGGCGCTGTGAGGCAGCAGTGAGAACCACTGAGGGAATCCAAGATGAATTTTCCACATTATTTATACATTGCTTTTTCACCTTTCACTTTAGGGGAGTGGTGGAATGGTTTGGAATGTTCAGTCAGGATGGTCCAGGCAGTACGAGTGTGACAGAGTCTTGATGGAACTATTATTCTTTACCTCGCTATCACTTTCACATATTCATACTGTACTGACAGAACACCATAGCAATAAGCATCAGTGGCAATACTATCTGTGCATTGGTTGTCTACTGTTACAGACAGGCTGGGCAGGCATTTGTATTTATGTTAACCCAACCTGGTCACTGCAGTGAAAGATAGTTCTGTGCAATGTGTGGTCCTTAAAATCCTTACTGTTTGCCAGTGTAATCCAACTGAGAAACAAAATATTAATTTTAGGATTCTTGCTGAGAAACAATCACAAAAACTCCATGCAACCCATAGCCACTCATTTGATTTGATTTAAACATAGAACATAGAACACTACAGCACAAACAGGCCCTTCGGCCCACTAGTTGCACCGATCAGTTCTACACCTACTAAGCCATAGACCTATCTATAACCCCCAATCCCATTAGATCCCATATACTCATCCAGAAGTCTTTTAAAAGACCCCAGCGAGTTCGCCTCCACCACCGATGACGGCAGCCGATTCCATTCACTCACCACCCTCTGAGTGAAAAACTTACCCCTAACATCTCCTCTGTACCTGCTCCCCAGCACCTTAAATCTGTGTCCTCTCGTAGCGACCATTTCAACCCGGGGAAATAGCCTCTGAGAATCCACCCTATCTATTCCTCTCAACATCTTATAAACCTCTATCAGGTCGCCTCTCAACCTTCGCCTCTCCAGGGAAAAGAGTCCCAGCTCCCTCAACCTATCTTCATAAGGCATGCCTCCCAGTCCAGGCAACATCCTTGTAAATCTCCTCTGTACCCTCTCAATAGCTTCCACGTCCTTCCTATAGTGAGGCGACCAGAACTTGATTTGATTTATTTTTGCCACATGTATTAGCATACAATAAAAGGTATTGTTTCTTGCACACTTTACAGACAAAGCATAACATTCATAGAGAAGGAAATGAGACAGTGCGGAATGTAGTGTTACAGTCATAGCTAGGGTGTAGCGAAAGATCAATTTAATGCAAGGTAGGTCCATTCAAAAGTCTGGTAGCAGCAGGGAAGAAGCTGTTCTTGAGTTGGTTGATACGTAACCTCAGACTTCTGTATCTTTTTCCGAGTGGAAGAAGGTGGAAGAGAGAATGTCCAGGGTGCGTGGGGTCCTTAATTATGCTGGCTGCTTTGCCGAGGCAGCGGGAAGTGTAGACAGAGTCAGTGGATGGGAGGTTGGTTTGCGTGATGGATTGGGCTACATTCACAAACTTTTATAGTTTCTTGCGGTCTGGGGCAGAGCAGGAGCCCATACCGAGCTGTGACACAACCAGAAAGAATGCTTTCTCTGGTACATCTGTCAATATTGGTGAGAATTGTAGCCGACATGTCAAATTTCCTTAGTCTTCTGAGAAAGTAGAGGTGTTGGTGGGCTTTCTTAACTACACTGTCGGCATGGGGAAACCAGGACAGGTTGTTGGTGATCTGGACACCTAAAAACCTGAAGCTCTTGACCCTTTCTACTTCATCTTCATTGATGTAGACAGGGGCACGTTCTCCTCTATGCTTTCTGAAATCGATGACAATCTCCTTTGTTTTGTTGACATTGAAGGAGAGATTATTGTCACCGCACCAGTTCACCAGATTCTCTATCTCATTCCTGTACTCTGTTTTGTTATTGTTTGAGATCTGTCCCACCACAGTAGTATTATCAGCAAACTTGAAAATCAAATGGGAGGAGAATTTGGCCTCACAGTCATAGGTGTATAAGAAATATAGTGGGAGGCTGAGAACACAGCCTTGTGGGGCACCAGTGTTGAGGATGATCGTGGAGGAGGTGTTGTTGCCTCTCCTTACTGATTGTGGTCTGTGAGTTCAGTCACAGAGGCCCAGGCCTTGGAGTTTGGAGACAGGTTTCATGGGAATAGTGGTGTTGAAGGCTGAACTGTAATCAATAAATAGGAGTCTGACGTAAGAATCTTTGTTATCTAGGTGTTCCAGGGTTGAGTGCAGAGCCAAGGAGATGGTATTGTGGGTGGTGGGTAAACTGTAGTGGATCCAGGTAGTCTGGGAGCACTCACTGAGGATACTCACTGAGTACTCACTGTTATCTCAGGGATACTCACTGAGTATCTACTATGTACATGCAATACAAAATTAAATCACTAACAATTCAATAAAAGCCTGAATACTTACACATTATCATTTGATTGTGAAAAAAGCAGCAAAAAGAACATAAGAACATAAGAAATAGGAGCAGGAGTAGGCCATCTAGCCCTTCAAGCCTGCCCCGCCATTCAATAAGATCATGGCTGATCTGTCGTGGCTCAGTTCCACTTTCCGGCCCTCTCCCCATAACACTTAATCCCCTCTCTTATCAAAAACCCATCAACCCGCTTCTTGAAAATATTTAGCGAGGCAGCCTCCACCACTTCAACGGGTAGAGAATTCCAGAGATTCACCACCCTTTGAGTGAAGAAGTTCCTCCTCAACTCCGTTCTAAACCGCCCCCCCCCTTTATCTTGAGGCTGTGCCCCCTAGTCCTACTGTCTTTTTTGAGCGGGAAGAGTCTCTCCACCTCTATCCTATCCATCCCATTCATCATCTTATACGTCTCAATGAGATCTCCCCTCATTCTTCTAAACTCTAATGAGTACAAGCCTAGTTTATTCAGCCTCTCCTCATAGCTCAATCCTCTCAACTCTGGTATCAGCCTAGTAAACCTCCTCTGCACTCCCTCCAGGGCCAAAATATCCTTGCGCAGGTGCGGCGCCCAAAACTGCACACAGTACTCCAGCTGCGGCCTCACCAATGCCCTATACAGCTGCAGCAAGACCTCCCTACTTTTATATTCAATCCCCTTCGCTATGAAGGCCAGCATCCCATTCGCCTTCCTGACCACCTGCTGCACCTGCAAGCTGGGTTTTTGCGACTCATGCACAAGGACCCCGAGGTCCCTCTACACCGTCGCCTGCTACAGTTTTTCGCCACGTAAGTAATAGTCCTTCCTACCATTCTTCCTACCAAAGTGGACCACCTCACACTTGCCAACATTAAATTCCATTTGCCATTTCCTGGCCCATTCGCCCAGCCTATCTAGATCCTTCTGCAGACTCTCCACACCCTCCGCACAATTTGCCTTTCCCCCAATCTTGGTGTCATCAGCAAATTCCGACACCCTGCACTCGGTTCCCTCCTCCAGATCATCTAGAATTGTAACTATTTTGATAGGTTTGCAAACAAATGACAAACCACAAAAAAGACGTAACGCAGTATTAAAGCCTCTTAAAACTGCCAATCATTCCTGCATCAATAGACCACCCATTGATCTAAAGTCATTAGCAGCTTTCTAATTCCAACTAAGCATTCATAATGAGTACAGCTGTCAGAACAACAGCTTCCATCTACTTTAAATGAAACGGACAAAACAAATGGTGTCTCAATTCCATTTCAAATTGGACTGCCTGTATATAAATGGGGAGGAGCAGGTGCAGAGATTTTTTCAACTTTCAAAAGCATCCTTTTTTAGTAGACAGAACTGTCAGTTGATTTAACATACAGTACAAAATATGACAGCACCGGCTTACCGGAAGTTATTTTACACTGTTTAATGCAGTATGGCAATTTTGGCACTTAGGAAAATACTGGAAATCACAGAAATCATAGAACCTCTACAGTGAAGAAGGAGACCATTTAGCCAAGACACACACCTTATGAAGGATCAGTGTTCCAAAAGCTCGTGATTCTAGATAAACCTGTTGGACTTTAACTTAATGTTGTGAGGCTTCGTACTGTGCCCACCTCTGTCCAACACCGGCATTGCAGTAAGGCCCTGTCTATATCATTGGCACCCACTGACATATCTGAAGGAGGAGTTAGATTTAGAACCCTACAGTGCAGAAACAGGCCCTTCGGCCCATCGAGTCTGCACCGAACACAATCCCACCCAGACCCTATCCCCATATCCCTACACATTTTACCTGCTAATCCCTCTAACCTACACATCCCAGGACACTAAGGGGCAATTTTAGCATAGCCAATGAACCTAACCCGCACATCTTTGGACTGTGGAAGGAAACCGGAGCACCCGGAGAAAACCCACGCAGACACGAGGAGAATGTGCAAACTCCACACAGGCAGTGACCCGAGCCGGGAATCGAACCCAGGACCCTGGAGCTGTGAAGCAGCAGTGCTAACCCACTGTGCTACTGTGCCGCCCACTATCGCTGTCTATCCTGTGATTCATCCAGAAGAACTGATTAAGGTTGAAACGTTGGACTAAAACCTGGTGTTGTCAGACTTTTTACACGGTTGAAACCTGCAGGAAGGCAATTGCTGGGAAACCCCAAGAATAATTTCTATCTGCATGGAAAGAGTTAACTTTGACCCAAACGTAGTTGAAACAGATCAATGCGTTTCCCAGGAATTAGTCAAGTGAATCCACATCATGTGTGGGTTCTTACCGCACGCGTTATTTCACCAGCTCAATCTGTGTGGGCAAAAACCATTTGCAACCATGAACGTCTGACCACGTAAATGTAACTGAGACGTACAGTTCTAATGTCCTTTTACACTGATCTGTCCTCAGTGGACTGTGAAGTTATATCCTGCCACATTACCACACCAGATCAATCAGTGTGAAGCCAGACGCAGTGAGGGTGGCCTCCAAACTCAGGGCAATCAGTAACCTCAAAAGGAGCAACCAATCAGGTTTTAAGTTTGAATTTTGTGCTCAGGGTCAACAGGGAGAGCGAACTGCTTTGTTGCTTTTGAGATCTTGAGGAGATTAGCCCGGTTTGTAATTATTGTAAATAGACCACTTGCCTTGAGTACGGCTCTGAACCTGATCAGTGGGTTTATCTGTCTTCTTGCAGTCTGAGCCATGGCTTGGTAAATTGTCCTGGGCATCTCTGGCAAGGTCCCATTTATCTCCCATCCCCAATTGCCTTGAGCAGGTGACGAGTCTTCTTGAACTGCTGCAGATCTCTGCATATTCAATTGTCTTCTGAACTGCCTCAGGCCCTAAACTTTGGTTTCTTTTCCTTAAGTATACTTGGAAAGATGTAGAAATACGACTGACCTGTAGTGGTGTTTATGAGCCCACTCGCACTCTCTTTCTCCCTCCCGTAGTTATCCAGTTTCTTCTTCGATACATCTGTGGCTTTCATCTTAACTGCTCTACTCGCTGGCCAAGTTCCACATTCTCACCATGCTCTGGGTAAAAGAAAGTTTCTCCTGAACTTTTATTGAATTTATCGATGACTATGTGTATGTTGGGCAGCTAAAGGCACACTCTGATGCATGCAGAGAGTCACTGGGAGGATTGCAGTCTGGTTTTGGGGGGGGGGGGGGGGGGGGCGTCCTTTCCTGAAACAGTTGGAGGAGTAGATTGATCTTCCTATCGGGTCTGGCTATGGTTGAATTGCATATGTTCCTGAACAGCCATTCTCAGTGGGCCTTCACCAATCAACCTTTACGTCTCCTGTTTGCCTCTCTGTCAAAGCTTTGACTTTCTCAATTAGTAGGTACTTTATTAAAATAACATGATGCAATTGGCCTCATTAGTAGACTAGAATTCCCCAAAGAGTCTCACATTTGAGAGATTTCATAAATATTTTAAAAGTGGTAACATGTGTTTCTCAACAGGGTTACAGGCCAACTATGTAATGGCTGCTGCAACATTGGAACACATAATTTCTACTCGAGTGCTGGGAGCTATTTTTGGTCATTCCAGTAAAGGACCCCCCTGATTGTACCTCTTGTCTTGTAATTGTTTCATTCTTAATTCAAGTTACTTCAACTGATAAATTTTATAGCCTTTGTTTCCTAGACCACAGCAGGCAGTCTTTAATTAAGTGACTTATCCGAAAGGTCAAAGTTCAGAGTGCAAGCGATGACCTTCCTGCCCCTAGGGTTGATAATGGCAGGAGAGATGGGGTAAATGATCAGGAGGAGATGCTGAGCTTGGGTTTTATGAGTCATAGAACGTAGAACATTACAGTGCAGTACAGGCCCTTCGGCCCTCGATGTTGCGCCGACCAGTGGAACCAATCTAATGACCCTCTAACCTAAACTATTCCAATGTTATCCATATGCCTATCCACTGACCATCTGAACGCCCTTAAAGTTGGTGAGTCCACAACTGCTGCAGGCAGGGCATTCCACGCCCTTACTACCCTCTGAGTAAAGAACCTACCTCTGACATCCGTCCTATAATTACCACCCCTTAATTTAAAGCTATGTCCCCTCGTGCTAGCCATCACGATCCGAGGTAAAAGGCTCTCACTGCCCACCCTATCTAACCCTCTGATCATCTTGTATGGCTCAATTAGGTCACCTCTTAACCTTCTTCTCTCTAACGAAAATAACCTCAAGTCCCTCAGCCTTTCCTCATTAGACCTTCATGAGGAAAGGCCGAGGGACTTAAGGTTATTTTCGTAGATTTTTGAATCCTGTAGACTTCCAGGGAAAAGGAGAAAATGAGGAGGTGACAGATCCTGTGAACAAAAAATTCTAGAAATGTGTTCCATTAGCAAAGAGGAATTAAAACCATTTCAGCTCGAGTCCCTTTGCCATAAGCGGAGCCTTTGGACAGAGGAGATTTTTTTATTCATTCGTGGGATGTGGGCGTTGCTGGCTAAGCTGGCATTTATTCCCATCCCTGAGGGCATTTAAGAGTCAACCACATTGCTATGGCTCTGGAGTCACATGTAGGCCAGACTGGGTAAAGATTTTCTTCCCTATAGGACATTAGTGAACCAGATGAGTTCTTATGACAATTGACAATGGTTTCATGGTCATCAGTAGACATTTAATACCAGATTTTTATTGAATACAAATTTCACAATCTGCTGTGGTGGGATTCGAACCCAGGTCACCTGGAGCATTCCCCGAGTCTCTGGATTACAAATTGAAAAACAAGAACAAAGAACAATACAGCACAGGAACAGACCCTTCGGCCCTCCAAGCCTGTGCCACTCATGCGCCCAACGAGACCATTCATTTGTATCCCTCTATTCCCAGTCTGTTCATGTGGCTATCCAGATAAGTCTAAAATGATCCCAGCGTGTCTGCCTCAACCACCTTGCTTGGCAGAGCATTACAACTTAAGAACATAAGAAATAGGAGCAGGAGTAGGCCATCTAGCCCTTCGAGTCTGCCCCGCCATTCAATAAGATCATGGTTGATCTGTCGTGGCTCAGTTCCACATTCCCGCCCTCTCCCCATAATCCTTAATCCCCTCGCCTATCAAAAACCCATCAACCCGCGTCTTAAATATATTTAGCGAGGCAGCCTCCACCACTTCAACGGGTAGAGAATTCCAGAGATTCACCACCCTTTGAGTGAAGAAGTTCCTCCTCAACTTCTGTGTAAAATACGTCTCCCTGACATCTGTGTTGAACCTTAACATTGAACTTATGACTCCTTGTGTTCGTCAACCGCCTTGTTGACGAACAAGTCCAATGACAAAACCACCCCGCCACCACCTCCCCAAATTAGAATCAAAATTCAGTCTGCAACGTGGATAAGGAAGAGGAAATTGAAAGGGGGAATCCAGAAAAGCAAAGGTTGGTTTTTACAAGCTGGGTTACAAATTCCATTAGAAACGGAGAAGGGGAGCGAGCCCTTTATTGCAATTGGTGAATGAGTGTAAACGATGAATAATTTAAGACTCCTGTAAGAGGAGTAACATCTACATAAGAACATAAGAAATAGGAGCAGGAGTAGGCCATCTGGCCCTTCGAGCCTGCCCCGCCATTCAATAAGATCATGGCTGATCTGTCGTGACTCAGCTCCACCTTCCCGCCCTCTCCCCATAACCCTTAATCCCCTCGCTTATCAAAAACCCATCAACCCGTTTCTTAAAAATATTTAGCGAGGCAGCCTCCACCACTTCAACGGGCAGAGAATTCCAGAGATTCACCACCCTTTGAGTGAAGAAGTTCCTCCTCAACTCCGTTCTAAACCGCCCCCCCTTTATCTTGAGGCTGTGCCCCCTAGTCCTACTGTCTTTTTTGAGCGGGAAGAGTCTCTCCACCTCTATCCTATCCATCCCATTCATCATCTTATACGTCTCAATGAGACGTATAAGACGTATCTAGAATTAAACTACTGACTGTATCAATCAGGTGCGTCAGAGGAGACGTGAATCAATTGTGTGATTCTGGGTGGTCCCAGATAATTTTCGGATTTCTTACATACAGAATCATCGAAGAATGTAACACGACAGGAAACCATTCAGTCAATCTCGTACCTTTGTCAGTTCTTTGAATGAATCATCCTCTTGCCCAGGAAACTTCTGCTTTCCAAATATAAATACAATATTTTTTTGAATCTGCTTTAACCACCCAGATCCAAGCTAATTCGAGAACAATTTGCATGATCACTTTTTATTTTGAAATATGACAGTGTTACTGCTAATGTCACCGTGTGCTGGCTGGACTCCACTTAAAAACAATTTATCGGGATTTTAGCACCATTCATAACCATGGCTACCCCATGGCGAGATCTATTGTTTGGACACTAATGGAGAGAGGGCCTCACAGGGAGGCTGGTACCTTAGTATCACAGGAGGAGGGTGAGGCCTGTTTGAATGGTAATTTGGAATCCGCTGTGGATGAATGTTCAGAGGTGTCGTGACTTAGTTGGCTGCCTGTGTGTGATCAGGTTTGAAGAGAGGGTGCAGCTCTGTCACTGTATTCCAGATGGAAGCATTTCCCATCAGGGTGTGACCGGGTTCAAGACAAGAGTTCCCCAGTAAGGAGGAGAGTGGCCACACCTATTGATGGTGAACAGGTCATTTACACTCTCCTCCAATGCGTAAAGAATTTGTGTATTCAGAACCTTGACACCATTTACAGCTAAAAACCTTGAATTAAAAACCTCCAAAAACAAACAAACTGCCAGAAGAAATAAACACTGCAACTTTCTTCAAGTCCAAAATTAAAATCCACATTTATTAAAAGATGAAAATCAAAATGCACCTGGCTCTTTTTTAATTGTTGGCTTTTTCCAGAGCAAAAAAATGCCGGATGGTGTGTTTCCTAGGGGATTCTGTTGGGCTGCTCTTACTTACTGGAATATTAAAGTGATTCTCCGGTGTGTTTCTGTGTGACCATTTTAGATGGGCTTACATGGCAATCAGATGCTGGTAGATATCAGAAGGAAATGATGTCTAAAGTCCCAAGCGTCTCTCCAAGGTCATTGCCAATACTGACCGACTGAAATGAGATCTGTTGTGTTCTTCACCTGCCACACACCCAGACCAACTTGTTTTTTTAAAAGTTTATTTATTAGTGTCACAAGTTGGCCTACATTGCAATGAAGTTACCGTGAAAATCCTCTCATCGCCACACTCCGGCGCCTGTTCGGGTTACACTGAGGGAGAATTTAGCATGGCCAATGCACCCTAACCAGCACGTCTTTCAGACTGTGGGAGGGACCCAGAGCACCCGGAGGAAATTCCGGACGGGGAGACATGGGGAGAACGTGCAGACTCCGCACAGGCAGTGACCCATGCCAGGGATCGAGCCCAGGTCCCTGGCTCTGTGAGGCAGCAGTGCTAACCAAGCCAACCTTACAGCGTGTGTGGAGATGGCACATTATTCTGAGTAGGCACGCAAAGTGGAAATGGCCTTGCAGTTTCACCTAGTGAACTGTGATGAAATAAACTCAAGGAAGGATGCTGTGTGATTCTGGGGAGAACTCAGGGATGTTCCCATGGAGATTAAGGAAGATAGAATCCCAAGTGCAGAAGGAGGCCATTCCGTCTATCAAATCTACACTGACTGTCCCAATAGATCATTTTACCCAGGCCTAATCCCCACCCTATCCCTGTAACCCCACACATTTATCCTGTTAATCCCCTTTTTTGGTACACTGAGGGGCAATTTAGCATGGCCAATTAAAAGTGCACTGAGATTAGTATTATGTTGCCATGGTAATCTCACCACACTTTTAATCCAGAAAGTCCTTGCTAATGTTCTGTGAACATGGATTCAAATCCCACTGCGGCAGTTAGTGGAATTTAAATTCAATGAATAAATCTAGAATTGAAAATTAGTCTCAGGGATGGTGTGCATTGAACTGTCCTTTAGGGAAGGAAATCTGCCATCCTTACCTGACCTACAGGCAATGTGGTTGACTCTCATCTGCCCTCTGAAATGATGTGGTAAGCCACTCAGTTCAAGCACAATTAGGGATGTGTAACAAATTCTGGCCTTCTGAAAATGACATTGCTACTCTGGCAGATATCGCCAGTCTTTGAGAAGTGGATCAGTCATTAAATCTACTCCAATGGCCTTTGGTTCCAGCTGGTAGTGTGGCAGGGAATGACTTCTTCAGTGACCTTTGAGATACCTTCTGGAGAAGCATTCCAATTTTGTCCATCTCTGGTTAATTTCTCTACCCTGACTGTCATCCATTGAAGATGGATTCTGGGCACCTCACCCGCCCGGATTCCAGGACGTGCAATGTGGTAAGTTTTCAGCCGAAGTGTCTGCTGGAGGCGCTGAGGGAACCGACAAATAGGGAAAGACTTACTCATCCTTACCAACCTGCCTGCCGCAAATGCATCTGTCCGTGACAGTACGAGTAGGAACGTCTACCACACATTCTTTGTGAGGAGAAAGTCCTATCTTCACATCGAGGGTTATGTTGTGTGTCACGACCACCATGCTAAATGGGCATGCAGTTCTAGTAGGTCAAAACCATGAGGCGGCACGGTAGCACAGTGGTTAGCACTGCTGCTTCACAGCTCCAGGGTCCTGGGTTCGATTCCCGGCTCGGGTCACTGCCTCTGTGGAGTTTGCACATTCTCCTCGTGTCTGCGTGGGTTTTCTCCGGGTGCTCCGGTTTCCTCCCACAGTCCAAAGATGTGCGGGTTAGGTTAATTGGCTATGCTAAAATTGCCCCTTAGTGTCCTGGGATGTGTAGGTTAGAGGGATTAGCAGGTAAATGTGTAGGGATATGGGGACAGGGTCTGGGTGGGATTGTGTTCGGTGCAGACTCGATGGGCCGAAGGGCCTGTTTCTGCACTGTAGGGTTCTAAGCTTGTAGGGTTCTAAAACTAGTTCTTCATGAGGTGCTATGGGCCATCAACAGTAGCAGGACTTACTCAACCACAACTGTAACCCAGCATAACCCCCACCCTACCATTAGCATCAAGCCAGACGATCGTAGAACAGAATAGAATCTTACACTTCAGAAGTAGACCATTCAGCCCATCAGGTCTGCACGGACTCTGTGATAGAGCATCTTGCCCAGATCCTATCCCTGCAACCTCATGTATTTGTGTCACTAATCCCCTAACCTACACAACTTGGGGCACTAAGGGGCAATTTAGCGTGGCCAATTCACCTCGTGGACGGTGAGAAGAATGACGTGGAGATGCTGGCCTCGGACTGGGGTAAGCACCGTAAGAGGTCTCACAACACCAGGTTAAAGAGATCGATGAGTCGAGCACCATACCCTGTTCTTATGAGGGCATCTTTCAGCGTCTGTAGGAGTTTGCCTTAACCTGGTTGTGTGAGACTTCTTACAGTGAGAGTAAACCAAAGCACCCGAACAAAATCCATGTGGACATGAGGTGACTGTCTGTGCGAACTCCACACAGTCACCCAGAGCCTGAATTGAACCTGGGTCCCTGGTGCTGTGAGGCGGCAGTGCTGTGCCAGAAATAGTACTGAAAACTTATGTTCCAAAAGTTGTGACTTCTGTAGCCAAGCTGTTCCAGTATAACTCTGGCTTCTATTACCAGGGAATTGGATGGATTCTCGGAGGCTATTTCCCAGGGCTGAAATGGTCGCTATGAGAGGACACAGGTTTAAGGTGCTGGGGAGCAGGTACAGAGGAGATGTTAGGGGTAAGTCTTTCACTCAGAGGGTGGTGAGTGAGTGGAATCGGCTGCCAGCAGTGGTGGTGGAGGCGGATTCGATAGGGTCTTTTCGGAACCTTCTGGATGAGTATGTGGGACTTAATGGGATTGAGGGATACAGGTAAGCCTAGTAGGTAGAGATGTGATTGGGGAAACTTGTGGGCTGAAGGGCCTGTTTGTGCTGTAGTTTTTTCTATGATTGTAACTCCCACCAGTTGTAGCAGTCACAGTGGGCCTGCCCTTTGGGAAGTACAGATTGGCTTTAAGTTGACACTGGATACCTGTGTTATTAGAACCTAGATGGTACGTTCGGCCAATGAACAATGCTGCATGCAGCTGGCATGAAAAACAGCATGTAACACCACATGTTGACTGCTTCACATTTAACGGGTCTCCAATTTACCCGGCCCCTGCCCCCTCCCAGCTCTCTGAACTTATTTTAAATCGGGTGTTAATCTACTGGTCACTCCCAAAACCTTTGGCCAGAATCCTCCTGTTTTGTTCGCCCCACCACCGCTGCCAATGAGCAGGAAGAGATGGGTGCTCGGTCAAATTTCCACTCACCGCAGCGGGAACAGAGAATCCCAGCCGCGGGAGAGGTCGGAGATTTTGGCCTTTAGCTTGTCTATCGTGTGAATTATTCATCGGTGGGCTCTCCACATCTTCGTTCCTGCTGCTACTCGCACAGGTTTAACATAAATATTTGAAACGACAAGCTGCTCATATTCCCAACAGGGATTCCTTGCCTGAAAGAGCTGAAATAAGACAGGCAAAATTGAAGGCTCAGTCCTGGTCCAGAACCCACACATTCTCAGATCAAATCCCACCATAACATATTCGCCGCTGATTTGTGAGGCAGCAGAAGAAAATAGAATAGAATAGAACCCTACAGTGCAGAAACAGGCCCTTCGGCCCATCAAGTCTGCACCGAACACAATCCCACCCAGACCCTATCCCCATATCCCTACACATTTACCTGCTAATCCCTCTAACCTACACATCCCAGGACACTAAGGGGCAATTTTTAGCATAGCCAATGAACCTAACCCGCACATCTTTGGACTGTGGGAGGAAACCGGAGCACCCGGAGAAAACCCACGCAGACACGAGGAGAATGTGCAAACTCCACACAGGCAGTGACCCGAGCCGGGAATCGAACCCAGGACCCTGGAGCTGTGAAGCAGCAGTGCTAACCCACTGTGCTACCGTCCAAATTGGATTCCTGAAAAAAGCCACTGGTGTCCTTCGTGGACGGGACCCTGCCTTGAGGTCCAGGTTACTTACATTAATTACACGGTTCACCTCCAACACCTACTGAAACGATCTAGCCAGCCTATCAGCTGTAAAAACAATTGGAACAGAAGTCCTTCACAATAAAGGGTGAACGTTAAATGTGGTCTGGATGGTGCTGCCCACATCTTGACAACAAATGTACAAAAGGCAATGCTTTGTAATGTGTGTGTGTTGTGAACACTGCGGGGTGGGGTTAATGGGCCTTCTGCAACTGTGAAACAATGTTGGTGCTATTTCCTGATTGGAGCATATTTGTGTATTGTACAGATATCTCCTTGTTTGAAACTTTTTACAATAATATTTGAACAGAGTTGCAAAGCCTCTTAAAATGCCTCTTTAGCACTGTTGGTGAGTTATTACTGCACGTGTTAAGAAGCAGACTAAAATTTAGTTTGCTTCCCACTGAATTAGTGGCAACATTTGATTTGATGAGATTTATTATTGTCATATACAAAGAACAAAGAACAACACAGCACGGGAAACAGGCCCTTCGGCCCAACGAGCCCGCGCCGCCGTCCCATGGTCAGTGACCTATTCATGACTCTAGTCTATGCCTAATGTGTGAGGATCAGGGAGGTCCAATATAGGGACAATTTGTTACCCAATCAATCAGCCTAAAAGCACATTTTTGGGATGTGGGAGGAAACCGGAGCACCCGGAGGAAACCCACGCAACCACGGGGAGAACGCGCAAACTTCCACGGACACAGGCCCAAATCCATGTGTCCGCACAGCAACAGAGATAGCCTCTGAGCTAACCAATATGTATTGGTTTTACAGTGAAAGTATTATTTCTTGCACGCCATACAGAAAAAAAGCTTTTGAATGGACCTGCCTTACACCAAATTGCTACACCCTAGTTATGGCTGTAACACTACATTCTGCACCCTCTCTTTTCCTTCTCCCGTATGCACTCTATGAATACAGAAAAAGCTAGTAAAAGATCAATTTAGTGTAAGATAGGACCATTCAAAAGTCTGACTGCAGCAGGGAAGAATGTTCTTGAATCTTTTGGTACGTACTCTCAGATTCTTGCATCGTTGTTCAGTATTACACTTAATTGTGTTTCATTTTAACATTCTGCATGCTGGTGTAATATTTTCATTAATTTCACATTTATTGAGCATGGTGCCTCGAACTGCTGGACTGTGAGTGTTGTGTGCAGCATAAACCTAACCCCTATCATCTTTCATTGACAGTCTACCTCAATTCCCCAGTTGCTAAGATGAATTGTGCTTCAGCACACTCTCCACAGCTTTCTTTTCCACTTAGTTTGGTATCATCAACAAACCTAGATACATTACTCTCTGCCTCTTCAGCTAAGATGTTAATACAGATTGTAAATATCTGAGGCCCCAGCACTGACTCACCATGCACTGCCAACTAAATTGTAAATGTCCTGTTTGTGCCCACTCTCTATTTCAATCTGTCAGCTTATCCTCTAACCATGCTAATATATCACCTCTGAATCCATGAGCCCTTATTTTGCCCATTAATCTTTTGTGTGGCACTTTATCGAATACCTTTTCGAAATCCAAGTATATTACATCTATCGGTCCCCTTTATCTATTATATTATTTATTCCCTTTCAGGGACTTTATTCCTGCAGCGTAGAAGAATGAGGGGAGATTTGATAGAGGTGTATAAGATTTTGATGGGTATCGATAGAGTGAATGCAAGCAGGCTTTTTCCACTGAGGCTCGGGGAGAAAAAAAACCAGAGGGCATGGGTTAAGGGTGAAAAGTTTAAAGGGAATACTGGGGGGGGGGATTCTTCACGCAGAGAGTGGTGGGAGTGTGGAATGAGCTGCTGGATGAAGTGGTAAATGCAGGCTTACTTTTAACATTTAAGAAAAAACTTGCACGGATTATAGATGAGAGGGGTGTGGAGGGATATGATCCAAGTGCAGGTCAGTGCGGCAAAAAATGGTTCGGCACAGACAAGAAGGGCCAAAAAGCCTGTTTCTGAGCTGTAATTTTCCATTGTTTTTCTATGGTATTAGTTAAATCCTCAAAACACTTGGATAAGTTTGTCAAAAAGACATGCTATGGTAGGGCACTGATATCCTGGCTAGGAAAATCAATGACTTAAATGGTATCTGAATTCATTGAGTTTTTCTTTTAATCCAAGAATCTTTCCACTATACCATAGAATCTCTACAGTGGAGAAAGAATTCAGGCCATTGGGTTTGCACTGGCTCTCCAACAGAGCATCCCATCCAGGGCCATCCCTCCACCCTATCTCTGTAGTCCCATGCATTTACCATGGCTATTCTCCTTAACCTACACATCTTTGGATACTAAAGGATAATTTAACATGGCCAATCCACCTAAACTGCACATCATTGGAGTGTGGGAGAAAATCAGGACACTTGGAGACCCACGCAGACACGGGGGCAACATGCAGACGCCACACAGACAGTCACCCAAGCCAGGAATCGAACCCGGGTCCGTGACGCTGTGAGGCAGCAGTGCTAACCACTGTGCCACCCATTAACACCATAAAAACCAACCTCTTCATCAGTTTTTAATTGATTTTGTTGATTTATTAATTGCCATCCAGGGAAGAAGACATACAGGACATGGGTCAATGGGCAGAAGTCTTGGTGTAGCTGGGATGGTTCCCTTGCCTTGTTTCCTGATCCTTCTCTTCCCTACACCCCAGTCTCCTCCTGGCAGATCCGCAAACACCTGATGACTCTCAGACAAAAACAGAAAATGCTGGAAATTCTCAGCAGGCCTGACAGGACGTGTGAGGAGAGAAGAGGGCCAACGTTTTGAGTCAGGATGACCCTTCCTCAGCTCCAGGACCCAGTGTGCCGTCATTCATTGATGTAAAAGATTGCATGACACTATTTTGAAGAGCAAGCGATCTTTTTCCTAGCCGACCATCACAAAAATTAGAGTTTCTGCCTGTTATCACTTTGCTATTTGTGGGAGCTTACAACCTGCCTTCTGTGTTTCCTACAGTACAGCAATTGGTCCTCAAAATGGAAAAGTAATGAGTCTTCAGATGAGGGCTGCAGGCAATGGGGGGGTGGGGGCAAGTTGAATTTGGGGAGGGTGTAGAGGGGGGTGAGGTAATCAGTAGAATTCCTGGCCCACATTTAACCTGAGACTTCATTGGGTCTGGAATCAATGTTGATGTCTCCCAGGCCAACTTCCTCCTGACTACATAACACAGTGTCACCGTCTCTGGTGTGTTGACCTTGTTGGTGGGACAGGCCATACCCAGGGCTGGGTGATAGTGATGTGTTTCATAGAATCTTACAGTGCTGAAAGAGACCCTTCAGCCCATTGAGTCTGCACCGAACACAATCCCACCCAGCCCATACTCCCACATATTTTACCACTAATCCCACGCATCTCAGGAGCAATTTAGCACGGCCAATCAGCCCTAACCCGCACATCTTTGGACTGTGGGAGGAAACCAGAGCACCCGGAGGAAACCCACGCAGACACGAGGAGAATGTGCAAACTCCACACAGGCAGCGACCCGAGCCGGGAATCGAACCCAGGACCCTGGAGCTGTGAAGCAGCAGTGCTAACCACTGTGCTACCGTGCTGCGCATTGCGTGCCTAAGCTAAGCTTCAGTATGAGTATGTGAGGCGGTTACTTGACCGTTCTTCTAATATTGACACAATCCCCCTGAGTTTGCAGGGACAACAGTGAAATCATGGAAATAAACGGTTCTGGTTACCAAAGTTTGATGACGTTTGATGCAGACACTGTGAAATTTACTCATTGTATCCGCACCTATTTTTGGGGAGGGGATGTTACTGAGTTTATTTGTCACTGATCTTTATTCGTGATTATTTGAATTTTGCTTACAAGCGTTGGGTAGGTGTATATTTTTCTGCAGTTCCCTTCTTTACAAAAAAACTTTTAGAACATTTTCCCTCACTGTCATTGCCCAGAAATTTTGACACCTGTTAGAAACATTGTGGTTTTGTCAGTGAGGTCTGTAATCAAATGTTATTTTACCAGTTGTGAAGTGTGAATTGCTGCTAAGAATCCAGCACAATCAGATGAGACAGTTTCCATTGTTCGGTGTTTTACTGTCGGGTGGGGTTAGAAATGTCACTAGCTGCCTATGGGATCAGAGTGAGACCTCAGTGTATTGATGACACTGCGGTGACACTGGTGATCCACAACAGGCAACAGGCTCCCATTCCTCTCCATGAGGTCTTGGCAGAGGGACGGAGGGAGTGGAGTAAGTGTTCGCGACCTGGCCATCAGAATGTGAGCCCCACTCAACCCCTTCTGTGGTTAGCAGGTCAAAACTAAAAACTGCTATATTTGAGTCTGGAAAGTCCCCATAATATGGTGTATGACGTTTATAAGAGTAACATGAAAGACAATAGAAATTCAGAAGAAGAGCAATGTGCAGAGAAAAGAAACAGTATGAAACAATACCTCTTTAACTAAACAGTTTCTCAATTCTCAGGAATTCCATGATATGAGTAATTGAACAGTATGCGGGAGTGTGAAGGAGGTAACTCATTCACCTAACTAATGCGAACTGATATACCCATTGATTGCTTCTTAGATTTGGTCACTGGGCATTTAATACAAGATGTGGTGATGCTGGCGTTGGACTGGGGTGGGCACAGTAAGTAGTCTCACAACATTAGGTTAAAATCCAACAGGTTAATTTGGTAGCACGAGCTTTAGGAGCGCTGCCCCTTCATCGGGTGAGTGGGAATCGTGTTCACAAACAGGTCATATATATAGACACAAACTCAATTTAAAAGATAATGGCTGGATAATCAAATCTTAAAGACAATGTGAACGGAGAGAGGAATAAGCACAAGTTAAAAAGATGTGTATCCAGGTACGCAGTACATACTCTTGCGACTTGGCCAAAGTTGTCTACCTGATACACTGCAGGAAATGACGTCCCGAGGCTAGGTACATTGGGGAGACCATGCAGACGCTATGACAATGCATGAATGAACACTGCTCAACAATCATTAGGCAGGAGTGTTCGCTTCCTGTTGGGGAACGCTTCAGCAGTCACGGGCATTCAGCCTCTGATCTTTGGGTAAATATTCTCCAAGGCGGCCTTCACGACACATGACAACGCAGAGTCGATGAGTAGAAACTGATAGCCAAGTTCCGCACACATGAGGACGGTCTCAACCGGGATCTTGGGTTCATGTCGCACTATCTGTAACCCCCGTGACTTGCCTGGGTTTGCAAAACCTCACTTACTGTACTGTCTGGAGACAATACACATCTCTTTAATCTGTGCTTAACCCTCTCTCCACTCACATTGTCTGCACCTTTAAGTCTTGGCTCCCTCTAAAGACTCACATTCCATCCATTTTCTTGTAATTGACTCTCTGTCTTTATATGCCCTGTTTGTGAACACAACTCCCACTCACCTGATGAAGGGGCAATGCTCCAAAAGCTTGTGCTACCAAATAAACTTTGTTGAACTTTAACTTGGTGTTGTGAGATTTCTCACTGCATTGAGTACAACACAAAGAAACATAGAAAACTGTGGGGTGGCATGGTGGCACAGTGGTTAGCACTGCTGCCTCACAGCGCCAGGGTCTCAGGTTTGATTCTAGCCTTCGGTCACCGTCTGTGTGAAATTTGCATGTTCTCCCCGTGTCTGCATGGGTTTCTTCCAGGCGCTCCGGTTTCCTCCCACAGTCCAAAGATGTGCAGGACTGACAGTTTTGGTGTTTTGGTGCATCTAAGATTGGCCCTTGGTGTCAGGGGGATTAGTAGGGTAAATATGTGAGGCTTTTGGAGATGGGACCTGGGATTGTTGTTGGTGCAGACTCGATAGACCACATTCTGCAATATAGGGATTCGCGTCTGTTCCGCCATTCATTTTGATCATGCCTGATCATCAAATTCAATATCCCAATCCTGCCTTCTCCCTACATCCCTTGATCCCTTTAGCCCCAAGAGCTAATGTCTAATTTCAAAGAACAAAGAACAAAGAACAACACAGCACGGGAAACAGGCCCTTCGGCCCAACGAGCCCGCGCCGTCGTCCCATTGTCAGTGACCTATTCATGATTTTAGTCTAAGCCTAATGTGTGAGGATCAGGGAGGTCCAATATAGGGACAATTTGTTACCCAATCAATCAGCCTAAAAGCACATTTTTGGGATGTGGGAGGAAACCGGAGCACCCGGAGGAAACCCACGCAACCACGGGGAGAACGCGCAAACTCCCACGGACACAGGCCCAAATCCATGTGTCTGCACAGCAACAGAGATAGCCTCTGAGCTGCCATGATGCCCTCGAGATGGTAAGTGCCTGTGGATAAAAATTTCATTATTAAAGACTCTATATCCCTGAGGCTAAAACTGACCCCAAGCCTACAATGCTTAGTGATTTCGTCTTGAAATCACACAACGTTTTGGCTGTAACTGCTTTCTGTGGCAATGAATTCCACACATTCACCACTCTCTGGATGAAGAAATTTTTTCTTACCTCAGTCCTAAAAATCCTCAAACTATATCCCCCATTTCTTCACTCCCCCACCATCAGGAGCATTCTGTGTGGAGTTTGCACATTCTCCTCGTGTCTGTGAGGGTTTCCAGTTTCCTCCCACAGTCCAAAGATGTGCGGGTTAGGTTGATTGGCCATGCTAAGAAATTGCCCATTAGTGTCCAGGGTAGCGGAGGTTAGAGGGATTAGTGGGTGGGATATGGGGGCAGGGCTGGGGTGGAATTGTGTTCGGTGCAGACTCGATGGGCCGAAGGGCCTCTTTCTGCACTGTAGGGTTCTATGATTCATTCTTTCTGAATCTACCCAGTCTAACCCTGTTAGAATTTTGTAGCTTTCTATGAGATTCCCACTCATTCTTCTGCACTCCAATGAATATAATCCAAAGCGATGTAATCTCTCCTCATATGATGGACCTGCCATCCCAGGAATCAGCCTGGTACACTTTCGTTGTATTGTGTCCATAGCAAAGACATCCCTCCTCAGATAAGGACACTAAAACTGCACACAATACTCCAGGTGCAGCTTAACCAAGGCCCGTACAAATGTAGTAAAATATCCCTATCCCTGTACTCAAACCTTCTCACTATGAAGGCCAACACACGGAAGACTGAATATTTCCATCAGGCACTTTGAGTACCATCATTTGTGACTGCGTGAGGCCTCGTGAATGAGTCTCGACCACACTGCATGTGGCTAAAGGTTATCATTGACAAACTAGTGCATGCAGACATGAATATCTGTTTGCTGCGATCGGTACGAGATAGGACCAGATAAGGCTGCAGTAATCCAGTAAGAACCAAATGTTCTGATGCAACTTCCAACGTCAAGGTACACAAAAACATCTTGGGCAGAGGGATGATGTGTAAACGAAAGCCACAAAGAAAAGGCTAATGAATGAATCATAGATATTTCAGTGCAAAAACGGGCCAGTTTTCTGCCATGTGAGAACTGGCTACTCTAATCATACTATTGCATCTCCATATTTTTCAAACCCTCTTTATAAAATTTCATATTGTTGTTGACTCATCTTCAAAACCATTGAAAAAGAATACAGGCGCTGGATGTATATGTTTAAAGGTCACTTACATTAAAGGGCCCCCCAATTGTTAATAAAGAATAGTAAATTCAGATCTTTCAGCCAACTTTTCATTGGTCTCATTAACTTTATCACTGGCCGGAAGGTAAAGGTTTAAAGATGTGATGTTAGGCTGGTTGGCAGGAATAAGAACATAAGAAATAGGAGCAGGAGTAGGCCATCTGGCCCTTCGAGCCTGCCCCGCCATTCAATAAGATCATGGCTGATCTGAAGTGGATCAGTTCCACCTTCCCGAATAAATTGTCCCTAAATCAGTTTTCCCTCAATCTGGATGGCCATAAAACATGAGACAGGGGTCATAGGTAGAGAGGTGATGTTGAGATGGCAGCGTGGACTCGTTGGGCCGAAGGGCCTGTTTCCCAGGCTGATCTTGTTCTTTGTTACATAGAACATAGAACATAGAACACTACAGCACAAACAGGCCCTTTGGCCCACGAATTGCGCTGATCACATCAACACCAACCAATCTATAGACCTATCTATAACCCCCAATCCCATTAAACCTCATATACTCATCCAGAAGTCTCTTAAAAGACCCCAGCGAGTTCGCCTCCACCACCACTGACGGCAGCCGATTCCATTCACTCACCACACTCTGAGTGAAAAACTTACCCCTAATGTCTCCTCTGTACTTCCCTCCCCGCACCTTAAATCTGTGTCCTCTCGTAGTGACCATTTCAACCCGGGGAAATAGCCTCTGAGAGTCCACCCTATCTATTCCTCTCAACATTTTATAAACTTCTATCAGGTCGCTTCTCAACCTTCGTCTCTCCAGGGAAAAGAGTCCCAGCTCCCTCAACCTAACTTCATAAGGCATGCCTCCCAGTCCAGGCAACATCCTTGTAAATCTCCTCTGTACCCTCTCAATAGCTTCTACGTCCTTCCTATAGTGAGGCGACCAGAACTGCGCACAGTACTCCAAGTGAGGCCTGACAAGGGTCTTATAAAGTTGCAGCATTACCTCCCGACTCCTAAACTCAATCCCTCGATTAATGAAGGCCAGTACACCATACGCCTTCTTGACCACCTCCTCCACCTGCGAGGCCGATTTAAGAGTCCTGTGGACCCGGACCCCTAGATCCTTCTGCTCTTCAACACTACTCAGACTTCTGCCCTTGATAGTGTACTCGTTCATCCCGTTGGTTCTGCCAAAATGGACCACTACACATTTATCTGTGTTGAAGTCCATCTGCCACTTCTCCACCCAGTCCTGCATCCTATCTATGTCCTGCTGCAACTTTTGCCATCCTTCCAGACCATCCACAACACCACCGACCTTCGTGTCATCAGCGAACTTACTTACCCATCCCTCCACTTCCTCATCCAGGTCATTTATGAAAATGACAAACAGCAAGGGTCCCAGAACAGATCCCTGGGGCACTCCACTGTTCTTTGTTCTTTGTCTAGATAGTGCCTTGGGGTTAACACAGGAATGAGCAGAGAATATCCTCCCTATGATTACCTCATGGGGCAGTGACCAGAGAAACAGAGGTAAATAAGGAGGCCATTTGGCTACTCAAACCTTGACCAGAGGGCACAGCCTCAAGATAAAGGGGGGGCAGTTTAGATCGGAGTTGAGGAGGAACTTCTTCACTCAAAGGGTGGTGAATCTCTGGAATTCTCTGCCCATTGAAGTGTTGGAGGCTGCCTCGCTAAATATATTTAAGTCACAGGTGGATAGGTTTCTGATAGACAAGGGAATTAAGGGTTATGGGGAGAGAGCGGGAAAGTGGAACTGATCCACTTCAGATCAGCCATGATCTTACTGAATGGCGGGGCAGCTCGAAGGGCTAGATGGCCGACTCCTGCTCCTATTTCTTATGTTCTTAGAATACTGGCTGATATGCGAATCAATGGCTGGACACAATGTTATTTAGGAATGGAAAGCCCCTATGCGGGCTGGAGGTGGGTCCAACATCGAATGAATGGAACTGGGCCCTGCCTCTGGAGGTCCATTCTGGGAGCCAGGGAATGGTCTTGTCGAATCGAGCTGGCAGTGAGCCGAGGGGTAACATCCAAACAAGACGCCAAATATTTAACCATCAGGGACTTAATCCGCTCTGCTCAGGCAGCAGTGACTTTGTGCCACTTTACAAACACCTCTGTTTGACTAATCTTTCTTTCCCAAGATTTTAAACCAGCAGCAGAAATAAATAACAGCATGGTGCTGCACTCCGAACAAAGATTGTATTCTTTCCCTCTCCAGCTGGTTCAATGAGTTTAACAGTTCATTACCCGGAAGAGCATAAGGTACTGGCTCCCAAACACCACCCTTCCCTACTGACCATGGAAAATTCCAGCATAGGGGAGGTGATGTTTTCATCAGACTATTAATCCAGAAACTCAACTAATGTTGGCCTTGTCAGGCCTCATTTGGAGTACTGTGCGCAGTTCTGGTCGCCTCACTATAGGACAGACGTAGAAGCTATTGAAAGGGTGCAGAGGAGATTTACAAGGATGTTGCCTGGACTGGGAGGCATGCCTTATGAAGATAGGTTGAGGGAGCTGGGATTCTTTTCCCTAGAGAGGCGAAGGTTGAGAGGCGACCTGATAGAAGTTTATAAAATGTTGAGAGGAATAGATAGGGTGGACTCTCAGAGGCTATTTCCCCTGGTTGAAATGGTCGCTACGAGAGGACACAGATTTAAGGTGCGGGGTGGGAAGTACAGAGGTTATGTTAGGGGTAAGTTTTTCACTCAGAGGGTGGTGAGTGAATGGAATCGGCTGCCGTCATCGGTGGTGGAGGTGAACTCGCTGGGGTCTTTTAAAAGACTTCTGGATGAGTATATGGGGTTTAATGGGATTGGGGGTTATAGATAGGTCTATAGATTGGTGGGGTTGATGTGATCGGCGCAACTCGAGGGCCGAAGGGCCTGTTTGTGCTGTAATGTTCTATGTTCTATGTAATGTCTGGGAACCCGGCTTTGAATCTTGTCAAGGTGGTTGATGGAATTTGAACTCAATAAAAATAGTCTGGAATTAAAAATCTACTGATGGTCATGAAACCATTGTCAATTGTTGAGAAAATCCATCTAGTTCACTCATGCCCTTTAAAGTTTATTTATTAGTCACAGGTAAGGCTTACGTTAACACTGCAACAAAGCTACTGTGATAATCCCCGAGTCGCCACAGTCCGGTTCGGGTCAATGCACGTAACCAGCACATCTTTCAGACTGTCGGAGGAAACCAGAGCACCCTGAGGTTACCCGAACAGACACGGGGAGAACATGCAAACTCGGACCGGAGAAACCAAGGAGCAGATGAGATAGGACTAATTACTTTCACACACTATAGATAGTGACCCAAGCCGGGAATCAAATCCGGGTTGCTGGCACAGTGAAACAGCAGTACTAGCCACCATGCTGCCCAGGGGATCTGCTGTCTTTACCGGGTCTGGCCTATATGTGACTGCAGACCCACTTCAACTGCCCTCGGGCAACTGGGAATGGATAATAAATGCTGGCCAGCCAGTGATTCCCATATCCCACAAATCAATAAAGGAAAAAAAAATGTTCTGGAGGGGTCGGAGGATTGACATTTTATCCAAGAGCACTGATTTCAAATTAAAGAACAAAGAACAACACAGCACAGGAAACAGGCCCTTCGGCCCAACGAGCCCGCGCCGCCATTTTAACATTGTGAGTGCCCTCTTCTACCTATGACCTTTGTCTACACCTATTGGACTCCACAATAAAGGAACCATAACCAGATTGAGGGACAACTAATTTAGGGACAATTTGTTAACACCAATCAGCCTAACAGCACATCTTTGGGGCGTGGGAGGAAACCGGAGCACCCGGAGAAAACCCACGCAAGCACGGGGAGAATGTGCAAACTCCCACAGACACCGACCCAAATCCATGTGTCTGCACAGCAAACACTGATAGTCACTGAGCTGTCGTGTTGCCCGTCAGTTGGTCCAGTTTAAGCGTACACTAACGACGTGACGCACTAGGCAACTCTCAAAGCAACATCCAAGAGCAGCCCTCGTACGACCCACCGCGTGTATGCCCCTCGTTGGACAACAAGGCGGGCCGAATCACCTGTGGATTAAAAAAAAAGACATCAATAAACATGCACAACTTAGACAGAAAATTGTCCCCATGTGTAACCTTGCTGTCAGTGGTGATTGAACACAAAGCCCCATAGTGTGGATGAACAGAGGGATCTGGGTGTATGTGTACATAGATCCCTGAAAGTTGGGAGTCAAGTAGATAAGGTTGTTTGGAAGGCATACGGTGTCTTGGCGTTTATTGGTAGGGGGATTGAATTTAGGAGTCGCAGCGTCATGTTGCAACTGTACACAACTCTGGTGCGGCCGCACTTGGAGTACTGTGTGTAGTTCTGGTCCCCACATTATAGGAAGGATGTGGAGGCTTTGGAGAGGGTACAGAGGAGGTTTACCAGGATGTTGCCTGGTATGGAGGGGAGGTCCTATTAGGCATGAACCTCGGGTCATTAGGCATGAACCTCGGGTCAGTAGTTTCAGCTGGGGGAAGGGTAATTATGAGGCTATTAGGAGAGAATTAGGAAGCATTGGTTGGACTAGGAGATTACAGGGACTGGGAACATCCGAGATGTGGAGATTTTTCAAGGAGCAGCTATTGCGGGTCTGTGATAGGTATATCCCTGTCAGGCAAGGAGGATTTGGTAGGCCCAGGGAACCGTGGTGCACTAAAAAAGTTGATTCGTTGGTTAGGAAGAAAAAGGAGGCTTATGTTCGGATGAGGCTTGAGGGCTCAGGTAGTGCATTAGAAAGTTTTAGATTGGCTAGGAGGGAGTTGAAGAGAGAGTTAAGAAGGGCTAAAAGAGGACATGAGATGACTTTGGCTGATAGAATTAAGGAGAACCTTAAGGCGTTTTACAGGTATGTCAAGAACAGAAGGTTGGTTAGGGCAAGATTAGGGCCAGTTACAGACAGTAGAGGGAAGTTGTGTGTGGAACCGGAGGAGATTGGAGAGGCGTTGAACCAATATTTCTCTTCGGTGTTCACGCAAGGGGACATGAATGCAGCTGAGGAGGACACTGGGGTGCAGGGGTGTAAAATAGATAGTATTGCAGTTGATACGGGGGATGTGCTGGATATTTTAGAGGGTTTGAAAATAGATAAGTCCCCTGGTCCGGATGGGATTTACCCTAGGATTCTTTGGGAGGCAAGAGGGGTGATTGCGAAGCCTCTGGCTCTGATCTTCAGGTCGTCGTTGGTCTCTGGTATAGTACCGGAAGATTGGAGGACAGCAAATGTTGTCCCATTGTTTAAGAAGGGGAGAAGGGACTTCCCTGGGAATTATAGACCGGTGAGTCTTACTTCTGTGGTGGGTAAGGTTTTGGAAAGGATTATTAGAGACAGGATTTATAGTTATTTGGAGAGTAATGAGTTGATAAGAGACAGTCAGCATGGTTTTGTAGCGGGTAGGTCGTGCCTTACTAACCTTATCGAGTTCTTTGAGAAAGTGACCAAAGAGGTGGATGGGGTAAGGCAGTTGATGTGGTGTATATGGATTTTAGCAAGGTGTTTGATAAGGTTCACCATGGTAGGCTTCTGCAGAAAATGCAGATGTATGGGATTGGGGGTGATCTAGGTAATTGGATCAGGAATTGGCTAGCAGATAGGTGACAGAGGGTGGTGGTTGATGGTAAATATTCGTCATGGAGTTCGGTTACAAGTGGTGTGCCTCAGGTATCTGTTTTGGGGCCACTGCTGTTTGTAATTTCTATTAATGATCTGGATGAGGGTATAGTTGGGTGGATTAGTAAGTTTGCTGATGACACCAAAGTCGGAGGTGTGGTAGATTGTGAGGAAGGGTGTCATAGTTTGCAGGGTGACTTAGAAAGGTTGCAGAGCTGGGCTGAGAGGTGGCGGATGGAGTTTAATGTGGAGAAGTGTGAGGTAATTCATTGCGGTAGGAATAACAGATGTGTTGAGTATAGGGCTAACGGGAGGACTTTGAATAGTGTGGAGGAGCAGAGGGATCTAGGTGTATGTGTACATAGATCCCTGAAAGTTGGGAATCAAGTGGATAAGGTTGTTAAGAAGGCATACGGTGTCTTGGCGTTTATTGGTAGGGGGATTGAATTTAGGAGTCGCAGCGTCATGATGCAACTGTCCACAACTCTGGTGCGGCCACACTTGGAGTTTTGTGTGCAGTTCTGGTCCCCATATTACAGGAAGGATGTAGAGGCTTTGGAGAGGGTGCAGAGGAGGTTTACCAGGATGTTGCCTGGTATGGAGGGGAGATCCTATAAGGAGAGACTGAGAGATTTGGGGTTGTTTTCGCTGGAAAGAAGGCGGCTAAGAGGGGATCTCATTGAAACATATAAGATGATTAGAGGTTTAGACAGGGTAGATAGTGATAGCCTTTTTCCTAGGATGGAGAAAGCTAGCACGAGGGGGCACGACTTTAAATTAAGGGTGGGTAGTTATAGGACAGATGTCAGGGGTAGGTTCTTTACCCAGAGGGTGGTGAGGGACTGGAATGCCCTGCCAGCTGCAGTTGTAAATGCACCTAGTTTGGGGGCGTTTAAGAGATCTGTGGATAGGTTTATGGACGAAAAGGGATTGGTTTAGGCTCTTGGGTCATTGTTTTGTAACTGGTCGGCGCAACATCGTGGGCCGAAGGGCCTGTTCTGCGCTGTAATGTTCTATGTTCTATGTTCTAGGAGAGACTGAAGGATTTGAGGTTGTTTTCATTAGAAAGAAGGCGGCTACGAGGGGACCTTATTGAAACATATAAGATGATTAGAGGTTTAGATAGGGTGGATAGTGATAGCCTTTTTCCTCGGATGGAGAAAGCTAGCACGAGGGGGCATGGCTTTAAATTAAGGAGGCGTAGTTATAGGACGGATGTCAGGGGTAGGTTCTTTACCCAGAGGGTGGTGAGGGATTGGAATGCCCTGCCTGCTGCAGTTGAAAATGCGCCTAGTTTGGGGGCGTTTAAGAGATCCATGGATAGGTTTATGGATGGTAAGGGATTGGTTTAGGTTAGAGGGTCATTGCTTTTTAACTGGTCGGCACAACATCGTGGACCGAAGGGCCTGTTCTGCGCTGTAATGTTCTATGTTCTATATATGTACACATCCCTGGCCTGCATCTCTTAATTCCATTCATTAATACAAATCTTTCATATACAAAGTTAAAATTAACAATTAATCAAACATCAGTTGCGTTTGCAGATGAGTGTTCCAAACTTCCACCACATTCTGTATATCAGGGTATTCCCTTAGTTTATTCCTGAAAGGTCTGGCTCCAATTTTAACTCTTGTCTATTTGTCTTGGACGTCCAATCGGCATGTTGTGTGTCTACGGATAAGTACAGCCCTTCAGCTCTGATATTATTCTTGTAAATCTTTATTGCACTGCCTGCCCTATCTCTGAATCCTCTTTGTAATCTGCAAAATATTGTGTAACAATCGGATGCCGAATAATAGAATTTGATGCTGCAATGCGAGTGGGGCCTCTGACAAAAAACCAAAATGGCTGGTAAAGGACTTGAATTTTGTCAGTGAGGTGGAGAGATCGGAGAAACCAAGGAGCGGATGAGATCGGACAAATTACTTGTTGTTACAATCTGTTACATATTACATGAAAATAGCGACAGTTCCTAACAAGAATTGGATATTGACCTGAAATGGGCAATTATTATTGGGCAGTGGGGTGAGAACTAGAGAGTAAGCCTGATTGGATCACTCTTTTAGGGCAGGACCGTCTGCTCTTAAAGCCTGAACATGAGTTGGACCAAAAACTGGGCCATCTCAAGGGCAACATGACAGCTCAGAGACTATCTCTGTTGCTGTGCGGACACATGGATTTGGGCCTGTGTCCGTGGGAGTTTGCGCGTTCTCCCCGTGGTTGCGTGGGTTTCCTCCGGGTGCTCCGGTTTCCTCCCACATCCCAAAAATGTGCTTTTAGGCTGATTGATTGGGTAACAAATTGTCCCTATATTGGACCTCCCTGATCCTCACACATTAGGCATAGACTAAAATGATGAATCGGTCACTGACAATGGGACGGCGGCGCGGGCTCGTTGGGCCGAAGGGCCTGTTTCCCGTGCTGTGTTGTTCTTTGTTCAAGATCCTGCAGAGCACATCACGGCATCTGACTGGGGGATCTTCCGAGGAGCGGCTAATTCAGACACTACCTCCAGGCCCACCCATCCAATTCGGGCCGGGGGGGGGGGGTTGCAGACCCAATCAGAGAACCCTGCAGCTTGTAGAAGACACCAGCCCCACCGCTGCCATTGTAGGAGGGCGGGAAACGCAAGGGAGGTTTCCATCTGGAAGGGCCCACGAAGATATCGCAATTCATGAGATAGACAGAGGCTTCGAGGCAGGTCTGAGGAGAGTCTTCCAGAGAGTATCAGAATATTCACGTGTGAATGAGTCTCGGCTTCCTTTGCCAGAGTTTTCCCTCGTTTAAGATATTGAGTTAAATGTCAAGCGATGCAGCTGAAAAACAAATCCAAAGATCATATCAAAATTAAAAAGAGAAAAAAAACCCAATAAAGCTTGGAAATGACTGATGTTACATCGGAACATAAGAAATAGGAGCAGGAGGAGGCCATCTAGCCCTTCGAGCCTGCCCCGCCATTCAATAAGATGTTGATTGTACTGGTCTTGCATACTCAAATGTGCAATGATACTGATATTTAACAATTTTGAACTGTTTTACCCTTCTATTGGCAGATCACAAGAACAAAGAACAACACAGCACAGGAAACAGGCCCCTCGGCCCTACAAGCCCGCACCGCCCATTTTAACACTCAGCGAGTGCCTCGTTCCAATTGTTCTTCTGCCGACGACTTTTGTCTACATCTCAGGGACCCCACAATAAAGGGGTGCAAAATTTAGAGGATTATACGTGCGCCAGATTAAGGGAGATCCAATTTAGGGACAATTTGTTAACACCAATCAGCTTAAAAGCACGTTTTTGGGGTGTGGGAGGAAACCAGAGCACCCGGAGAAAACCCACGCAAGCACGGGGAGAATGCGCAAACTCCCGCAGACACCGACCTAAGCCGGAGATCCAACCCGGGTCCCTGTAACTGCACAGCAAACAGTGATAGTCACTGAGCTGTTGTGTTGCCCGTCAGTCGGTCCAGTTTAAGCGTACACTAACGACGTGAAGCACTAGGCAACTCTCGAAGCAACATCCAAGAGCAGCCCTCGTACGACCCGCAAGGTGCCAATTTCTCCAAATACACAATCCCCATTTGGTGAGGCTGTTTCCTCCTGTAAGCCAGCATGGCATGACCTTGGCAGGAATCAGTCCATTATTGTGTGGGATGAGGCATCTGTTATTGAGCTAGGGCATCACAATTAGAACTTTCAGATCCTTTGCTATGCTTCTACTCAGCAGCTGGTTGACCGAGGTACAGTTAGCAGGATTGGTGTGATGGATATGAAGAAGTAGGAATCTCCTGATTGGTTAGCCTGTGATTCCTCAGGATTAGTTGGACTCAGATTCCTCTCAGACAGAACCCACAGCAGCGCAAGGCCCAGTGGAGTTAGACTAAATTAGAACCCTGAGTCTCTAAGTTTAACCCAGAAACTGTGGCTCTAATAGCTGAACAAGACGCTATTGGTGCTGAACTGGGAAAAGAAGAACAAGAAAACAAAGGACAAAGAAAATGACAGCACAGGAACAGGCCCTTCGGCCCCTCCAAGCCTGCACCGACCGTGCTGCCCAACTCAACAAAAACCCTTACTCTTCCGGGGACCATATCCCACTTTTCCCCAATCTATTCATTTATGTGTCTAGATTCCCCTCAAAAGTTACTATTGTACCTGCTTCCACTATCCCCCCGGCAGTATGTTCCAGGCACCCACCACCCTCTGAGTAAAAAACTTGCCTTGTACATCTCCTTTAAAACTTGCCCATTAAACCTGTGTCTCCCCAATAATTGAGTCTTCCACCTTGGGAAAAAGCTTCTGACTATCCACTCTACGCATGCCCCTCATAATCCTACAGACTTCTATCAGATTCTCCCCTTGACCTCCAGGCTCCAGGGGGAAGAAATGAAGTTCCTCTAACCTCTCCTCATAGCTAATGCCCCCCCCCATACCAGGCAACGTTCTGGTAAATCTTTTCTGTACCCTCTCCAAAACTTTCACATCCTTCTGGCAATGCGACTCCCCGTTTGCTGGCCAGCCCGGGTCCCCCACAGTGCTGCCCCTCCAGCGCACCCCCTCCCCAACAACCCAGTTAAGGCCCCACAACAATTCTCAGATCAGCCCCGATTCCCCCGCTGGACCCTGATGCATAGCCCATTTCCCCACCCCACCCTCCAGGAGTGGTGATCCTCCCCCCCCCCCCATACCTCTCACCCCGGCGGACCCCTCCACCCCCGGGGTCAGACTCCTCTGGAGGCAGCTCCCACCCCCCCCCACCAGGGCACCCCCTCCCAGCCTGCCCCAATCACTGCCCCTCCCTCCATCCCATACCGATCCCCATGCAGAGTGGTAGTGGGAACCCCCCCCACCCCCCACTCCCACCATTTGTTCCTAGGTCCTGTCCACAATAGTGCTAACCCCCCTTGGCATTGCCCAATGCCTGATGGGCAGTGCCAAGGTGCCCCCTGCGTTGGGCACTTTGTCCCTTGGGCAGTGCCTTGGGGGGCACCGGCAGGCGCTGCTCATGCTCAGGGGTCACAACCAACGGACCCCCTCTTTGAAAGTGGGGCGCTACTGTAAACCCCGATGGAACGAAATACTCCTGGCGGGATGGCAGGTTCGATCGGGACCTGAAACATATTTCAAATACTTTCAGAAAAGATTTATATTACTTATTTGCCTTCCCGTCGGCTTCTAGTGAGGTCTGACCAGCGATCGTTCTCCAGCTCTGGGAGATGCGTATGCGTTCTCGGAGAATGTGCACATCCCTATTCAAGGCCAGAGACATGCGTCTCCCACCGAGAGAAAATTTGGGGGTCGCGGTGGGAGAATTGTGGCCGAGATTCCAAGCGCAGCCTCACTGAGGTTCTATAAAGCTGCAACGTGACTAGCCAATTTTTAAACTCAAGGCCCCAGCCGATGAAGGCAAGTGTGCTGTAAACCAACTGGCAAACTCCCAAATATGAATGAACTTTCTGCCAAGCGATCATTCTATATAATACCTCCCAATAACTCATCGACCCACATGACCGTGAATTCAATCTAATGGTGTGTAGTTACTCATTTTCTCGGTATCTGTCACTGAGAATTATGATCCTGATGTGCCTGAGGTTTGGATGTTGTTGGTCACTTTGTGTGCACACATGCGTGTTTTCCTGTCTCTGCGTGACTCAGGGGTAGATGGGGGCAGGCGTCACTGACATTCTGCGAAATGGACACAAGCACAGTGGTTAGCGCTGCTGCTTCACAGCTCCAGGGTCCTGGGTTCGATTCCTGGCTCGGGTCACTGCCTGTGTGGAGTTTGCACATTCTCCTCGTGTCTGCGTGGGTTTTCTCCGGGTGCTCCGGTTTCCTCCCACAGTCCAAAGATGTGCGGGTTAGGTTCATTGGCTATACTAAAATTGCCCCTTAGTATCCTGGGATGTGTAGGTTAGAGGGATTAGCAGGTAAAATGTGTAGGGATATGGGGATAGGGTCTGGGTGGGATTGTGTTCGGTGCAGACTCGATGGGCCGAAGGGCCTGTTTCTGCACTGTAGGGTTCTAAGACTTTGACAGTGTAATAAGTGAGATTGCAGATGGATCTGCAACCCATCATTCTTCACTGGCCCAGCTCTCTCACCAATGGGGATTCACTCAGACATCGCAGCCTGAGCAGCGATTATCTGGCCAGTTGAGATCTGACACATTTTCCTTTTTGACCTTGTGAAGGCCTGAGATCTACATTATAGCAAGAACCTGCACCTCCTCCTGCAGTTGGGGTAACTCCAGTCGGAACTGAGGAATTTCCATTGATGCACTTTGGTTATAGAGTCATAGAATCTCTACAGTGCAGAAGGAGGCCATTTGGCCCATCAAGCTTGCACCGACCACAATCCCACCCAAGCCCTATCCCCGTAACCCCACATATTTACCCTGCTAATCCCCCTGACACTAAGGGGTAATTTAACAATGCCAGTCAACCTAACTTGCACATCTTTGGGCTGTGGGAGGAAACCGGAGCACCCAAAGGAAACCCACACAGACACGGAGAGAACATGCAGACTCTGCACAGACAGAGATTCAAGGCCAGGATCGAACCAGGGTCTCTGGCATTGTGAAGCAGCAGTGTCACCCACTGTGCCACCGTGCCCCATTTGACCTCTGGGGGGAGTCTGCTCTGTCTCAGAGGTAGTCATGATGTGGAAATGCCGGCGTTGGATTGGGGTAAAAAAGTCTCACAACACCAGGTTTATTTGGTACTAGCTTTCGCCACTAGCTTTCGGAGGAGCAGCGCTCCGGAAGGAGAAACATTCCGAAAGCTAGTGGCATTTACTGCCAACTACTGTTGGACTTTAACCTGATGTTGTGAGACTTCTTACTGCCTCAAAGGGACAGAGGTGTGGGGAATGGTCCTGCAGTCACCACATACTGAAGCAAGCAACCCCAGAAAGTCCCAGAAAGCAGCTTTGCAGTGCCAGGGTCCCCTGTTACACTGATAGAGAGAGAGGTCAGACATTATCAGGCCGATCCTTTCCAAAGAGAGTTCAGAGTGTGTGCATCAGAATAAAGCCTCAGACATCCATTAGAACATAGAACATAGAACATTACAGCACAAACAGGCCCTTCGGCCCTTGAGTTGCGCCGATCACATCAACCCCACCAATCTACAGACCTATCTATAACCCCCAATCCCATTAAAGCCCATATACTCATCCAGAAGTCTCTTAAAAGACCTCAGCGAGTTCACCTCCACCACCGATGAGGGCAGCCGATTCCATTCACTCACCACCCTCTGAGTGAAAAACTTACCCCTAAACATCACCTCTGTACTTCCCTCCCTGCACCTTAAATCTGTGTCCTCTCGTAGCGACCATTTCAACCCGGGGAAATAGCCTCTGAGATTAAATTAAAAACTCTGATCATTAATTAAATAACTCTGATCATCAGTTAGTCCCCAGGTTGTTTCCTTTTATCCTAGTCTGGGTCTGTTTGATTGAGTGTCGAAGTGTAAACCGAAAACAGGTGTATACTGTGTAGGCCAATGGTGACTGACCTCTGACACTTGTTGACCTGTGAATTCACGGCTGAACCTGGTTTAAGGTGGAAGGGATCTGTGCGTCTATGTGCTGTCTGACCTGTGAATATTTTACAAACAGGCTGAGGCAGATGACCGATGGAACCATGAAGGCAACAGAATAAGGATGGAGAAAGGTTGCCTGGGGTGTCCAGAACTTTCTCATTAACAGCTTCAGTCATTGTCAAAGAACAAAACAGCCCGGGAAACAGGCCCTTCGGCCCAACGAGCCCGCCCCGCCATTTTAACAAGTCCCCCCCTCCACCCATGACCTTTGTCTATGCTTATGGCATTCCACATTGAGGGAAAACCAATTTAGGGACAATTTATAATTTAACTTCCTGTTCAAAATGAACCCACTCCCTCTAAAATTATCCTGATTGGATGGTGGTGTTGAGGAATGATTTACAATACACCCTCATTGACTTTTTCTCTAGAAATGCAGGAAAGAATGGCGCAGCACTCTGAGTGCGAGATGTTGAGTAGATTTCCATCACCCAGAGAACAATTCAATCTACTCTGTCTTCTGTGGTCATTTAACGTTTAATTTGGAGCACACGGTAGCACAGTGGTTAGCACTGCTACCTCAAAGCTCCAGGGTCCTGGGTTCGATTCCTGGCTCAGGTCACTGCCTGTGTAGAGTTTGCACATTCTCCCCGTCTCTCTGTGGGTTTCCTCTATGTGCTCCGGTTTTCTCCCACAGTCCAAAGATGTGCAGGTTAGATGCATCGGCCGTGCTAAATTCTCCCTTGGTGTACATGACCAGGCGTCGGAGTGTGGTGCTTGGGGGATTTTCACAGTAACTTCATTGCAGTGTTAATGTAAGCCTACTTGTGACACTAATAAATAAATACACTTAAAACTTCTCCTCCGCAGCATTTTCTACTCCAGCGTAAAATTGGGAGCAGTTTGAGGCGGGTGGGATCCCAGATGGAATCCTGTCCCCATAATTTTACATCTCCCCCACCCCCTCCAATCTCTCCCCTGCTGGCTTTGGAGTTCACTGGAGTTGGATTTTGGAGGGTGGGCAGGGGTAGGGTGTAAGGCGTGTGCAATGCCTTACTATAGACTGCCTGAACCTGGTGTCAGCTAATACCACAGAATCACCTGGCCTTTCTTAATGCTCTCTCCACTCACCGTGTTTATACCTTGAAGACTCAATTACCTGTAAAGACTCCAACCATTATTTTGTAAATTGAGTTTGTGTCTTTATATGCCCTTTTTGTGAACAGAACTCCCTGATGAAGGGGCAACGCTCCAAAAACTGGTGGCTTTTGTTACCAAATAAACCTGTTGGACTTTAACCTGGTGTTGTCAGACTTCCTACACCGGAGTTGAGGGGATTGAGCTATGAGGAGAGGCTGAATAAACTAGGCTTGTACTCGTTAGAGTTTAGAAGAATGAGGGGAGATCTCATTGAGACGTATAAGGTGATGAATGGGATGGATAGGATAGAGGTGGAGAGACTCTTCCCGCTCAGAAAGGACAGTAGGACTAGAGGGCACAGCCTCAAGATAAAAGGGGGGCGGTTTAGAACGGAGTTGAGGAGGAACTTCTTCACTCAAAGGGTGGTGAATCTCTGGAATTCTCTGCCCGTTGAAGTGGTGGAGGCTGCCTCGCTAAATATATTTAAGACGCGGGTTGATGGGTTTTTGATAAGAGAGGGGATTAAGGGTTATGGGGAGAGGGCGGGAATGTGGAACTGAGCCACGACAGATCAGCCATGATCTTATTGAATGGCGGGGCAGGCTCGAAGGGCTAGATGGCCCACTCCTGCTCCTATTTCTTATGTTCTATTGGCCTTTTACAGCTTTCAGTAGATAGATAAAACTTTGTAGTAACAAATGGAACCATTCAAATAGTTTCTGAATGGCCCGGTCTGTAAATACCCCAGCTGGTACAGTGTGAAGACGTGTTAAACAGCCAGTTTCAAAGCTGAGTTTGTGCTGAAACATTTGGTGTTCATTGCATGGGAACTTCCTGGAGTATGAAGTCTCACAAACCAGGTTAGAGTCCAACCAATTTATTTGATAATAATCTCACAAGTTTTCGGAAACGATGTTTCTTCATCAGGTGTGTGGAAAGTTCTGATCAGAGAAAGGCGTATAAATACACACACAATTTATAGATTACTGATTAGAATGTGAGCCTTTACAGCTAACCTGCTATTCAAGTCTTAAAGATGCAGACAATATGAGTGGAAGGAGCACTGATCACAGGTTAAAGAGATGTGTATTGTCTCCAGACAGTACAGTAAGTGAGGTTTTACAAACCCAGGCAAGTCAGGGGGGTTACAGATAGTGTGACATGAACCCAAGATCCCTGTTGAGACCGTCCTCATGTGTGCGGAACTTGGCTATCAGTCTCTGCTCAGCGACTCTGCACTGTCGTGTGTCAGGAAGGCCGCCTTGGAGAATGCTTACCCGAAGATCAGAGGCCGAATGCCCGTGACCACTGAAGTGTTCGCCAACAGGAAGGGAACAGTCTTGCCTGGTGATTAGAACAAAGAACAAAGAACATAAACAGCCCAGGAAACAGGCCCTTCGGCCCAACGAGCCCGCGCCACCATTTTAACATTACCAGTCCCCCCTCCACCCATGACCCTTATCTATTGTTTATGACATTGTCGAGCGATGTTCATTCATCCGTTGTCGTAGCGTCTGCATGGTCTCCCCAATGTACCATGCTTCGGGACATCCTTTCTTGCAATGTATCAGGTAGACAATGTTGGTCAAGTTGCAAGAGTATTTACCGTGTACCTGGTGGATGGTGTTCTCATGTGAGATGATGTCATTCATATCGATGATCCGACATGTCTTGAAGAGGTTGCTGTGGCAGGGTTGTGTGGTGTTGTGGTTACTGTTCTCCTGAAGGCTGGGTAGTTTGATGCATGATGTGGATATGCCAGTGTTGGACTGGGATAAACACAGTCAAAAGTCTGACAACACCAGGTTTTAGTCCAACCGATTTATTTGATAGTAAACTCACTAGCTTTCGAGGGGATTCCCTCTTCTTCAGGTGAATGGAGAGTTCTGGCCTAAGACAGAGCATATACAGCACAGACAGTTTAGAGATTGCTGATTAGAATGCGAATCTTTACACCTAACCTGCTGTTCAAGTCCTAAAGTGGCTGATAATGTGAGTGGAAGGAGCACTGATCATAGGTTAAAGAGATGTGTATTGTCTCCAGACAGTACAGTAAGTGAGGTTTTGCAAACCCAGGCAAGTCACGGGGGTTACAGATAGTGCGACATGAACCCAAGATCCCTGTTGAGACCGTCCTCATGTGTGCGGAACTTGGCTATCAGTCTCTGCTCAGCGACTCTGCGCTGTCGTGTGTCTTGAAGGCCGCCTTGGAGAATGCTTACCTGAAGGTCAGAGGCTGAATGCCCGTGACCGCTGAAGTGTTCGCCAACAGGAAGGGAACAGTCTTGCCTGGTGACTGTCGAGCGATGTTCATTCATCCGTTGTTGTAGCGTCTGCATGGTCTCCCCAATGTACCATGCTTCGGGACATCCTTTCTTGCAACGTATCAGGTAGACAATGTTGGCCAAGTTGCAAGAGTATTTACCGTGTACCTGGTGGATGGTATTCTCATGTGTAATGATGGTATCCATGTCGATGATCCGGCATGTCTTGCTGTGGCAGGGTTGTGTGGTATTGTGGTCACTGTTCTCCTGAAGGCTGGGTAGTTTGCTGCGAACAATGGTCTGTTTGAGGTTGTGTGGTTGTTTGAAGGCAAGAAGTGGGGGTGAGGGGATGGCTCTGGTGAGATGCTCGTCTTCATCAATGACATGTTGAAGACTCCGGAGAAGATGTCATAGCTTCTCCGCTCCGGGGAAGTACTGGATGATGAAGGGTACTCTGTCCACTGTGTCCCGTGTTTGTCTTCTGAGGAGATCGGTGCGGTTTTTGGCTGTGGCGCATCGGAACTGTCGATCTATGAGTCGAGCACCATATCCTGTTCTTATGAGGACATCTTTCAGTGTCTGGAGGTGTCTGTCGCGATCCTCCTCATCTGAGCAAATCCTGTGTATACGGAGGGCTTGTCCATAGGGAATAGCTTCTTTAATGTGTTTAGGGTGGAAGCTGGAGAAGTGGAGCATTGTGAGATTGTCTGTGGGTTTGCGGTACAGTGAGGTGCTGAGGTGACCATCCTTAATGGAGATGCGTGTGTCCAAGAATGCAACTGATTCTGGGGAATAGTCCATGGTGAGTCTGATGGTGGGGTGGAATTTGTTTATGTCATCATATAGTTGTTTCAGTGATTGTTCACCATGAGTCCAAGGAAGGAAATGTCATCGATGTATCTAGTGTATAGCATTGCTTGAAGATTCTGTGCGGTGAAGAGGTCTTGTTTGAACCTGTGCATGAAGATGTTGGCATATTGAGGTGTGAATTTGGTCCCCATGGCTGTTCCATGTGTCTGGATGAAAAACTGGTTGTTGAAGGTGAAGACATTGTGGTCCAGGATAAAGCGGATGAGTTGTAAAGTTGCATCTGGAAACTGGCAGTTGTCAGCATTGAGTACTGAGGCAGTCGCAGCAATGCCATCGTTGTGGGGGATGTTGGTGTAGAGCACCGAGACATCCATTGTGACGAGGAGTGTCCCTGGTTCAACTGGGGGTTCTTTGTTCAATGGGTTTCAGGATGCCCTCGACGTCGCCGGAGAGGTTCTCACACAGGGTCCCACTGTCTGCTGGCGAACACTTCAGTGGTCACGGGCTTTCGGTCTCTGATCTTTGGGTAAGCATTCTCCAAGGTGGCCTTCCTGACACACGACAGTGCAGAGTTGCTGAGCAGAGACTGATAGCCAAGTTCCGCACACAGGAGGATGGTCTCAACAGGGATCTTGGGTTCATGTCGCACCATCTGTAATCCCCATAACTTGCCTGGGTTTGCAAAATCTCACTTACTGTCCTGTCTGGAGACAATACACATCTCTTTAGCCTGTGCCTAATGCTCTCTCCACTCACATTGTCTGCACCTTTAAGACTTGATTAGCTGTAAAGACTCGCATTCTAATCAGTATTCTGTAAACTGTGTGTCTTTATATGGCCTTCTCTGATCAGAACCTTCCACACATCTGACAAAGGAACACTGTCCCTGAAAGCTTGTGAGATTACTATTGAATAAACTGGTTGGACTCTAACCTGGTGTTCTGAGACTTCTTACTGTGTTTACTCCAGTCCAACGCCAGCATCTCTACATCATAACTTCCTGGATCCCATGGGATTGGATATAAAACTAATATTGGCCCTTAGTGTAATCTCTTGATGTCATAGAGTCTCAACAGTGCAAAATCAAGATATTCAGTCCATTGTGTCTGCACTGACTCTCCAACAGAACATCCTATCCAGACCCTAACCCTGTAACCCTACATATTTAACCCAAACCTACACATCCTGGGGCACTAAGAGGCAATTTAGCATGGCCATTACACCCAACCTGCACATCTTTGGAGTGTGGGAGGAAAACGGAGTACCCGGAGAAAGCCCACACAGACACGGGGAGAATGTGTAAATGCCACACAGACAGTGACCTAAGGCTGGAACTGAACCCGTGTCCCTGGCTCTGGGAGGCAGCAGTGCTGACCAATGCACCACCCACTTCAACAGGGAGTAGGATTTGGACAGAGCGTGAAATCAGAGCTTTACCCCAACCCGTCAATTTTTTGATGATAGGTTTGGGTAAATTTGCTGATAGCAACCAGAGCGAGGGGACAGATATCAGCCTAATAGGTGAGGCTGAATATTGCTATCCAGTGACCCCTACTGGAGGGTGTGAGTGTCGGTGTGCACTTGTTGGGTGAGCAGAGAGTGAGACTGAGGGCAAAGAAGAATCCAGAAATATCTGCTGATGACTGTCTGGGTTTGCAAATAAGCAGCAGACCTTTGGGCTGGAGTAGAGTTTCTCTGGAACTGATTGTGAACCTCCAATGGAGTTGGGAAATAACTAGACAAATGTGATATGCAAACGACAAAAGGAAGAGATTAGGCAAAGCAGGTCATTCACAGTTAACAATGCCCTGAGCCCCACCTGCAAAACACAAGTTTATAATATCTTCCTACATCTGTGAAGTAAGTGATTACAAATGTGTTATTTTAGTACTTGAGTCTCCCAAGGATGTTCATCATTCAAAGGTTCACATCAATCACACTTAAATATAGGCCTACACCTGTTTCTGATGTCATGCATAAACTGAAGAAGAACCTTTCTAACTCTTTATTGGAGAATGGTCCTAATTCTCAGGGGGAGCAAAACTGCAAGGAGATTTAGTGAAAAAATACCGATCCAAAAGGACTTCATTATAGAGCTAGATTTTAACCCCTAGCTTGCTGAATTCATAGAAATTCTATACAGTTGCACTTACCCTTGCTGAAGAGACAGTAACCCCATACTATTAGTCAGGAGTAATTCTCACTCTGAATATAATGAGACTTGGTACAGTTACATATTAGGAGAATAATAACTTTCTGAATAGAGAGTCAGCACAGTTACACAGTGAGTGACCCTTACCCTGAATAAACAGTGACTCTGTACAGTTACACAGTGAGTGATCCTTACCCTGCTGAATAAACAGTGACTCTGTACAGTTACACAGTGAGTGATCCTTACCCTGCTGAATAAACAGTGACTCTGTACAGTTACACAGTGAGTGATCCTTACCCTGCTGAATAAACAGTGACTCTGTACAGTTACACAGTGAGTGATCCTTACCCTGCTGAATAAACAGTGTCTCTTCACAGTTACACAGTGAGTGATCCTTACCCTGCTGAATAAACAGTGACTCTGTACAGTTACACAGTGAGTGATCCTTACCCTGCTGAATAAACAGTGACTCTGTACAGTTACACAGTGAGCGATCCTTACCCTGCTGAATAAACAGTGACTCTGTACAGTTACACAGTGAGTGACCCTTACCCTGCTGAATAAACAGTGTCTCTTCACAGTTACACAGTGAATGATCGTTACCCTGCTGAATAAACAGTGACTCTGTACAGTTACACAGTGAGTGACCCTTACCCTGCTGAATAAACAGTGACTCTGTACAGTTACACAGTGAGTGATCCTTACCCTGCTGAATAAACAGTGACTCTGTACAGTTACACAGTGAGTGATCCTTACCCTGCTGAATAAACAGTGACTCTGTACAGTTACACAGTGAGTGATCCTTACCCTGCTGAATAAACAGTGTCTCTGTACAGTTACACAGTGAGTGATCCTTACCCTGCTGAATAAACAGTGACTCTGTACAGTTACACAGTGAGTGATCCTTACCCTGAATAAACAGTGACTCTGTACAGTTACACAGTGAGTGATCCTTACCCTGCTGAATAAACAGTGACTCTGTACAGTTACACAGTGAGTGATCCTTACCCTGCTGAATAAACAGTGACTCTGTACAGTTACACAGTGAGTGATCCTTACCCTGCTGAATAAACAGTGTCTCTGTACAGTTACACAGTGAGTGATCCTTACCCTGCTGAATAAACAGTGACTCTGTACAGTTACACAGTGAGTGATCCTTACCCTGAATAAACAGTGACTCTGTACAGTTACACAGTGAGTGATCCTTGCCCTGCTGAATAAACAGTGACTCTGTACAGTTACACAGTGAGTGATCCTTACCCTGCTGAATAAACAGTGACTCTGTACAGTTACACAGTGAGTGATCCTTACCCTGAATAAACAGTGACTCTGTACAGTTACACTGTGAGTGATCCTTACCTTGCTGAATAAACAGTGACTCTGTATAGTTACACAGTGAGTGATTCTTACCCTGCTGAATAAACAGTGACTCTGTACAGTTACACAGTGAGTGATCCTTACCCTGCTGAATAAACAGTGACTCTGTACAGTTACACAGTGAGTGATCCTTACCCTGAATAAACAGTGACTCTGTACAGTTACACAGTGAGTGATCCTTACCCTGCTGAATAAACAGTGTCTCTTCATAGTTACACAGTGAGTGATCCTTACGCTGCTGAATAAACAGTGACTCTGTACAGTTACACAGTGAGTGATCCTTATCCTGCTGAATGAACAGTGACTCTGTACAGTTATGATCTGGGAATGCCGGCGTTGGACTGGCGTAAACACAGTAAAAAGTCTGACAACACCAGGTTTTAGTCCAACCGATTTATTTGATAATATTCTCACAAGCTTAAGCTTTCGAGGTTACCCTCTTCGTCAGGTGAATGGAGAGTTCTGACCTCTCCATTCACCTGACGAAGAGGGTAACCTCGAAAGCTTAAGCTTGTGAGAATATTATCAAATAAATCGGTTGGACTAAAACCTGGTGTTGTCAGACTTTTTACTGTCTGTACAGTTACACAGTGAGTGATCCTTACCCTGTTGAATAAACAGTGACTCTGTACAGTTACACAGTGAGTGATCCTTATCCTGCTGAATGAACAGTGACTCTGTACAGTTACACAGTGAGTGATCATTACCCTGCTGAATAAACAGTGACTCTGTACAGTTACACAGTGAGTGATCCTTACCTTGCTGAATAAAGTGACTCTGTACAGTTACACAGTGAGTGATCCTTATCCTGCTGAATGAACAGTGACTCTGTACAGTTACACAGTGAGTGATCCTTACCCTGCTGAATAAACAGTGACTCTGTACAGTTACACAGTGAGTGACCCTTACTCTGCTGAATAAACAGTGATTTTGCACTGTAGGGACTCTGTGGTTTTATATGGGGGTCCTGGGTGGTCCAAGTGTTCCTCTGTAGACTTTGCAGGTGGGTTCCAAAGGAGCGTAAAGCATAACATTTGGCACCATGAGCCAGACACACATACACACAGGCACACACAATCATGTATGTGATATGTGGTTGGAGGACTGGAGATTAGAGTATCCAACAAGTTTCTCCAAATCACCAGTCATAAGTTCAGAGGACGTTGGCAGAAAACCAGGAGAAATGGTCTGGATGAGCCACATTCCAGATTTGCTGACCCTTATCCTTAATCCTTCAGCTCTACCATGCCTCACTTCGTGGAGATGCCGGTGTTGGACTGGGGTAAACACAGTAAGAAGTCTCACAAACACCAGGTTAAAGTCCAACAGGTTTATTTGTGGCCAATGCCACTAGCTTTCGGAACTGGCCGTTCCTTCGTCAGGTGGGTGGGACAAAGGAACAGCCAGTTCCGAAAGCTAGTGGCGTTTGCTACCAAATAAATCTGTTGGACTTTAACCTGGTGTTGTGAGGCTTCTTACTGTGTATGCCTCACTTTTACATTGTTTATCAACGAAACTAAATCCTCATGAGGTGCTTCTCTCAGCCTGGATACTCACTCAACACAAACAAGAATCAGAAAATTGGTTCCAGATGTGAACAACTTTCTGGTAACTAATTTTCCCTAAATGAAAGTAGGGAAGAATCCACAAATAAATATGAGGCACATTTGGCAATGGACAGTTCATTAATAATTCATGTATCTGATCCAGAGCCTCTTTGCTATTTCAAACAAAGGTTGGCCTGGGCTTCAGAAGAACTGAAGTCAGTCTTAATTTCCATTTGTAAGTCCTGGATTGCTCAGGATCAGAACCTGGTGAACAGATGTTGTGAATTTTAGTTGCATGGTACCATTATTCAAAGCTTGATCATCAATGGAATAGCGCTAAGTGATTGAATTTCCATAGGGATTTTCCGTTTATCCCGTGGAATAGCAACTGGCACAATTAAGGACCCCACGCGCCCCAGACATTCTACCTTCTTCTGTCGGGAAAAAGACACAGAAGCCTGAGGACACATACCAACTGACTCAAGAACAGATCCTTCCCCGCTGCCATCAGACTTTTGAATGGACCTATCTTGCACTAAATTGGTGAGGCCGCAGCTGGAGTACTGTGTGCAGTTTTGGGCGCCGCACCTGCGCAAGGATGTTTTGGCCCTGGAGGGAGTGCAGAGGAGGTTTACTAGGCTGATACCGGAGTTGAGGGGATTGAGCTATGAGGAGAGGCTGAATAAACTAGGCTTGTACTCGTTAGAGTTTAGAAGAATGAGGGGAGATCTCATTGAGACGTATAAGATGATGAATGGGATGGATAGGATAGAGGTGGAGAGACTCTTCCCGCTCAAAAAAGACAGTAGGACTAGGGGGCACAGCCTCAAGATAAAGGGAGGGCGGTTTAGAACAGAGTTGAGGAGGAACTTCTTCACTCAAAGGGTGGTGAATCTCTGGAATTCTCTGCCCGTTGAAGTGGTGGAGGCTGCCTCGCTAAATATTTTTAAGAAACGGGTTGATGGGTTTTTGATAAGAGAAGGGATTAAGGGTTATGGGGAGAGGGCGGGAAGGTGGAGCTGAGTCACGACAGATCAGCCATGATCTTATTGAATGGCGGGGCAGGCTCGAAGGGCCAGATGGCCTACTCCTGCTCCTATTTCTTATGTTCTTATGTTCTTAAGTCAATCTTTCTTGATAAATACATGGATCGGATGGGAATAGAGGGATATGATCCCTGGAAAGGAAGTGGGTTTTAGTTCAGATGGAGCAGCATGGTCAGTGCAGGCTTGGAGGGCCGAAGGGCCTGTTCCTGTGCTGTCATTTTCGTTGTTAATTGTTCTTTGCTCTCTACACCCCAACTATGGCCGTAAAACGACAAGCGATCCTTTCCTTCTCTATGAACTGTATGTTTTGTCTGTATAGCATGGAAGGAACAATACTTTTCATTGTACACTAATACCTGTGACAATAATAAGTCAAATCAAATCGAGTCAAATCAAAATAACTCTGGTAGGTGATCCATGGATACATTGAACATAAGGACATAAGAACATAAGAAATAGGAGCAGGAGTAGGCCATCTAGCCCTTCGAGCCTGCCCCGCCATTCAATAAGATCATGGCTGATCTGTCGTGGCTCAGTTCCACTTTCCCGCCCTCTCCCCATAACCCTTAATCCCCTCTCTTATCAAAAACCCATCAACCCGCATCTTAAAAATATTTAGCGAGGCAGCCTCCACCACTTCAACGGGCAGAGAATTCCAGAGATTCACCACCCTTTGAGTGAAGAAGTTCTTCCTCAACTCCGTTCTAAACCGCCCCCCCCTTTATCTTGAGGCTGTGCCCCCTAGTCCTACTGTCCTTTCTGAGCAGGAAGAGTCTCTCCACCTCTATCTTATCCATCCCATTCATCATCTTATATGTCTCAATGAGATCTCCCCTCATTCTTCTAAACTCTAATAAGTACAAGCCTAGTTCATTCAGCCTCTCCTCATAGCTCAACCCCCTCAACTCTGGCATCAGCTGAGTAAACCTCCAAGGCCAAAATATCCTTGCGTAAGTACGGCGCCTAAAACTGCACACAGTACTCCAGCTGCGGCCTCACCAATGCCCTATACAGCTGCAGCAAGACCTCCCTACTTTTATATTCAATCCCCCTCGCTATGAAGGCCAGCATCCCATTTGCCTTCCTACCATTATTCCTACCAAAGTGGACAACCTCGCACTTGCCAACGTTAAATTCCATTTGCCAGTTCCTGGCCCATTCGCCCAGCCTATCTAGATCCTTCTGCAGACTCTCCACACCCTCCGCACAATTTGCCGTTCCACCAATCTTGGTGTCATCAGCAAATTTCGACACCCTACACTCGGTTCCCTCCTCCAGATCATCGATATAAATGGTAAATAGCTGAGGCCCCAGCACCGACCCCTGGGGCACTCCACTAGTCTCCAACCGCCAATCCGAATAGCACCCATTGACCCCCATTCTCTGCCTCCTATTTGACAACCAATCCTCTATCCACACTAACACCCTACCCCCAACTCAATGCCCCCTTACCTTCTGCAATAACCTCTTGTGAGGTACCTTGTCAAACACCTTCTGAAAATCCAGAAAGACCACATCCACCGGCTCTCCTCTATCCACCGCCCTAGACACATCCTCATAGAACTTCAGTAAATTTGTCAGACACGACTTCCCTTTAATGAAACCATGCTGCGTCTGCTCTATCAAGCAATTCCCCTCAAGATGCCTCGCAATTTCCTCCTTGATGACGGATTCTAACATTTTACCTACCACAGACGTTAAACTAACTGGCCTGTAATTCCCTGCCTTTTGCCTGGCACCCTTCTTAAACAACGGCGTAACATTAGCCGTTTTCCAATCTTCCGGCACTTCCCCGGAATCCAGCGACGTCTGGAAAATAACCACCAAGGCATCCACTATCACCTCCGCCATTTCTTTCAGAACCCTCGGATGCATTCCATCCGGTCCTGGGGACTTGTCCACAATCAGCCCCTCCAGTCTGTCTTCCGATCTCTTATCATGATATCAGCAGAAGACCCTTGAGAAATGATATCGAAAATTCAAAACCTTACTCTTGAAGTGAAAGTGAGTGATCCTTACTCTGCTGAATGTTTGCACATTCTCCCCGTGTTTTTCCTAGGGTGCTCCAGTTTCCTCCTACAGTCCAAAAATGTGCAGGTTAGGTTAATTGACCATGCTTAATTGCTTCTTAGTGTCAGGGGGATTAGAACATAGAACATTACAGCGCAGAACAGGCCCCACGATGTTGCGCCGACCAGTTACAAAACAATGACCCACTAGCCTAAACCAATCCCTTTTCATCCATAAACCTATCCACAGATCTCTTAAACGCCCCCAAACTAGGTGCATTTACAACTGCAGCAGGCAGGGCATTCCAGTCCCTCACCACCCTCTGGGTAAAGAACCTACCCCTGACATCAGTCCTATAACTACCCCCCCTTAATTTAAAGTCGTGCCCCCTCGTGCTAGCTTTCTCCATCCTAGGAAAAAGGCTATCACTATCTACCCTGTCTAAACCTCTAATCATCTTATATGTTTCAATGAGATCCCCTCTTAGCCGCCTTCTTTCCAGCGAAAACAACCCCAAATCTCTCAGTCTCTCCTCATAGGATCTCCCCTCCATACCAGGCAACATCCTGGTAAACCTCCTCTGCACCCTCTCCAAAGCCTCTAGCAGGATAAGTGCATGGGGTTATGGAACAGGGGCCGGGTGGGATTGTTGTCTGTGCAGCTTGATGGGCCGAATGGCCTCCTTCTACACTGTAGGGATTCTATGATTCTATGGACAGTGCTTCTCCCAACCCTTGTGCAAAATTTGGGACCAGGTTGTGAGGTGGACTCCCTGTAAAGGGGAAATGATTGCCTGAGGAGCGAATAGTGTCTACAAGTTTCACTGACCAGATACTGAATGCCTGCTGGGTGCCTAATTTCAATTTCTTCTCTTTGTCTAAATGCTTCAGAGCATTAACTGGACTTTAGGAATGAGAACATGCACTCATACTCCTCAGGCTCAGGGTCTGTCTTGTTTGGGACTCAGAAAAGTTAAGCATTGGCAGCTAAAGTTTGGCCATCCACCTGGTTGTGGTGTATCCCTGCTCAGAGGAATGATGCAATTCACTCACTCATGTTCAATGGGCAGTTGTGCTGTTCTTGAGCATTTTCTGGCCCTTACTTTCTACCTAATGACCTGTACTTGTTGCTTTCCTGATGACCAACTCACAACATGCAGAGTGAGTGAGGGAGGTCACAATTCGGTTACGTTCACCTTAGTGATGGAAAGGGATAGGCATGAACCTCGGGTCAGTAGTTTTAGCTGGGGCAAGGGTAATTATGAGGCTATTAGGAGAGAATTAGGAAGCATAGGTTGGAATGGGAGATTACAGGGACTGGGAACGTCTGAAAGGTGGAGTTTTTTCAAGGAGCAGCTATTGCGAGTCCGTGATAGGTATGTCCCTGTCAGGCAAGGAGGAATTGATAGGGCTAGGGAACCGTGGTGCACTAAAAAAGTTTTCTCGTTGGTTAAGAGGAAAAAGGAGGCTTATGTTCGGATGAGACATGAGGGCTCGGGTAGTGCACTAGAAAACTTTAGATTGGCTAGGAGGGAGTTGAAGAGTGAGCTAAGAAGGGCTAAAAGAGGACATGAGAAGACTTTGGCTGATAGGGTTAAGGAGAATCCTAAGGCGTTCTATAGGTATGTCAAGAACAGAAGGTTGGTTATGGCAAGATTAGGGCCAGTTATAGACAGCAGAGGGAAGTTATGTGTGGAACCGAAGGAGGTTGGAGAGGCATTGAACCATTATTTCTCTTCGGTGTTTACACAGGGGGACATGGACATAGCTGAGGAGGACACTAGATTGCAGGGGAGTAGAATTGACAGTGTTGCAGTTGATAAGGAGGATGTGCTAGATATTCTGGAGGGTCTGAAAATAGATAAGTCCCCTGGTCCGGATGGGATTTACCCCAGGATTCTCTGGGAGGCAAGAGAAGTGATTGCAGAGCCTCTGGCTCTGATCTTCAGGTCGTCGTTGGCCTCTGGTATTGTACCGGAGGATTGGAGGTTAGCGAATGTTGTCCCATTGTTTAAGAAGGGGAACAGAGACTTCCCCGGGAATTATAGACCGGTGAGTCTCACTTCTGTTGTGGGCAAGGTTTTAGAAAAAATTATTCGGGATAGGATTTATAGTTATTTGGAGAGTAATGAATTGATTAGAGACAGTCAGCATGGTTTTGTAGCGGGGAGGTCGTGCCTTACTAACCTTATTGAGGTTTTTGAGAAAGTGACCAAAGAGGTGGATGGGGGTAAGGCAGTGGACGTGGTGTATATGGATTTTAGCAAGGCGTTTGATAAGGTTCACCATGGTAGGCTTCTGCAGAAAATACAGATGTATGGGATTGGGGGTGATCTAGGGAATTGGACCAGGAATTGGCTAGCGGATAGGAGGCAGAGTGTGGTGGTTGATGGTAAATATTCATCATGGAGTTCGGTTACGAGTGTTGTGCCTCAGGGATCTGTTTTGGGGCCACTGCTGTTTGTAATTTTTATTAATGATCTGGATGAAGGTATAGTTGGGTGGATTAGTAAATTTGCTGATGACACCAAAGTCGGAGGTGTGGTAGATAATGATGAAGGGTGTCATAGTTTGCAGGAAGACTTAGACAGGTTGCAGAGCTGGGCTGCGAGGTGGCGGATGGAGTTTAATGCGGAGAAGTGTGAGGTAATTCACTTTGGTAGGAATAACAGATGTGTTGAGTATAGGGCTAACGGGAGGACTTTGAATAGTGTGGATGAACAGAGGGATCTAGGTGTATGTGTACATAGATCCCTGAAAGTTGGGAGTCATGTAGATAAGGTTGTTAAGAAGGCATACGGTGTCTTGGCGTTTATTGGTAGGGGGATTGAATTTAGGAGTCGCAGCGTCATGTTGCAACTGTACACAACTCTGGTGCGGCCGCACTTGGAGTACTGTGTGCAGTTCTGGTCCCCACATTACAGGAAGGATGTGGAGGCTTTGGAGAAGGTGCAGAGGAGGTTTACCAGGATGTTGCCTGCTATGGAGGGGAGGTCCTATGAGGAGAGGCTGAGGTATTTGGGGTTGTTTTCGCTGGAAAGAAGGAGGCTAAGAGGGGATCTTATTGAAACATATAAGATGATTAGAGGTTTAGATAGGGTGGATAGTAATAGCCTTTTTCCTCTGATGGAGAAATCTAGCATGAGGGAGCATGGCTTTAAATTAAGGGGTGGTAGTTATAGGACGGATGTCAGGGGTAATGAGCCAGACCAGGTGCTAGACTTGGAAGTTGGTGTGCATTTTGGGGATAGTGACCACAATTCGATTATGTTCACCTTAGTGATGGAAAGGGATAGGCATGAACCTCGGGTCAGTAGTTTCAGCTGGGGGAAAGGTAATTATGAGGCTATTAGGAGAGAATTAGGAAGCATTGGTTGGACTAGGAGATTACAGGGTCTGGGTACATCCGAGATGTGGAGATTTTTCAAGGAGCAGCTATTGCGGGTCTGTGATAGGTATATCCCTGTCAGGCAAGGTGGATTAGGCTAGTGGGTCATTGTTTTGTAACTGGTCGGCGCAACACCGTGGGCCGAAGGGCCTGTTCTGCGCTGTAATGTTCTATGTTCTATGTTCTTTACCCAGAGGGTGGTGAGGGATTGGAATGCCCTGCCTGCTGCAGTTGTAAATGCGCCTAGTTTGGGGGCATTTAAGAGATCTGTGGATAGGTTTATGGACAAAAAAGGATTGGTTTAGGTTAGTGGGTCATTGTTTTTGTAACTGGTCGGCGCAACATCGTGGACCGAAGGGCCTGTTCTGCGCTGTAATGTTCTATGTTCTATGTTCTATGTCTGTTTGAGGTGAGGTAATTCCAAGAAAATATGTCTGATGATGAAAAATTAAACCCAAGTTTGGAGTATGTTGGTAACCCAATACTCAGGCAAGTATCTGCAAGTCCAGTGTCATGGTATGAGTCACGATATTACAAACTGTTTAGAAAAACTGTTTTTGAAGGGCTGATGCAAATCTTGGACTATGTTTAAAATCTGTTTCCAAGGTGGATTCTGAGAATCTTTCTCTATGAATCAGGCTGGGACCCCTTCAGCCAGACTAAAAGGAAATATCCTCAAACATAGACATTCAAAATTCAGTGAGTGCTCCAGAAGGGCCAATGGAAACTCACTGACTTGATGGTTTCTCTTCCAAACACTAACTGATAACTCAGTGTAAGCTAGAGCAACCTTGGGGGTTGAGGAGAATATGGACAGCTGTAACAGAATTATCATTTGCGACGTATGGTAAGTAACTTGCCATTCTTGTACACCTTGCATAAAAGCAAAACTGGGCAAAAAGGGGCGGAAAATGGTAGACCCAGAAAACCATCCTGAAGAACATAAGAAATAGGAGCAGGAGTAGGCCATCTGGCCCTTCGAGCCTGCCCCACCATTCAATAAGATCATGGCTGATCTGTCGTGGCTCAGTTCCACATTCCGGCCCTCTCCCCATAACCCTTAATCCCCTCTCTTATCAAAAATCCATCAACCCGCTTCTTGAAAATATTTAGCGAGGCAGCCTCCATCACTTCAACGGGTAGAGAATTCCAGAGATTCACCACCCTTTGAGTGAAGAAGTTCCTCCTCAACTCCGTTCTAAAACGCCCCCCTTTATCTTGAGGCTGTGCTCCCTAGTCCTACTGTCTTTTTTGAGCGGGAAGAGTATCTCCACCTCTATCCTATCCATCCCATTCATCATCTTATACGTCTCAATGAGATCTCCCCTCATTCTTCTAAACTCCAACGAGTACAAGCCTAGTTCATTCAGCCTCTCCTCATAGCTCAACCCCCTCAACTCCGGTATCAGCCTAGTAAACCTCCTCTGCACTCCCTCCAAGGCCAAAATATCTTTGCGCAGGTGCGGCGCCCAAAACTGCACACAGTACTCCAGCTGTGGCCTCACCAATGCCCTTCGATGCAGGGAGTGGCAAAGGAAGTATGGTGGCATAGTGGGGTGACACGGTGGCACAGCGATTAGCACTGCTGCCTCACAGCGACAGGGACCCAGGTTCAATTCCGGCCTTGGGTCACTGTCTGTGTAGAGATTGCATGTTCTCCCCAAGTCTGTGTGGGTTTTCTCTGGGAGCTCCAGTTTCCTCCCATAGTCCAAAGATGCGTGGGTTGGTGGATTGGCCATGCTAAATCGACCCTTAGTGTCAGTGTACTAGCAGGGTAAGTATGTGTGGTTGCGAGGATAGGGCCTGGGTGGGTTTGTAGTTGGCTCGATGACTCCTTCCGCACTGTGGGAATTCTATGACTGTGCTAAGCAGTGGTGCAGCAGTATTACCGCTTGACTAGTAACCCAGAGTGCAGGGTAATGTTCTGGACTCGAATCCTACTCCGGCAGATGGTGAAATTTGAGTTTCGTAAAAATCCAGGATTTCAAGTCTAATGATGACCATGAATCAATTGTAAAAACTCACCTGGGTCACTGACATCCTTTAAGGAAGGAAATGGGCCAACTTTACCTGGTTTGACCGACATGTGACTCCAAACCCACAGCAATGTTGTTGACTCTTAAATGGGTGGGCAATAATTTTGGCCCAGTCAATAACACCCTCACCCCATGAAAGAAAGACTGAGAAAGGTATCTAAAGCAGATGCTGTTCTGCTGTTAAATAACCAGGCAGATAAAAGTGCCGCATCTGCAGAACAGAAGGAAGAAACCTACCCTCCTCCTTCCAAATATGATTCTACCTAACCAGAGCTTATCTGTTAAAGCAATCTCCGACAATTCAACAGTGTTCGCTATTGTAGCTGCTCAGCCAACTCTCAAACCTCAAGACCTTCACTTCAGGCAACTTAACATCTCGATATCAAAACGTATCAGGCCTGCACTGCATGCAATGTGTGTGGCACAGTGGGTTAGCACTGCTGCCTCACAGCGCTAGGGACCCGGGTTCGAATCCTGGCTTGGATGTGCAATCTGCACATTTTTCTGTGTGGGTTTCCTCTGGGTGCTCTGATTTCCCCCCCGCAGTCCAAAGATGTGCTGGTTAGGTGCATCGACCAGACTAAATTCTCCTTTAGTGCACCAGAACAGGTGCCGGAGTGTGGAGACTAGGGGATTTTCACAGTAACTTCATTGCAGTGTTAATGTAAACCTACTTGACATTAATAAAAAAAAACAATCTGAATTGCTCCATTTTTGTAAGCATCATTCTGATCTCTCTCCTTAACTACTTTTTGTGTGTGCGTTATTGACTATCTTTGTTTTGGTAACTTCCAGAGCAATCATGTGAAGTAATTATGTATTTTTACTTTTAAAATTGTCTTTGCTATTGCGTTATTTTAAATTGAAATGCACACACATTCACACACACCAACATAACACATGCACACTCTCATATATACACAGACATATATGCACATACACACAAACATAACACATGCACACACACATGCACCGACATAGCACGTGCACACTCACACCTACATGCACACACATACACGCACATGCACACGCATACATGCACACACACACACACCAACATTGCACATGTAGACCCATACATGCTTACAAGTGCAAACACACATGTACACATGCATGCACATGCAAACACACATATACATGGACTCACATGCACCCATACATACACATACAAACATGCACATATGCACACACATGCATGTACACACATGCACACAGAAGCTCACACGCACATCCACACACATACCCATACACTCACACAAACACATTGTTCTTGGGGAAACAGCTTTGAAGGCATCTGTGACACAGAGAATTATTGATGAATGAAGAATTATTCAAACTCAATGAGGGATAGATCAGTCAGTGGAGGCTGGGGTAGATATTACATTATTAACAACTAACCTGTCGCCAATATGCCTAGTGGTTAGGATTGTCCCAGTTAGAACAAGTAGCTTAGCATTGCTGTGTGCAACCTTTCGCGGTTCAACTCCAGCAGCACCCCTGCATTCTCTAGAGAGTCTCACTTAACCTCTGGCTAAGCTTTCAGGATGTAGGTGAATGTGAATCTCCCCACAGCGAAAGAATATACGCTCCCCAGCAGACACATTGAACATCACCTGTCTGTTTGGAAACACTGCAATGAATCTCCATGATACAAACTGATCCAATAAGGGTATCAAGCAGAATATAGAAACAGTGAAGAAATATTCAATACGCTTTAAAGGGGTTTTAAAGAATGAAGCAACGCGGAAAAGAAATGAATCTGGGAGTGCTTTCCCACAAAAGGTTCAAGGTCACGATAGGTTAATAGATTTTGCAATCCTTAAGCAAGAACTGAACACTGAATTTATACTTGGTGTTGCAGAGTAACATAACCCATCTCCTGTTCTTAGAGATAGTTTTATCAAATATAGTCATGGAATGGGCTGTGATAAAATGTTTCAAACTTCTGTTGTGTTATGAACCATGCAGATGTTATTTGTGACAGCGTCTCAACTTGAATCCCCGGTGGGCAGCTGTGTACAGTTAGAATTTGGAATGGTGAGCGGAGTTACGTGAAATGAGAGTAACCAGCCCAGTCATTGTGTAACAATTATTAAAGACTATTTATTAAACAAAATAAAGTACAATATACACAACAATGACTAAAACACCCGAAGCAATTAAATATAAAAACAATAAACACACACACTGTTTATATAGAAATTATCTCATGTTCCAAATATATATACATCTACAATCCCTGAACTTCTTAAGACCTTCCCATTCCCAAACAACATTCAAATTCAAATAAATCTATAAATCAAATCCAATTTATAGTTAACACACAATACAAAGAAAATGATTGAGTCTGGGAAACATCTCTTCCTGGTCCAGCAAAGATAATTTGCAAAGGTTCCAGGATTACTCTGGCTCTAAGGCTTCTTAGATGTTAAAATGCCCTCTTAGACTCTGAGCTGTAAAACTGTAGTCTTTAGCTGGTGGGTGTTATAATGCCTTCTTGACTGTTGGGTGTTAACTAGCCTGACTGTTTCTGTTGGAAATTACATCCTGGTTCCTCTGTCATATCCCCCTCTGTATCTGAGGTGCCCTCTTCTGATTTATTCATAGGATATGGGTGTCACTGGCTGGGCCAGTATTTATAGCCCATCCCTAGCTGCCCTTGAGAAGGTGGGGGTGAGCTGCTGCCTTGAATCGCTGCAGTCCACGTGCTGTGGGTTGACCCACAGTGCCGTTAGAGAGGAAATTCCAGGATTTTGACCCAACGACTGTGAAGAAATGGCGATATATTTTCATGTCGGGGTGGTGAGTGGTGTGGAGGCGAATTTGCAGGTGGTGGTATTCCCATGTATCTGCAGCCCTTGTCCTTGTAGATGGAAGTGGTCATGAGTTTGGATGGTGCTGTCTAAGGATCTTTGGTCAGTTGCTGCAGAGCATCTTGTAGATATTAGACACTGCTACGAGTCAGTGTCAGTGGTGGATGGAGTGGATGATTGTGGATGTTTGTCTCAATCAAGCGGGCTGCTTTATCCTGGATGGTGTCAAGCTTCTTGAGTGTTGCTGGAGTTCTTGGAGCTGCACCCCTCTGGGCAAGTGGGAAGTATTCCATCACACTCCCGCCTTGTGCTGTTTAGATATCGGACAGGCTTTGGGGAATCAGGGGGTGGGTTATTCACCACAGGATTCTCACATCAGCCTGGTTGCCCTGAAATTGCCTCAGAATCACATCAACCCATCGCATCTGCCGCTGACTGCCCAGGTGATGTAGTGAGAGACCAATTCGTCTCTGAACAGACAATAAGAACTCACACATTTAGAGTTCCCACATTACGCCGCACCTGCGCAAAGATATTTTGGCCTTGGAGGGAGTGCAGAGGAGGTTTACTAGGCTGATTCCGGAGTTGAGGGGGTTGAGCTATGAGGAGAGGCTGAATAAACTAGGCTTGTACTCGTTAGAGTTTAGAAGAATGAGGGGAGATCTCATTGAGGCGTATAAGATGATGAATGGGATGGATAGGATAGAGGTGGAGAGGCTCTTCCCGCTCAAAAAAGACAGTAGGACTAGGGGGCACAGCCTCAAGATAAAAGTTTAGAACAGAGTTGAGGAGGAACTTCTTCACTCAAAGGGTGGTGAATCTCTGGAATTCTCTACCCGTTGAGGTGGTGGAGGCTGCCTCGCTAAATATATTTAAGAAACGGGTTGATGGGTTTTTGATAAGAGAGGGGATTAAGGGTTATGGGGAGAGGGCGGGAAGGTGGAACTGAGCCACGACAGATCAGCCATGATCTTATTGAATGGCGGGGCAGGCTCGAAGGGCTAGATGGCCTACTCCTGCTCCTATTTCTTATGTTCTTATGTTGTTATTACCCCACAGCCTCAGTTTCAGGAGGTGTTATGAAATATTAAAAGGCCCCCTCACCTTCCCATGACCATACAGAGCTCCAGTGTGCGCAAAGCAGCAAGACTGCAGAATTCTTTCAAAAAGTTCAACAGGCTCACAATTCGTGGCATTGTTTGACAAAGTCGAAAAGATCATTTGGGTTTTATGCAGAACTGGAATTGAACAAACAAAGGACAAAGAGCAAAGAAAATTACAGCACCGGAACAGGCCCTTCAGCCCTCCAAGCCTGCACCAACCATACTGCCTGAATTAACTAAAATCCCCGACCTTTCTGGGGACCCTATCCCTCTATTCCCATCTTATTTATGTACTTGTCAAGATGCTTCTTAAAAGTCATCCTGCTTCCACTACCTCCCCCGGCAACGAGTTCCAGGCTCCGTGTAAATAAATCTGCCTCGTATGTCTCCTTTAACATTGCCCCTCTCTCCTTAAACCTATGCCCCCTCTGTACAGAACATTGGCTAGGCCGCATTTGGAGTACTGCGTCCAGTTCTGGTCGCCTTACTACCGGAAGGACGTGGAGACTCTGGAGAGAATGCAGAGGAGGTTTACCAGGATGTTGCCTGGTATGGAAGGACTGGGTTATGAGGAAAGATTGAGCAAATTGGAGCTGTTTTCCCTTGAAAGGCGGCGACTGAGGGGGGATCTAATAGAGGTATATAAGATTATGAAGGGTATAGATAGAGTAAACAGAGGTAAGCTATTTCCTATGTTAGAAACACACAGTACGAGGGGCCACGGGCTTAGGGTGAGGGGGGAGAGGCATAACACGGATATTAGAGGGAGGTTTTTCCACACAGAGGGTAGTGAGGGTTTGGAATGCTCTGCCAAGTAAGGTGGTGGAGGCAGGCACGCTGGAGTTGTTTAAGAGTAACTTAGACAGGCACATGAGTGGGTTGGAGATGGGAGGATATAGGAGATTGTTTTAAATAAGGTTCATTAGCATTGGGACGTCCCTGGTAAGGTAAATGGATATGGTATGATAATGTCTAAGGATGAGGTATGATAATAATGTTTTTCTCTTTTCATTCACAGGTTTTAAGTCAGTCTGCCTTGTTGTCCAACGAGGGGCGTACACGCGATGGGTCGTACTGGGGCTGCTCTTGAATGTTCGAGATTGGCCTAGTGCTTCATGTCGTTAGTGTACGCTTAAACTGGACCAACTGACGGGCAACACGACAGCTCAGTGACTATCACTGTTTGCTGTGCAGACACATGGATTTGGGCCTGTGTCTGTGGGAGTTTGCGCGTTCTCCCCGTGCTTGCGTGGGTTTTCTCCGGGTGCTCCGGTTTCCTCCCACACCCCAAAAACTTGCTATTAGGCTGATTGGAGGTAATAAATTGTCCCTAAATTAGTTTCCCTCAATGAGGAGTGCCATAAACAATAGATAAGGGTCATGGGTGGAGGGGGGGACTGGTAATGTTAAAATGGCGGCGCGGGCTCGTTGGGCCGAAGGGCCTGTTTCCCGGGCTGTTTTTGTTCTTTGTTCTTTGTTCTCTTCCACCCTGGGAAAAAGGGTGGAAGACTATCCAGTCTGTCCACTCCTCCCATAATCTTGTAGACTCCTACCTCTGTCACTCCAGTGAGAACAAACCAACCTCTCCTCATAACTAATGCCCTCCATACCAGGCAACATCCTGGTAAATCTTTTCTGCACCCTCTCCAAAGCCTCCACATCCTTTTGGTAGTGTGGCGACTGGAATTGAACCCTGAAAGTTGGGAATCAAGTAGATAAGGTTGTTAAGAAGGCATACGGTGTCTTGGCGTTTATTGGTAGGGGGATTGAATTTAAGAGTCGCAGCGTCATGTTGCAACTGTACACAACTCTGGTGCGGCCGCACTTGGAGTACTGTGTGCAGTTCTGGTCCCCACATTACAGGAAGGATGTGGAGGCTTTGGAGAGGGTGCAGTTAAAAATGGATTGGGTATTGAAGACTAATTTCACAATTATTTCTGAAAGGAAAAACAACAATTTGCACTTAGAGAATATCTTTAATGTCAAAAAAAAAGTCCCAAATCATTTCGGAGGTGCAACGGAAAACAAAATAGACCAGGAGGTATTTGAGTCGATGACCAAAAGCTTTGTCAAAGAGTTTCGATTTTAATGAACCTTCTAAGGAAGGGTGGGAAGGTAGAGGGCAAAGTGGTGAGTTCCAGAGTAGTGGGCCAGGCAGCCGAAGGAACTGATGGGCGGAGTGATTGAAATGGAGGAAGTAAAAGATAGCCGAATTTGAAAATATTGCGGTGAGAGGAGGAGATGACAGAGATAGTGTGAGGTGAGGGATGGAATCATTTGAAAAGAAGATTACGTCTGAACTGAAGTTCATCCTACGGTCACTGATAAAATAATGATTGTGAGAAGAGGCTTGTTCACCCTCACACACAAATTACCAGGGGAGGGATGGAGTTGGTTGGCTAAAAGTAGTCTATGGATGAAATCTTACCAAAAAAATTAGCAGAGAGTTGGTTCCAGTACAAAAAAATACAACGTTTGCCATTGATGACCCCACATTACAGGAAGGATGTGGAGGCTTTGGAGAGGGTGCAGAGGAGGTTTACCAGGATGTTGCCTGGTATGGAGGGGAGATCCTATGAGGAGAGACAGAGATTTGGGGTTGTTTTCGCTGGAAAGAAGGCGGCTAAGAGGGGACCTTATTGAAACATATAAGATGATTAGAGGTTTAGACAGGGTAGACAGTGATAGCCTTTTTCCTAGGATGGAGAAAGCTAGCACGAGGGGGCACGACTTTAAATTAAGGGGGGGTAGTTATAGGACTGATATCAGGGGTAGGTTCTTTACCCAGAGGGTGGTGAGGGACTGGAATGCTCTGCCAGCTGCAGTTGTAAATGCGCCTAGTTTGGGGGCGTTTAAGAGATCTGTGGATAGGTTTATGGACGAAAAGGGATTGGTTTAGGTTAGTGGGTCATTGTTTTGTAACTGGTCGGCGCAACATCGTGGGCCGAAGGGCCTGTTCTGCGCTGTAATGTTCTATGTTCTATGTTCTATGTGTGTTTTTGTCTCGAATCTTATATCTCAGTAATAATTTTACACTGCACTTGCGGCATGTTCCATCAACCTAACTGTAATATTCACTGGGGAGCTCCATAGGAACAGCTCCCCAGCCCTTGTTCCTCAATTAATCCAGGAATGGCAGCAAGAAGGCGGCACTGTGCTTTCCAGAGGGAGCTGGATGAAGTGGAGCAGAGACGGGACACAGTCTACTTCTACCCCAGGGGACGGTCTCCAGCAGGGTTACCACCCCACCCTGCAATGCAGTGACAGCCTCACACGTTTCGAGGAGTGAACCCTAGTGCAGGCCAGGGAGGAGAACCAGGCACTGCTAGGGAGTTGGGGGACAGCAGAGGAACATGAGTGCTATAGGCCACCCGATAGCCCGCGGGCAGTGGAAGAGGGTTATATGTAGGGACATTTTGGATAAGTGTAGGAAGAATAATGTTGTTGTAGTGGGAGATTTTAATCTCCCTGGGGTGGATTGGAAGGTGCCTAGAGCTGGGGGGTCAGATGGGGAGGAATTTGTAAGATGTGTATTGGAAGGATCCTTACAACAATATGTAGATAGCCCGACTAGAGAGGGGGCGATACTGGATTTAGTTCTGGGCAATGAGCCAGGTCAGATAGTTGAGGTTGCAGTAGGCGAACATGTGGCTAATAGTGACAACTCTTTCTACTTTAGGACACGAATGGAAAAAGATGAGAGCTGTCCTAAGCGGAGGGTGCTAAATTGGGGGAAGGCTAGATACAGCCAGATCAGGGTTGTACTGGGGCTGCTCTTGGTTGTTCGAGATTGACCTAGTGCTTCATGTCGTTGGTGTGTGCCTAAACTGGACCAGATACTGGGCAAGATGACAGCTCAGTGACTATCACTGTTTGCTGTGCAGAGACATGGATTTGGGCCGGTGTCTGTGGGAGTTTGCACATTCTCCCCGTGCTTGCGTGGGTTTTCTCCGGGTGCTCCGGTTTCCTCCCACACCCCAAAGATGTGCTCTTAGGCTGATTGGCAGGAATAAATTGTCCCTAAATCAGATTCCCTCAATCTGGATGGCCATAAAACATTAGACAGGGGTCGTGGGTGGAGGGGGACTGGTGGTGTTGGGATGGTGGCGCGGGCTCGTTGGGCCGAAGGGCCTGTTTCCCGGGCTGATTTTGTTCTTTGTTCTTTATCCTCAACAAATGCTGCCATTCCTCAAGTGAGTAATTAACGTTCCCTCCATACCTCTGGAGGGAGGTGGATTAGCAGGAGTATGGCCCAGGGCTCTCCAGCCATGAGACCCCGAGCATCTCCAGCCCAGCGGACACTCCCACACCCCCCCGTCCTGCCCCCTGTGAGTGACACACCTCCAGCCCCTGACACCAAAGAGGGTAGCAGTCAAACAGCTTACTGCCTGAAAGCAGGTCTGGACTCTCAAAGTCCCGGACTTTCAGGGGTGTCCCCAGTGTCAACAAGCTGCCTCAATCTCTGCTGTGGATCCTGGGGATACACCTAGATGTATCACGGAGGTGTGGAAGATGAAGAAACCGTAGGCAGTTAGTGGGAACTGGTGAATATGGCCACTAGTGTAGATAGGTCACCACTGTCTGCTGAATGCTTGGCATTAAATTTCACTTCACTCACCCACAGAGCCCCCGCTCTGTCCATGCAACCAAACCTGGGGGAACCACCACGCTCACCCTGTTGCCTCATCCCCTGTGGGGTGTGAGCGTAGCACTGTGACGACCCTCCCACTCCCTTGCCAGCCCTCTGTAAGAAGGGGCTCTCCCACAGCAGTGATATGGACAGGAACCCAGGAAGGAGGACACGGGAGGCACTGCCTCTATACTACCCTTCATAACCCCTTTGAAGCAAAGGGCACCCCGACATGAAGGGAAGGTTACCGCACCCCCCTCCCCCCCGACAAACCCCGGAAACCTCCCCCTCCCCAACTCCACCCCCAGAAATGGTGGTTCTAGGACCACCACCCCCAGCCTTGAGTTGAACTTATTCATTTCCCCAAGCCCCCTGAACAGTGCACACCGTGAAGAGTGCTGGCAGTCTCAGCGCTCACCCCTGATAGCCCCCTAGGGGGTTAAGGTACCAGGCTAATGTTATGTTTAGGGCGGCACGGTAGCACAGTGGTTAGCACTGCTGCTTCACAGCTCCAGGGTCCTGGGTTCGATTCCCGGCTCGGGTCACTGCCTGTGTGGAGTTTGCACATTCTCCTCGTGTCTGCGTGGGTTTTCTCCGGGTGCTCCGGTTTCCTCCCACAGTCCAAAGATGTGCGGGTTAGGTTCATTGGCTATGCTAAAATTGCCCCTTAGTATCCTGGGATGTGTAGGTTAGAGGGATTAGCAGGTAAATGTGTAGGGATATGGGGATAGGGTCTGGGTGGGATTGTGTTCGGTGCAGACTCGATGGGCCGAAGGGCCTGTTTCTGCACTGTAGGGTAGGGTTCTATGTAAACCGTTGTAGCTGCCAGCACCTGCTGAATATGCAATATGGCTTGATTTATTATTGTCACATGTATTAGTATACAGTGAAAAGTATTGTTTCTTGCACGCTATACAGACAAAGCATATCTTTCACAGCGGCACGGTAGCACAGTGGTTAGCACTGCTGCTTCACAGCTCCAGGGACCTGGGTTTGATTCCCGGCTCGGGTCACTGTCTGTGTGGAGTTTGCATGTTCTCCTCGTGTCTGTGTGGGTTTCCTCCGGGTGCTCCGATTTCCTCCCAGAGTCCAAAGATGTGCGGGTTAGGTTGAGTGCCCATTCTAAAAAAAATGTCCCTTAAAGTCCTGAGATGCGAAGGTTAGTGGGTAAAATATGTAGGGATATGGGAGTAGGATCTGGGTAGGTGCAGACCTGATGCGCTGAAGGGCCTCTGTCTGCACTGTAGGGTTCTATGATTCTATGATTCATAGAGAAGGAAAGGAGAGTGTGCAGAATGTAATGTTACAGTCGTAGCTAGGATCTAGAGAAAGGTCAACTTAATGCAAGGTTGGTCCATTCAAAAGTCTGACATCAGCAGGGAAGAAGCTGTTCTTGAGTTGGTCGGTATGTGACCTCAGACTTTTATATCTTTTTTCCCGACGGAAGATGGTGGAAGAGAGAAGGTCCGGGGTGCGTGGGGTCCTTGATTATGCTGGCTGCTTTGCTGAGGCAGCAGGAAGTGTAGACAGAGTCAATGGATGGGAGGCTGGTTTGACTGATGGACTGGGCTCAATGAAAGAGGGAACAGTTTGCATACGAGAAATTTACTTACCTGGATCTTATACATAATGTAAATAAAACAGTTCTGAAGAAATCTAGCTGAGTCAGATTTAATTGTCACTCTAATTTTAGTGAAGGGAAACCTCCCAATCCAGATTAGACTACAAGAGAAACAACTAAACATGGTAGCAGCAGTGGTGATGTCAGTCCAATGCAGGACGTTGGCAGAAATGGAACAACGTTTTGCAATTATGGAGAAAGAAATGTTAGCAGCGACCTGATCCGCGCAAGGGTCTTGGATTACTTGGTGGAATTACCATTACAAACTCAGGCAGACCATAAACAATCGGTCACTCTTCTGAATTCCACAGGGATTGTCAAAATGCTTCTACAAATATAAGGGCCGTGATCTCATAGCCGCACTTACTGTGGATACAAATCCTGTAAAGGCCTCAAAATCTCGCAGGAGGCCGAAAACAGGAATTTTATACCAGCGAGATTACAGTTTGGGATCTTCCCCACATCCCTGCCCTCGCACCTTCCGAAGACATGACCAAGTTAATGACCAGGAAGGGCATGAGTGATTAGCATATTGTATAATAAATTTGCATCTCATTATCAGGCTTGCACCATTACTTCCAGCTTCAGTGTATTCTCCCACCCAAAAGGCGTGACATTACGCCAGCATGAATTACTACTGGATTTAAAAATGAATGATTCCATGTACCTGTGCGACCACACCGAGGTCACACAGGTATGTTTAGCCCCTGGGTGGTGAGGGACATAGCTGGACTTGTTGGATGAGGGGGGGGGTGGTTTGTCCATGTCCATGGAGATAGGGGGGTTGTTATAGAACATAGAACATAGAACATTACAGCGCAGAACAGGCCCTTCGGCCCACGATGTTGCGCCGACCAGTTACAAAAACAATGACCCCCTAGCCTATACCAATCCCTTTTCATCCATAAACCTATCTACAGATCTCTTAAACGCCCCCAAACTAGGAGCATTTACAACTGCAGCAGGCAGGGCATTCCAGTCCCTCACCACCCTCTGGGTAAAGAACCTACCCCTGACATCCGTCTTGTGGCTACCCCCCCTTAATTTAAAGCCATGCCCCCTCGTGCTAGCTTTCTCCATCCGAGGAATGGGTGGGATGAAGTCTAACTCCAGTGCAGATCAGGGTGAATGTTAAAACTGGCTCTCCAGTCTCAGTAGAACCAGCCTTGCCAGCTCTCACCCCACCACAGCACCAACGCAAACCACATCCCTAGATTCTGGGGGCACAGTGCCAGAAAATCTGTCGTGAAAATGCATCGGTTTTCAGTCTCAACCTAAGACTCTGCCAGATGTTGGGAAAATTCTGCCCAAGATTTCCGACTCGGGGTGATTATACAGCTGTGTATGTGCCAGGAAAAACACAGTCCGTGGCAGACACATAATTCAGAGAAACGGTCGATCTCGCAGTAACCCAAGACACAGTGCTTGTTTCGGGGTGGAAAATCCTCGGAACAAATTCCTATCCAGCCACTGAGAAAAAATCCATAAGAATTCAGGAAAGTGCAAAAGGAAAATGTGTAATGTATTCAGGTTAGGAAATTGTTACTAAGAAGTTTGATCAAGATATAATCCAAATGACCAGCTCCAGCAAAACTATCATGAACAGAGGGTACACCTAATGATCGTGGATGTTCATTTAGTATTCAACCTTAGAGTAGTAATTCCCAAAACTAGAATCTATGGTGATCACTCAGGAATAGTGAAGGGTGAATTTAGTGCATCTTTATGGTCAGCAGGCATTTCAAAAGCGATGCAAAACTTTGCACTGTCATTACCTACTTTATGTAAATTAGTATCCAGCCACTGACAGAAGAACATCTATTACCATCTAATTTTGCAGATTGGTCTTGGAAAAGATTGGGACTAAATCTTTTCAACATTAGAGGAAAGGTGTATATTGTCACAGTGGATTATTATTCAAGGTAGTTCAAAGTTACCAGACCCCACACTCTGAAGGCTAACATTGTGATAGGGCATTAGAGAACATCTTCTCCACACAGGTTTCTGGTGGAAATGGTTTTGATATTGGCATATCGAACACAAATGAAAATGGGTGTAGTTGTTGATGGCCAATCTATTCAGAGCTGGGAGTTTCTCAGGATGGTAGACAGGCCCAACCATCTTCAGCTGCCTCATCACTCATCTTCAGAGGTGGGGATGTTTGCTGATCATTGCACAATGAGCAATACCGTTCACAAGCTCTCAAATACTGAAGCAGTCAGTGTCCATATGCAACTTTCCTGACTTGGAACTATATCATCATTCAACAAAGAACAACACAGCATGGGAAACAGGCCCTTCGACCCAACGAGCCCACGTCACCATCTTAACATTATGGGTGCCCTCCTCTACCCATGACCTTTGTCTACGCCTACTGGGGAAGTTTGAAGGAAGACTAATTTAGGGACAATTTGTTCCACCAATCAGCCTAAGAGAACGTTTTTGGGGTGTGGGAGGAAACCGGAGCACCCGGAGAAAACCCACGCAATCATGAGGAGAATGCGCAAATTCCTTCGTTGTTGTTGGGTAAAAATCTCAGACCCCCTCCCACCTAACAGCACTGTGGGTGTACCTACATGATATGGCCTATAGCAGTTCATGTGGCAGCTCACCACCAGCTTCTCAAGGGTAATTAGGGATGGGCAATAAATGCTAGTCTGGGCAGCGATGCACACATCTCCTGAGAGAGTTTTTAAAAATTGAGCTGTAGTTCATGACTGAATACTTCAAGCAATTCACAGAAGATTGTGGGCACCACGACAGCTCAGTGACTATCACTGTTTGCTGTGCAGACACATGGATTTGGGCCGGTGTCTGTGGGAGTTTGCGCATTCTCCCTGTGGCTGCGTGGGTTTTCTCCGGGTGCTCCGGTTTCCTCCCACACCCCAAAGATGTGCTCTTAGGCTGATTGGTGTACCAAATTGATCCTAAACTATTCTCCCCTGAATCTGGTTACAATAGGGGTACCATTAGCATACACACGGGACAAGGTAGGTGTAGGAAAATGCTTTGATAAAATGGCGGCACGGGCTCATTGGGCCGAAGGGCTTGTTTCCCGTGCTGGGTTGTTCTTTTGTTCTCATATCATTCACCCTCCTCTCAACCCACAGGTTAATGGAGGGGCTGAAAAAGCAGTGAAAACCATTCAAATGTCAAGACCAAGAATATGGATTGAAATTTAGCTTTTGCTGAAATACAGAGTGATGTCCTTAAGTATCACTTATTCACTGGCAGAGCTGCTTATGTTGGCTGAAATACAAATTCCTTCGCTGCAGGAAAACTTAGAACTCAATGTCTCATCAGTCAATCATCAAAGAGTGAGGAATTATGGAGAATGGCCAAGAGCTGATATAATTCCTGGTATAGAGTGAAGACCAGGTCAGAAAGTCTGGATTTGAGATTGAAAATCTGAAGCAGTGATGTTAAACAAACGGAACAACCATGTTCCTATCATGCCCAAACTCTGGTTGGCACATTCAGAAGACATGATGTGGGTATGCCGGCGTTGGACTGGCGTAAACACAGTAAAAAGTCTGACAACACCAGGTTTTAGTCCAACCGATTTATTTGATAATATTCTCACAAGCAAGCAAGCTTTCAGGTTTAGCCCCTTCGTCAGGTGAATGGAGAGTTCTGGCCTCAGACAGAGCAATCTCTAAACTGTCTGTGCTTTATATGCTCTGTCTGAGGCCAGAACTCTCCATTCACCTGACGAAGGGGCTAACCCCAAAAGCTTGCTTGCTTGTGAGAATATTATCAAATAAATCGGTTGGACTAAAACCTGGTGTTGTCAGACTTTTTACTACATTCAGAAGACACAGAGGAGCTCAAATCTTTCGAGATGCTGCAGGGGAACATGAGTTTGATGATCATAAGCTTTGGGATGATGGTCTGAAGATTACAGAATGCAGACCCAATCAACAATCCAGCTCAAGACTGCCACCCACACCCAATGGTATCATAGAATGATAGAACCCTACAGTGCAGAAAGAGGCCCTTCGAGTCTGCACCAACCATAACCCCACTCAGGCCCTCCCCCCATATCTCTACACATTTACCCACTAATCCCTCTAACCTACTCATCCCAGGACATTAAGGGGCAATTTTTTTAGCACGGCCAATCAACCTAACCCGCACATCTTTGGATTGTGGGAGGAAACCGGAGCACCCGGAAGAAACCCAAGCAGACACAAGGAGAATGTGCAAACTCCACACAGACAGTGACCCGAGTCAGGAATTGAACCCAGGTCCTTGGAGCTGTGAAGCAGCAGTGCTAACCATCGTGCTACCGTGGAGAACTCTCCATTCACCTGACGAAGAGGCAGCCCCCTCGAAAGCTTGTGAGAATATTATCAAATAAATCGGTTGGACTAAAACCTGGTGTTGTCAGACTTTTTACTGAAAAAAACAAAGTCAGGGAGAGTTATGAAGACACTGCAAAAGTGCAACTTGTAAAGTTCGGACCTTGCGGGGGATGGGGGTAGTGTAAAAGTTAGTTTAAGAAATAATTTAACACTATTGTTAAAGAAGTTGACATTATCCTCAGAGGAGAGATCATCGAATCCCTACAGTGCAAAAGGAGATCATTTGGCTTATCGAATCTATACTGCCAACAATCCCACCCAGGCCCTATCCCTGTAACCCCACACATTTACCTTGCTAATCTTCCAACACTGAGGTCAACTTTTGGACTGTGGGAGGAAACCAGAGCATCTGGAAAAAACTTATGTAGACACTGCGAGAAAGTGCAAACTCCACACAGACAGTGACCCAGGATAGGATTGAATCCAGGTCGCTGTGAGGCAGCAGTGCTGACCACTGTGGTAATGTCAAATAATGGGTGAATTGTTATGGAATGAGTGATGTGTATCGCTGTGATGCAACAGTGATATCAGTGGTCATGAGCTAGTAACTCTGTATAGATGATCTGATGGCCTGCACACTAAGGGGATGTACTTACTTTGTAACTTACCATGTACGTGGTGTAAATGAAGGTGTCTTGAAGAAACTTACTTAAGTCAGGCCTGAGGAAAACATTCCCCCTCTGAATTAAACCACTGGATAATGCACAGGACAACTGGGAACGCTGAGAATGGGAATAGATGGATCTTGGGTCATGGGTTGCCATATACCACTGGGGACATTCTCTTCACTGTCTCATAATCACAGTGGCTACATGACATGGGAGTTTGGAGCTGAATTTTCAGAGTGAGTTCACTGTCAGGAGAGGAGGAAAAAACTTGCAGGTTTTAATTTACATGTAAGCAATGATTTATGGGCAAGGGTTCCTCCCCAATCTTTAATAAAATACATTAATCAGATGTCTCCCGGCTGGGCCCATTTATAGCATCTCAGTGCCAACTCTCAGCTCACTCAAAGGAAACAGATTTCCACAGCACGTTAAATCCTAATTCTATCAATAAATGTATGAGCACATCACTGTAGTTCAAAGACAGTGTGATATAAATACTAACACTGCAACATGGAATCACTTAAGACATGGCCTGCTTCTGTGCTGCTGCCCTGTGTAGCCTCTTTGATCTGGCCTGGTATATTTTATGTCTTGTCTGTCAAGCCGTGGGAAGGTCTATTTTTATCTCTCACTTTCCTTGCAGGTAGGATCGAAACCAGATGGGCCAGAGTGCTGCCCAGAGGAAGCCTGTGTGGGAGCTCAGTTTTCAATGTGGTCAGTGGAGGATGCACCTTATTAGAAGCTGCTTCCTCTGGTCTTTGAAGCAGCCCCAACATTTGAACAGTGATCTAATGTGGAGTTTGATAAACTCCACACTCAGTATATTCCCATTCTGAGAGATGAATGCGTGGAACCAATCTCAGAATCTCAGACATGAATGCTTGCCAACAATCTGGCGTACATCACAGACCTTGCAGATTCCAACTAAATCAGACAGGATTCCTTTTTACTTCTTTTGAGAGATATATTTTTAAATTATATCAAAGGCTTTAAGTATAATGGAAACAGCATTTCCGTTAAGGTATTCCAGACTGAACCAAAAATATACCAATAAAGTGAAGAAAATATTTTTCTTGCTGTAAGTGCATGCAAGTACCAGACTTTAGGCATATTTCCACTTCAGAATAGTGACCCTGTATCAGGTAACAGATATGATAGAGTGAAGGACAGCATTGATATACAGGACAGCATTGAAAATACAACACAGAATATTGTAGGTACAAGACAAATACAGTGTAGATACAGGTCAGATGCAAAGTGGCGTAAATAAATCGCAAAAACAACGCAGTATAGATACCGCACAGAATCAGGACAGGGTACATGCAGGCCAGGTACAGGTCACTGTACATACAGACCAAATACAGGACAGGATGGATACAGGTCAGGTACAGGGCAGTGTACATACAGACCAAATACAGGGCAGGATGGATACAGGTCAGGTACAGGGCAGTAGAACATAGGACAGATGCAGAATGATGTGAATATAGCATAAGCATAAAAGTGCAAGTCAAGTACAGAGCACTATAGACACAGAACAGATACAGAATGGTTCAAATAAATCACAGAAATAGGATAGCAGAGATCTTGCACTGATATAGGACAGATGAGATACAGAAAAAAAATCAGAGAAGCCTACATACAAGGACAGATATAAAATGGTATAGCAATAATATTGATACCGGCCAGATAGCACACATACAGAATAATATAGGTATAGCAAAGGCACAGATACAGTGTGGGTACCACACAGATACAGTTTAAGTAATGCACAGAAACAATGTAGATACCACACAGATACTGTGTATATGCCGCACAGATACAGTGTATACACTGCACAGATATTGTAGATACTGCATAGATAGTGTAGATACTGCGTACATACAGTGCATATACAGCACAGATAGAGTAGATACTGCATAGATACAGTGAATATACCACATAGATAGTGCAGATACTGCATAGATACAGTGTATATACCGCACAGATAGTGTAGATACTGCATAGATACAGTGTAGATACTGCATAGATACAGTGTATATACCGCACAGATAGTGTAGATACTGCACAGATGCAGTGTAGATACCTCACAGATACAATGTATATACTGCACAGATACAGTGTGGGTATCACACAGATACAGTGTAGATACTGCATAGATACAGTGTATACACTGCACAGATAGTGTAGATACTGCATAGATAGTGTATATACTGCACACATACAGTGTAGGTACCGTACAGATATAGTGTATATACTACACAGATACAGTACATATACCACACAGATAGTGTATGTACCTCACTGATACAGTGCAGATACTGCATAGATACAGTGTATATACTGCACATATTCAGTGTATATACCTCACAGATACATTGTATATACCACACAGATACAGTTATATACCATACAGATTCAGTGTATATATTGCACAGATACTGCGTAGATACCACACAGATAAAGTCTATATATGGCACGGATAAAGTGTACATACCCACAGATACAGAGAATATACCGCACAGATAAAGTACAGATTTCACACAGATACAGTGTAGATACTGCACGGATAGAGTGTATATACCACACAGATACAGTGTATATGCCACAAAGATTCATTGTGTATACCACACTATACAGTGTAGATACCACAAAGGTACAGCGTATATACTTCACAGATACAGTGCATTTGCTACACAGATGCAGTGGAGATACTGCGCAGATTGTGTATATACCACACAGATACAGTGTATATACGACACAGATACAGTGTAGATACCACACAGATAGTCACATATCACACAGGTTCAGTGTATATACCTCAGAGATACAGTATATATACCACGCAGACCCAGTGTATATACTGCACAGATAATGTATATACCGCACAGATACAGTGTATATACCTCAGAGATACAGTGTATATACTGCACAGATTGCGTATATTACACACAGATATAGTGTAGGTACTGCACAGGTACAGCGTAGATACTACACAAATACAGTGTACATACCACATAGATAGTTATATATCGCACAGATTCAGTTTATATACCTCGGAGATACAGTGTAGATACTGCACAGATAGTGAATATACCACACAGCTACAGTGTAGATACCACACAGATACTGTGTAGATGCTGCAAAGATACAGTGCATATTCTTGCATAGATACAGTGTATATACCACACAGATAGTGTAGATGCTGCACAGATACAGTGTATATACTGCACAGATATTGTGTAGATACCACACAGGTACAGTGTATATACTGCACAGATATTGTGTAGATACCACACAGGTACAGTGTATATACTGCACAGATTCAGTGTAGATACCGCGCAGGTACAGTGTATATACTGCACAGATGCAGTGTAGATACTACACAGGTACAGTGTATATACTGCACAGATTCAGTGTAGATACCGCACAGGTACAGTGTATATACCGCACAGGTACAGTGTATATACTGCACAGATTCAGTGTAGATACCGCGCAGGTACGGTGTATATACTGCACAGATGCAGTGTAAATACCGCATAGGTACAGTGTATATACTGCACAGATACAGTGTAGATACCGCGCAGGTACAGTGTATATACTGCACAGATTCAGTGTAGATACCGCGCAGGTACGGTGTATATACTGCACAGATGCAGTGTAGATACCGCACAGGTACAGTGTATATACTGCACAGATTCAGTGTAGATACCGCGCAGGTACAGTGTATATACTGCACAGATGCAGTGTAGATACTGCACAGATACAGTGTATATACTGCACAGATGCAGTGTAGATACTGCACAGGTACATAGAACATAGAACATTACAGCACAAACAGGCCCTTCGGCCCTCGAGTTGCACCGATCACATCAACCCCACCAATCTATAGACCTATCTATAACCCCCAATCCCATTAAACCCCATATACTCATCCAGAAGTATTTTAAAAGACCCCAGCGAGTTCGCCTCCACCACCGATGACGGCAGCCGATTCCATTCACTCACCACCCTCTGAGTGAAAAACTTACCCCTAACATCACCTCTGTACTTCCTTCCCCGCACCTTAAATCTGTGTCCTCTCGTAGCGACCATTTCAACCCGGGGAAATAGCCTCTGAGAGTCCACCCTATCTATTCCTCTCAACATTTTATAAACTTCTATCAGGTCGCCTCTCAACCTTCGCCTCTCCAGGGAAAAGAGTCCCAGTTCCCTCAACCTATCTTCATAAGGCATGCCTCCCAGTCCAGGCAACATCCTTGTAAATCTCCTCTGCACCCTTTCAATAGCTTCTACGTCTTTCCTATAGTGAGGCGACCAGAACTGCGCACAGTACTCCAAATGAGGCCTGACGAGGGTCCTGTAATGTTGCAGCATTACCTCCCGACTCCTAAACTCAATCCCTCGATTTATGAAGGCCAGTACACCATACGCCTTCTTGACCACCTCCTCCACCTGCGAGGCTGATTTAAGAGTCCTGTGGACCCGGACCCCGAGATCCTTCTGCTCTTCAACGCTACTAAGACTCCTGCCCTTGATAGTGTACTCGTTCATCCCGTTGGTTCTGCCGAAATGGACGACTACACATTTGTCCGCGTTGAAGTCCATCTGCCACTTCTCCGCCCATTCCTGCATCCTATCTATGTCCTGCTGCAACTTTTGACATCCTTCCAGACCATCCACAACACCGCCGACCTTCGTGTCATCAGCGAACTTGCTAACCCATCCCTCCACTTCCTCATCCAGGTCATTTATGAAAATGACAAACAGCAAGGGTCCCAGAACAGATCCCTGGGGCACCCCACTGGTGACTGACCTCCATTCCGAAAAAAACCCATCCACAACCAAACTCTGCCTTCTGCAGGCAAGCCAGTTCTGGATCCACAAGGCCAAAGGCCCTTGGATCCCATGCCCTCTCACCTTCTCAAGAAGTCTTGCATGGGGGACTTTATCAAAAGCCTTGCTAAAGTCCATGTACACTATGTCCACGGCACTTCCTTCGTCAATGTGTTCAGTCACATTATCGAAGAACTCAACTAGGCTCGTAAGGCACGACCTGCCCTTGACAAATCCATGCTGCACAGTGTATCTACACTGCACAGATGCAGTGTAGATACTGCACAGATACAGTGTATATACTGCACAGATGCAGTGTAGATACTGCACAGGTACAGTGTATATACTGCACAGATTCAGTGTAGATACCGCGCAGGTACAGTGTATATACTGCACAGATTCAGTGTAGATACCGCGCTGGTACAGTGTATATACTGCACAGGCGCAGTGTAGATACTGCACAGATACAGTGTACATACTGCACAGATTCAGTGTAGATACAGCATAGGTACAGCGGATCTGAGACTGGTAAAATTGCAGAGTGTACCAGCTGATTGCTCTGATGGTTAAAATGTGCAGTGTGATGGGACATTTCCTGCTTAGCTGAGCTGCAGCAAAACTTACAGAGCTTAATTATCTTACAGGATGGCGATGACCCCTTGATTGTCACTCTGGCTACTGGACTCCACACTGCAGGGCAGTGTACATAATCCATAGAATAGCTCACAAGCTTGCTTGTACTCCACCATGGACAAGCTTACTGGCTGCTTGGCAATGCCAGTACCTCCAAAGGACCCTCCAACTTACACATCATCCTGGCCCTGGAAACATACAGCTTCCACTAATCACTGAACTTCTACACTGCTCCATCCCAGTATATAATCCAACACATTTCTCACTCTCTTTCCCTCTGGAAAAGAGTCATACCGACTCAGAACATTAACTCACTCCGCAGAAGCTGCCAGGCTTGCTGAGTTCATCCAGTATTTTCTGTTTTTGTTTCATAGTTCCTTCGTCCGCAATATTTCACTTTTCTTATAAAACTGGTAATACATTACAGATTCTTGGCCCGACGTCCCAGACTTCCCTCTCTAGTACTATTACAGGAATCCTTTTTACAAAGCAGTACCTCAGAAAGATTCATCATCACTTGGAGTATTGCGTACAGTTCTGGTCGCCGCATTATAAGAAAGATGTGGAGGCATTGGAAAGGGTGCAGAGGAGGTTTAACCAGGATGTTGCCTGGTATGGTGGAAAGGTCTAATGAGGAAAGGCTGAGGGACTTGAGGTTATTTTCGTTAGAGAGAAGAAGGTTAAGAGGTGACCTGATTGAGCCATACAAGATGATCAGAGGGTTAGATAGGGTGGACAGTGAGAGCCTTTTACCTCGGATGGTGATGGCTAGCACGAGGGGACATAGCTTTAAATTAAGGGGTGATAATTATAGGACGGATGTCAGAGGTAGGTTCTTTACTCAGAGGCGTGGAATGCCCTGCCTGCAGTAGTTGTGGACTCACCAACTTCAAGGGCATTCAAATAGTCAGTGGATAGGCATATGGATAACATTGGAATAGTTTAGGTTAGAGGGTCATTAGATTGGTTCCACTGGTCGGTGCAACATCGAGGGCCGAAGGGCCTGTACTGCGCTGGAATGTTCTATGTTCTATCACCTTCAGAAGGACAGCAAGGGACAGGTTAGAAATGTCAAATTTGCCACTAATGATCAAACCTCAAACACAAACAAAAATAAATTGGAATCATTGAAACTGAACCAGGACCCAACTCTGCCACACCTCTTTTTATTCTTCATAAACAACATTAAATTGCATTTATGTAACATCTTTAACAACAAAACCCCAAAGCACTTCACAAAAGCATTAACAATAACACTGGCCCACATGAGGAGATACTCTGACAGATGAACAAAAGCTTTATCAAAAGATATGGATGGAAATTCTCCTATCCTACCCGCCACTGGAATTTTAGCAGGAAGGTTACGGAGAATGTGAAACGCCATTGACAGAAAAGGTGGGAATTTCCGGCTTTTAGGCCAACATGGCCGGAGAATTCTGCCCATAGGATTCCCGGAGTATCCAATAGGAAAGGTAAAAGTAAAGAAATCGACGTGTTTGTGGCGGGGGAGTTTCAGAGTTTAGGGCCTAGGGATTCGAAGGCAGGGCCTCCAATGGTGAAGCAATTCAAATCGGGAATACTACAGGGGCTAAAATTGGGGGAGCACTGGAAAGTTAGGGCCGGAACTTTATCATCTCGCCCGCCAGAAAATCCATGTGGAAGAGTCCAAGGGTCCAAGGTTCCAACAGCGGAAATCTCCATCGACCTCAGGTGAGAATTTCCGTTCTCGTCCCCCAGCGAGGCTGTAAAACCTCACCCAGAGAGGGTTGAGTCCACATCAGGATTTAAATCTGAGGCAATCTCAGATCAAGCCTTGCCCCGCTCTCCGGTTTTACTGGATTAGCTGACGCTCACTGTTATTCAAGAGAGGAAACCACAGGCCTAGATGTGGAGAAAAGACAGTTGCTATAGTCTGGGAGAGAACAGGCAGCGATTTAACCTGATGGTCATCACACCTCAGGTATAACTCCAGTCAGGGTGGAGAATTGAACCCACACCGTTGGCGTTGCTCCACATCACAAACCAGCCATCCAGCTAACTGAGCTAAACCACCACACCCTGTCTACTGCATCCCTGAAAAGATGATCCTCGGAGTGTGACTACTAAGAATTGAATGTCAGCATATGTCCAGGAGTTTTTAACAGAGTCTTTCCAGCAGAGGCCTGTAACCTGAAATAATGTTCTTTCTAAGCCACACATTCATCCTTTTATATTCCAGGAATTTCTATTTCATAAGAACATAAGAAATAGGAGCAGGAGTAGGCCATCTAGCCCTTCGAGCCTGCCCCGCCATTCAATAAGATCATGGCTGATCTGTCGTGGCTCAGTTCCACCTTCCCGCCCTCTCCCCATAACCCTTAATCCCCTCTCTTATCAAAAACCCATCAACCCGCTTCTTAAAAATATTTAGCGAGGCAGCCTCCACCACTTCAATGGGCAGAGAATTCCAGAGATTCACCACCCTTTGAGTGAAGAAGTTCCTCCTCAACTCTGTTCTAAGCCGCCTCCCCTTTATCTTGAGGCTATGCCCCCTAGTCCTACTGTCTTTTTTGAGCGGGAAGAGTCTCTCCACCTCTATCCTATCCATCCCATTCATCATCTTATACGTCTCAATGAGATCTCCCCTTATTCTTCTAAACTCTAACGAGTACAAGCCTAGTTTATTCAGCCTCTCCTCATAGCTCAATCCCCTCAACTCCGGTATCAGCCTAGTAAACCTCCTCTGCACTCCCTCCAAGGCCAAAATATCCTTGCGTAAGTGCGGCGCTCAAAACTGCACACAGTACTCCAGCTGCGGCCTCACCAATGCCCTACACAGCTGCAGCAAGACCTCCCTACTTTTATATTCAATCTTGTCATTCATCTCTGCACTTTTTTTATTATTCTCTGTTTCTACTCTTTTTGTCATTCTCTTTATTCATCTTTCCTTTACCTTTTATCATTACTTCCTCTTTTTTGCTTTCCTGAATTACGAGTTTGATTTTTCTTCTTTCAGAACATTGTTTTAATCCACTCATCATGTTCAGTGGGTCCCCACGTCTCCCTAACCCGCTGCACAAAAGCAAAACAACGCAAAAGCAAAGCATTGTTGCACCCACTTGGGTGGGGGTACATTTCAGAATCGGCTCAGGCTCACACTCTGGTAAGCAGCTCGCAGACATGAGACCAAAGTTGGCAGTGATAACTGAGGTCTCAGGGATGCAGAGAATAACTAGCCTGAGAACTCAACCCTAAAGAGGTGGCACACTCATTAGCACTGCTGCCTCACAGTACCAGGGACGCGGGTTCAATTCTGGCTTTGGGTGGCTGTCTCTGTGGAGTTTGCACATTCTCCCCGGGTTTGCGCGAGTTTCCTCTGGGAGCTCTGGTTTCCTCCCACAGTAAAAAGTCTGACAACACCAGGTTTTAGTCCAACCGATTTATTTGATAATATTCTCACAAGCAAGCAAGCTTTCGGGGTTAGCCCTCTTCGTCAGGTGAATGGAGAGTTCTGGCCTCAGACAGAGCATATAAAGCACAGACAGTTTAGAGATTGCTGATTAGAATCATTCCTCCCACAGCCCAAAGATGAGCAGGTTAGGAGGATTGACCGTGCTAAATTGTCCATTAGCGTCAGGGGCACAAGGAGGGTAAATATATGGGGTTACGGGGATGGAGCCTGGGTGGGATTGTTGTTCATGCAGGTTTGATGGGTTGAACAGCCTCCTCCTGCACAGTAGGGTTTCTATACTCCAGAGATGCAGAGACAGGCATGGGAATATTAGGCAGTGTGGTCGAAAGACAGATAGACAGAAGGCTGAGGGTGGGGAGGTTAGTCCGCGTTGGATCTGCTGTCATATCTCCAGTGTGCAGGCTCGTAGACATCTCCATGGGAACGGTGTTGGCTAGTGGGGAGCCCCAAGTCCAGCAATTTCTGCTAATTCTGCTCTCTATCGCTCTATCCATGGGTGCGGTTCAGTGATGGCTAAAGCGAGAGGGGGCCGGGGCACCTGATCTTCTCCCCAGTGCCCTTTCTCCTCAAAGACTCAAGGGAGAGGCCATTGAACATAAACAGGGAGGAGTGTCAAACAGGGAGGGGCTCCCTGGTCACATCGACACCAGACACTCAAAGGATGCTCTGCTGCTCTGCCTTCCCTCTGTCAGTGGCTGCATCACCTCAAGTCAGGCCAAGAAGGGTGGCACCTGTGCTGAGAGAGACACAGGGACCGAGAGAGACACAGGGACCGAGAGAGACACAGGGACCGAGAGAGAGACACAGGGACTGAGAGAGACACAGGGACTGAGAGAGACACAGGAACCGAGAGAGAGACACAGGGACCGAGAGAGACACAGGGACCGAGAGAGACACAGGGACCGAGTGAGACACAGGGACCGAGAGAGACACAGGGACCGAGTGAGACACAGGGACCGAGAGAGACACAGGGACCGAGAGAGACACAGGGACCGAGTGAGACACAGGGACTGAGAGAGACACAGGGACCGAGAGAGAGACACAGGGACTGAGAGAGACACAGGGACCGAGAGAGAGACACAGGGACCGAGAGAGACACAGGGACCGAGAGAGACACAGGGACCGAGAGAGAGACACAGGGACTGAGAGAGACACAGGGACCGAGAGAGAGACACAGGGACCGAGAGAGACACAGGGACCGAGAGAGAGACACAGGGACTGAGAGAGACACAGGAACCGAGTGAGACACAGGGACCGAGAGAGAGACACAGGGACCGAGAGAGACACAGGGACCGAGAGAGAGACACAGGGACTGAGAGAGACACAGGAACCGAGTGAGACACAGGGACCGAGAGAGACACAGGGACCGAGAGAAAGACACAGGGACCGAGAGAGACACAGGGACTGAGAGAGACACAGGGACCGAGTGAGACACAGGGACTGAGAGAGAGACACAGGGACCGAGAGAGAGACACAGGGACTGAGAGAGACACAGGAACCGAGAGAGAGACACAGGGACCGAGAGAGACACAGGGACCGAGAGAGACACAGGGACCGAGAGAGAGACACAGGGACCGAGAGAGAGACACAGGAACCGAGAGAGAGACACAGGGACCGAGTGAGAGACACAGGGACCGAGAGAGACACAGGGACTGAGAGAGACACAGGGACTGAGAGAGACACAGGGACCGAGAGAGACACAGGAACCGAGAGAGAGACACAGGGACCGAGAGAGAGACACAGGGACCGAGAGAGAGACACAGGAACCGAGAGAGAGACACAGGGACCGAGTGAGAGACACAGGGACCGAGAGAGACACAGGGACCGAGAGAGAAACACAGGGACCGAGTGAGAGACACAGGGACCGAGAGAGAGACACAGGGACCTAGAGAGAGACACAGGGACCGAGAGAGACACAGGGATAGAGAGAGACACAGGGACCGAGAGTGAGACTCAGACTCAGACTCACCTCAGTCAACAAGGGAAAGAGTTAGCATCCAGGTGGTGAACTGCCTCTACCTCAGCTATAGATGTCAGGGTCACCTCCAGGCATAGTGGTACGATTAGAAAAATGTAAAAATACTGAATGCAGATTGGTGGCATGAGTGTTCTATACGTCATCGCAATTATAAACAATTATCCATTCCCAAATCTTGCAGATTCAATTTTTCTATTAATTTCTTCAATGTCTAACAAATTTTAAGGTTCACCTTTGTTGGAGCTATTGGAGATCTTCCATTAATGTCAGTATAGTCTGTTGTAAACATCAATAAACATCTATTGATGTTTATTGATGTCTCCTTTTTACATCCACAGGTGATTCTGTCCACCTTGTTGTCCAACAAGGGGCCATACATGCAATGGGTCGTACGAGGGCTGCTCTTGGATGTTTCGAGAGTAGCCTAGTGCTTCACGTCGTTAGTGTACGCTTAAACTGGACCGACTGATGGGCAACACGACAGCTCAGTGACTATCACTGTTTGCTGTGCAGGTACAGGGACCCGGGTCCGATCTCCGACTTGGGTCAATGTCTGTGGGGGTCTGCACATTCTCCCCGTGCTTGCGTGGGTTTTCTCCGGGTGCTCCGGTTTCCTCTCACATGCCAAAAACGTGTTTTTTAGGCTGATTGGTGTCAATAAATTGTCCCTGAATTGGATCTCCCTTAGTTTGACGTACATATAATTCCCTAAATTGCACCCCTTTACTGTGGAGTCCACTAGAGGTAGACAAGAATGTCGAGGATCGATGAAGGACTTGAATGAGGCACTCACTGAGTGTTAAAATGGGCAGCGTGGACTTGTTGGGCCAAAGGGCCTATTTCCTGTGCTGTGCCGTTCTTTGTTCTTTGATTATTGGCCAATTATGACCCAGCCCTACCTGTCCAGGTGAAGGATATCCTGGAGGAGTGCAGGTGACTGCTTCACCCTGGGTCTATAGACGTTATACCTTGACCAAGGTGCTTGTAGCCATCTTGAGAACTCTCCATCCGTCAATTGTTAGTTTGCTTCTGTGAGCCTATTGTTCAAAAATCCTGTCAGAAAACTCCAAGAAATTGTAACATTTTTCTGTTGGTTGCATTTGTGTCATATTTTTTAAATTGCTGGGAGTAAGTGAGTGATAACTAAAGCAAGGGACAGAGTGTCAACCTAATAGGGTAATCAGCCTGGAGGGATTTGAAACAAATGACTACATAAGTTAATTTAGTAAGGATGGATACAGAACAGAATAAACTTGGGTTGGTTGTTATGATTCTCAGGAGAAGATAGAACTCTACAGTGCAGAAAGAACATAGAACATAGAACATAGAACATTACAGCGCAGAACAGGCCCTTCGGCCCACGATGTTGCACCGACCAGTTACAAAACAATGACCCACTAGCCTAAACCAATCCCTTTTCATCCATAAACCTATCCACAGATTTTTTAAACGCCCCCAAACTAGGTGCATTTACAACTGCAGCTGGCAGGGCATTCCAGTCCCTCACCACCCTCTGGGTAAAGAACCTACCCCTGACATCTGTCCTATAACTAGCCCCCCTTAATTTAAAATCGTGCCCCCTCGTGCTAGCTTTCTCCATCCTAGGAAAAAGGCTATCACTATCTACCCTGTCTAAACCTCTAATCATCTTATATGTTTCAATGAGATCCCCTCTTAGCCGCCTTCTTTCCAGCGAAAACAACCCCAAATCTCTCAATCTCTCCTCATAGGATCTCCCCTCCATACCAGGCAACATCCTGGTAAACCTCCTCTGCACCCTCTCCAAAGCCTCCACATCCTTCCTGTAATGTGGGGACCAGAACTGCACACAAAACTCCAAGTGCGGCCGCACCAGAGATGTGTACAGTTGCATCATGACGCTGCGACTCCTAAATTCAATCCCCCTACCAATAAACGCCAAAACTCCGTATGCCTTCTTAACAACCTTATCCACTTGATTCCCAACTTTCAGGGATCTATGTACACATACACCTAGATCCCTCTGCTCCTCCACACTATTCAAAGAGGTCCTTTGGCCCATCGAATCTGCACTGAACACAATCCCACCCAGGCCCCACCCCCATATATTATACCTACTAATCCCTCTAGCCTATGCATCCCTGGGCATTAAGGGGCAATTTCTTAGCACGGCCAATCAATCTAACCCGCACATCTTTGGACTGCGGAAGGAAACCAGAGCACCCGTACACGAGAATGTGCAAACTTCACACAGACAGTGACCCGAGCCGGGAATTGAACCCAGGTCCCTGGAGCTGTGAAGCAGCAGTGCTAACCCACTGTGCTACCGTGCCGCCCACAGCACACAAGCTGTGGAAGAAAGGTGTCATCTCAAAAGCGCGGATAAAAAGAGTTCACTTTTCTTTTAAATTCTTAAAGCTGATATAAAGCGATGATGTCAATCAATTCTGTGAGAGGACAGTTTTGAAAGTATCTGGGTGAGACAACGGAGATCAAAAGGAAAGAAAGTATTTGAGGAAACACTGAAAACTATATTTTAGATCTCAGCAGACAGCGGGAACCGCTGGTCAAATTCCCAACAAGAAGTGTGAACAAAACCAGATCAGAAAAATACTAACTATTGATAATCTCAGAGGAAAACACAAGAGAGAATTAAAGGCATTGGCTGGAATTTTCCCATTGCACCTGCCACGGGAACTGTAGCCGGCAAGGGGGGTGTGGGAGTGGGTGTCCAACCATGCAAAGGTCCACTGACCTCCGGCAGGTCTCTCTGGTTTTGAGGCACGAGCAGCTGGAGAATCCCGCCCACTGTGTGGAAAAAATGACTGGACTCTTATAGACCTATAAGTTGTTGCTGAACAGATGGGGAAGGTTAGCTTTGGAAGTAGTTAAATTAAGATTGTTTGGATCTGTTTAGAATATTGGAACAATATGAAGCCTTAAGTGCAATTCTATTTTATTTATTGTTTTTTTTCCCTATTTCTTAATAAACCTTTACTTCACTCTGATATGATTACAAGTAATTGGAAACATGATTTGTGGATTTCAAATCTCTCCACATACTATACAAATTGCAAATGTACTTGTTGTTTCAAGTTTTCTTCAGGGGATTGGAATTCTGCATTTAACATGGGTCATGGTCTTTATACTAGGCACTCTATGGAGAAAATTTCTCGGAGGAGCTATCACATTCACTGGGGTCAGTGCTTCAAAATAACTTTTATCTTTCCGGGTGTTTTACATAGGTTTTTACCATTAATAACATGAACAAACACTGGAATGACATTTGAAAAAAAGCCATACTTTTATTTTTTGATACACAGACCACATGCCTGAAAATGTTCCAACCTAAATTATTCAAGTGTTCTTGTTCTCTGGGCCCTATAATTAGACTATTATCCAGGTAGCATTGTACACCAGAGAGACCACTTAAAATCTGATCCATTGATCTTTGGAATAGGGCTGGTGTAGGTGTTATTCCCAAAGTGAGGGATTCTCCCAACCTGCTGTGCTGTTTTCGTAGCGCAACGCAGTGGGCCCAGAGATTCTAGTGGACGCCATTCCGTTAGCTTCCCGCTGGACGCCATGCCTTCTGTGCTTCTCCCAGCATTGGATTTCTGGCACTGTCACCTCTGTGCTGGAAATCGGGGCAGAGCTGCCTAATCAACCCAACATGTAATTTAAATCTAATTTAAATGTTATTAGTGGGCCTGGGACTGGAGACTGCAGGCCTGCTAGCCTCTCGTTACCATCCCCAAAGTGTGATTAACTCCAGCGGGGCTTAGTATAGCCCTCCACTTGCGAGGAGTTGGTGGACTGACCCTCCCTAGAGGGAAGGGGGACAATTGCAGTCCCCTAGAGGGTTGGGTGCTAGGGATGTGCCCCCTGGGCATTGTCATCTTTACATTGGCAGCCTGGGCCCCCTGGCACTGAATGGTAATTTTGGGAACTCAGACAAATTTCCGTTACTGCAGCGGGAGAGGAGAATCTCCTGGTGCGAAAGGCTGGAGAATCCCACACATTAACTGTTTCTCTCTCCACAGATGCTGCCAGACCTCCTGACCTTTTCCAGTGCTCTTTGATTGTATTTCAGATCTCCAACATCTCAGTCCTTTGTCAATTCCTCTGAGTTTGATTTCTCGCTGGAGCACAAGAACGCAGAAGTTTTGCTGCAGCTGTACAAAAACCGAGTTCCAGCCCACCTGGAGTCACTGTGAGCTGATCTGGGCACCACACCTTAGGAAGAATATATTGATCTTGGAGGGATTTCAGGAATGAGGTTAGAGCAACGAGACCTGGATTTCAAGTGTTTAATTGTGAGGAGAGATTGTACATATTAGACCTGTCCTTTCTAGAATTTAGAAGGTTAAGGGATAGTCTGATCAAAGTCTTCAAGAAATTAACAGAAAAGGCAGGATAGATAAACTATTTCCAATGGTTGGGGGCTCTAGAACTATGGTGCATAGTCTAAAAATGAGGACCAGACTGTTCTGGAGAGATGTTAGGAAGCACTTCTACACATGAAGGGTGAAAGAAGTTTGGAGGTCTCTTTCACAAACTGCAGTTGACTTTAAATCTGAGATAGGTACATTTTTTGTTAAGCAAAGGCATCGAGGGATTTGGGCCAAAGACAGGAGTTAGACCGCCGATCAGCTGTAATTTCATTGAAAGATGCATCAGGCTCGATGGGCTGAATGGTTTGCTCCTGTTCCTGTGTGTGTGAAAATGGAAAATTCAAACAACAAAGAACAAAAACAGCACGGGAAACAGGCCCTTCGGCCCAACGAGCCCGCGCCGCCATTTTAACATTACCAGTCCCCCCTCCACCCATGACCCTTATCTATGCTTATGGCATTCCACATTGAGGGAACAATTTAGGGACAATTTATTACCTCCAATCAGCCAAATAGCACATCTTTGGGGTGTGGGAGGAAACCGGAGCACCCGGAGAAAACCCACGCAAGCACGGGGAGAATGCGCAAACTCCCACAGACACCGGCCCAAATCCATGTGTCTGCACAGCAAACAGTGATAGTCACTGAGCTGTCGTGTTGCCCAGTATCTGGTCCAGTTTAAGCACACACTAACGACAAGAAGCACTAGGCCAATCTCGAACAACCAAGAGCAGCCCCAGTACGACCCATCGCGTGTATGCCCCTCGTTGGACACGAGGAGGACCGACTTAAAACCTATGAATGAAAAGAGAAAAACATTAGTATCATTCCTCATCCTTACCAGGGATGCCCCAATGCTAATGAACCTTATTTAAAACAATCTCCTATATCCACCCATCTCCAACCCACTCATGTGCCTGTCTAAGTTACTCTTAAACAACTCCAGCGTGCCCGCCTCCACCACCTTACTTGGCAGAGCATTCCATACCCCCACTACCCTCTGTGTGAAAAACCTCCCTCTAATATCTGTGTTATACCTCTCCCCCCTCACCTTAAGCCCGTGGCCCCTCGTACTGTGTGTCTCTATCATAGGAAATCGCTTACCTCTGTTTACTCTATCTATACCCTTCATAATCTTATATACCTCTATTAGATCCCCCCTCAGTCGCCGCCTTTCAAGGGAAAACAGCCCCAATTTGCTCAATCTTTCCTCATAACCCAGTCCTTCCATACCAGGCAACATCCTGGTAAACCTCCTCTGCACTCTCTCCAGAGTCTCCACGTCCTTCCGGTAGTAAGGCGACCAGAACTGGACGCAGTACTCTAAATGCGACCTAACCAACGTTCTATACAACTGCAACATTAGACTCCAGCTCTTATATTCTATACCCCTTCCTATAAAGGCTAACATACCATAAGCTTTCTTTACAACCTTCTCCACCTGTACTGCCACCTTCAAAGACTTGTGCACTTGCACCCCCAGGTCCCGCTGCATTTCTATACTCTTTATAGGCTTACCCTTTATCATATAACTCCCCCCTACATTATTTCAGCCAAAATGCATCACCTCACATTTATCCGGATTAAACTCCATTTGCCACGTATCTGCCCAATTTACCAGCCTATCAATATCCCGCTGTATTGCCAGACACTGCTCCTCACTGCCTGCCAATCCAGCCACCTTGGTGTCATCAGCAAATTTGCTGATCACACCACTTACTCCCTCTTCCAAATCATTTATATACACTACACAGAGAAGAGGTCCCAGTACTGAGCCCTGCGGCACACCACTAGTGACAGACCTCCAGCTAGAAAAGGACCCCTCCAGTACTACTCTCTGTCCCCTCTTAGCAACAGTAAAAAGTCTGACAACACCAGGTTTTAGTCCAACCTATTTATTTGATAATATTCTCACAAGCTTTCAGGGTTAGTCCCTTCGTCAGGTGAATGGAGAGCCAGTTCTCAACCCATCTAGATACCTGGCCTTGTATCCCATGAGCCTTAATCTTTGCAACCAACCTACCATGAGGGACTTTGTCAAACGCCTTACTGAAATCCATATAGACATCAACAAGGGAAAACTGAAATGGGTGCAGGAAAGACATGTGCCGGTTAAGAGGAAGGATGGGAAAGGTAGGATTAGAGAGCTGTGGATTACTGGAGATATTGAGGACTTGGTCAGGAAGAAACGAGAGGCGTATGTTAGGTCTAAGCAACTGGGAACGGAGAGAGCGGTGGAGGAATACAGAGAGAGTAGGAGGGATCTCAAAAGGGGAGTTAGGAGGGCAAAAAGGGGGCATGAAGTGGCTTTGGCAGGTAGGATTAAGGAAAATCCAAAGGCGTTTTACTCCTATGTTGGGAACAAAAGGGTGGCTAGGGGAAAAATCGGTCCCCTCAGGGACAGAGGAGGGGAATTGTGATAAGAATCCGAGGGAATGGGGGAGATCCTGAATGAATACTTTGCGTCGGTATTCACGAAGGAGAGGGGCTTGATGTCTGGTACGGTCTTCGAGGGAGCGGTAGACCAATTGAAGGGACTATCCACTACGAGGGAAGAAGTGTTAGGGCTTTTAGGTAGCATAAAAACAGATAAATCTCCGGGGCCACTCCGATGGTTTGCAATCCAAATCTGGAAGGGGTCCTTCAGTAATTATGATAATCTGAAGCAGAGTCAGCCGATTAAACCCAGAGAAATTGTAACAGTTTACAGTCGTACAGCAGCTGGCTGGCACTTTACTGCAAACTAATTGTTCCATTGCAAATTATACATCAATCACCACTCTTTGAACTTCCTGTCATCTATGCGTACACTTTTCAAATAGAATTTGAGTTTATAAGGCTCCATAAAAATAAACCAACTTTTCCAAAACAGTCAAGGGAAGTAACGGTTAATATATTCAAATAATTAGCAGCATGCGAAGGGACCCAAGTTTAGCCGTGTCCTGCCACCTGTTCCTCAGCTGTAGCTGCTGCACTTCAAGTGTCGCATGTGGTTTCTTGGCTGAGGTTGTAGATGTTTGTGATATGGAGGTAACTGGATGATATTACACTGCATTCCAACTTGCACAGCATGTGCAGAACATCATTACCCATCCTCAACTTAGCTGTCGACAAGGAATTCTGCAATTGTGGTCAAATGTCTATTGAAATTGGGCAGCGCCATCTCAAGCAGCTGGGAGTGGAGAGTGGGGAGAAGCATAGAGGTGGGCAGAGGGATCTAACTTTTAAAAACAGATGGATCTCTGGAGGGTGGAGAGAACCTGGAAGGGTAGAGAGACTGGAACGTGATATCATTTGGATTGGGCATGAAATAGGCAAGTGGACAATAATCCCATCGTCCGATAATCACAGGGAATCCTGATTTAGGAAAATCAACTATCTGTTGGACATTAAGGTCACTCTTAACATCACTATATAACCCAGGAATGTTGCGAAACATTTGCAACATTTGAAGAAAAATATAGAGAAAGGAAAACCAAGAGGTAAATAAATGAAGGCATAAATTATCAGTGAGCGTCGAGACTGGTGAAAGTGAGTCTTCATTAACCCTGAAGAGTGCAGAAATATTGAATACTGAAGTCGGGGAATGACATTTGGAGTGTCTCCCTAGTTTGACATGACCTGCACTGGATATGCTTGGGGGAATCTTGGGAGCCCAATAATACTTTGAATCTTGTGGCTATTCACAGGTGTGTGGATTCACTCACTTGGCATTTGGTCCAATTAATCTCAATATCTCCCACAACTGGATCACTGGATCTCCTAGCAGCGCCACACTAATGCTCCTGCAAGCCCCTTTGTTCTCATGGGTAATCTCCATACATATTTTTCCTGAAGAACTATTGAGCTGAGAAGGTGAAGGGGCGTCTCTGTTGGAGATTGAAGGTTGTTTTACCAGCCCATTATCAGGATTCCAGACATCTTGTGACGGGAAAAGAACTTGGAGTGGGAGTGAGAAGATCCAATTGTTGTATCCTTTTTGGGAGCCAGCAACACTGGAAACTTTGAGGAAGAGGTCCAATTTGGAGGATGCCAGGAATGAGGAGATAAACTAAAGCATGAGACATGAAGCATAATGATCTCTGTACCATTAGTCAGGTCCCACGCAAATAGCTGGAGGGCAAACAGACCAGGGGGCTGAATTTTTGTAATATACATAAATGACTTGGAAGAGGGAGTAAGTGATGTGATCAGCAAATTTGCAGATGACATTAAGGTGGTGGATTGGCAGGCAGTGAGGAGCGGTGTCTGGCAATACAACGGGATATAGGTAGGCTGGTATATTGGGCAGATATATGGCATGTGGGGTGATGAATTTTGGCTGAAATAATGTGATGGGGAGTTATATGATAAAGGGTAGACCTATAAAGAGTATAGAAACACAGCGAGACCTGGGGGTGCAAGTGCACAAGTCTTTGAAGGTGGCAATACAAGTGGAGAAGGTTGTGAAGAAAGCCTATGGTGTGTTAGCAGGGGCTCGTTGGACCGAAGGGCCTGTTTCCTGGGCTGTTCTTGTTCTTTGTTCTAATACATGACTGAAGGAGGGGCAAAGGAGAGAAAAGCTGCACTCCATGGAGGGGCATTGGTACCAATCCTGGGACAGGATAGAGTTTGCATTGTTGGGATTGGCTCAATCTGTACTGCGCATGGACCAGAGATGGAAAAGATAAATAGAGCTCACAGGACTTTAAACTAATAAATAGTTAAAGAATAAAAAAAGGTAAAGAATTGGGTAAAAAAAGAAACTAATATAGATTTAGTTGCATTGAGGACTTGTGCGTTGCAGATTAGCCAAGTAGCAGGGGGACACAGATACTTTATTAAGCAAAGTGGAAAATAACCATCCAGGGACCGAGATTACCAACCTGCCCAGTTGCAAAGCAGAGCTCGCTCAGAAAATCAAGCTGTTACGTCATTTGAAAAAGTAGCAGAAGTCTGTTTGTGTCAGACCCCATAAGTTCTACCCTAAACCAGAAGGAAGGTTCACAAAAGAAGGCTACAGATCCTGTGTGGTAATTATGGACTGGATTTGGCTCACAGGGTGAAAACCTTTGGAATGTTGTTTTGGATGGGGTGTATTGTCAGAGTTTAGGGAAGTAGATAGATTTAGATTAGAAGTAATTTAAATATACTGCCTGGGTAAGCATTTTGTCAATAATTGTAAATGTTGTTCTTTACTGTTAACTTTCTTCTGTCTTTAATAAGTTATTTAAATAATTTACAACATGACAGAATCCTTTCCTCACCAGATTTCATCTCTTTCCTCACACTTTTTTTTCCAAATCACAAAAATTAATAGTTGAGGGCTGATGTTCTAAGTTTCTCTTTTGAGATTTGGGATGTGTTTGCATGTGTTTCTCTGTGCGTTGAAGTGGTGGAGGCTACCTCGCTAAATATATTTAAGTCACGGGTAGATAGGTTTTTGATAGACAGGGGGATTAAGGGTTATGGGGAGAGGGCGGGAAAGTGGAACTGATCCACTTCAGATCAGCCATGATCTTATTGAATGGCGGGACAGGCTCGAGGGGCTAGATGGCCTACTCCTGCTCCTATTTCTTATGTTCTTATGTGCATTGAACACCAACGAGGTTAATAACAGTGTGTTAAGCATTTACCATAGAAATGTGCAGAATGTAAGTGACAAGTTGAATGAAGGTAGATGGACATTCAACTGTGAATGTATGACATGGTGGTCATTACTAATACATGTCTGTAAGACATTCAGACATGGGAACTAAGTGCACAAGGTAATAAGGTCCAGTAGGGAGACAGGGGTAGAGCAGTTTCAGTGATTGAATATGAAAATTCCTCAGTGGTCAGAGATACTATAATAAATGGGAAGAAGATAGCAGAGATGGGTAGAATATAAAAAAAGGAAAGGGTTTAAAACTGCAGTGAGGATAGTGAGCGGACTCTCAGGGAGGCAGTGTGAAGCAGCAGATTATATAATCACAGAGATTAGAGAAGCTTGCAGCAAATGTATAGTTTAAATGGAGGATTTGAACTTGTATTTTGCTTTAGATTCACACAAATGAGGAAGTCAATTAGTCTCTTGCGTGTGTCTAAGTTAGATTTCCACCACAAGGCAATCTCTTTTAGGTGAAGACAATGTCCTGCCTCTGGGTTTAAACTGCAAGGGCATGTCGACCTCCACCTGGTCAGGTTACCCTGAACCGATCTGATGGTCACTGAGTCTTTATCTGACTCAGGGCAGGACTTCACTCCCCATCTGGGAGGATATCCCAACCCTGAGAACTGAAATGGAAGGAAGGTTCTCTGGTCCTGGCAGTGCACTGGGAGCAATGGTTACTTCCTGGCGTTGGAGGCAGCCTCCTCTACTGAAGAGCCATTGAGCGTGGATTAGAAGCTGGCGAGTGTGTTGGGGGCCACTCTGGCGAGGAAAGATGGTGAAGGACACACTTAAAAAGGGCAGCCTGGGTGAGAAAATGTGGGAGGGAAAATGCAAGGGGGTGGGACTGTGGGATTGAAAATTCAGTGGTGTGGCTGGGAGGAGGTGCTGCATTAGGCAAGGTGTCCGATTAGGAGGAACCCCCTCCCCCCGCACCCTTTCAACTTAGAACACCCTGCCGATGGTGAAACAGGGAAAGGTGTTAAGTAGCTTTTGCCTTGCCTGCCAGCCTGGGGAGTGGGTACAGTCCAAAGATATGTGGGCTAGGTGGATTTGCCATGCTAAATTTCCCCTTAGTCTCAGGGGGACTAGCTAGAGTAAATGCATGGGGTAATGGGGATAGAACCTGGGTGGGATTGTGGTCAGTGCAGACTCGATGGGCTCCTTCTGCACTGTAAGGATTCTAATGAGGCAAATTCAGTTCACAGCTTTCCTAGTGAATATTCAAATTACAATGACCATGATATTATCAAATGGAGAAAGTACCTCATAAGAGGTTATTGCAGAAGGTCAGGGGACTTGGAGTTGGGGGTAGGGTGTTAGCGTGGATAGAGGATTGGTTGTCAAATAGGAGGCAGAGAGTGGGGGTCAACGGGTGCTATTCGGATTGGCGGATGGTGACTAGTGGAGTGCCCCAGGGGTCGGTGTTGGGGCCTCAGCTTTTTACCATTTCAAGATGTTACAGATTAGAGTGGAACTATTTCCACTGATAGGGAACTAAATGGTTCCAAACCACCAGTTAGGATTCTCCAATCCCTGTCCAGGGAGGGGTTTCCCCATGGCAGAAGCAGCGAGCTTTTTAAACGCCAACTGACTTTGATAGGATTAGAGGGAAAGTACTGGAGAATTCCAGCCACCATGTAAAAAATAGAGCCAAATCTTTTTGGAATAAATTAGGGAAACATTCCAGAGTGTTTGGAACTCTTTTCCACAAATTGATGCAAGAACAATGGTAAATCTTCAGTTTGAGATTGTCAGGTTTTCACGATTGGAAGATATTAAGAACGTGGAACAAAGGTGAGCACATGGAGTTAGACCAGTCTTGATCTCATTGAATGGAAGAACAGGTTTGAGGGGCTAAATGATCTCCTTCTGTTCCAATTGTGGGGAGGTGATGGCCTAGTGATATTATCACTGGACTATAAGCCCAGAAACTCAGATAATATTCTGGGGACCTGGGTTCAAATCCCATCACAACAGATGATGAAATTTGACTTCAAAAAATAAAATCAGGAATTAAGAATCTACTGACGACCCTGAAACCATTGTCGATTGTCAGAAAAACCCATCTGGTTCACTAATGTCCTTTAGGGAAGGAAATCTGCCGTCCTTATCCAGTCTGGCCTACTTGTGACTCTAGAGACACTGCAATGTGGTTGACTCTCAACTGCCCCCAGGCAACTAGGGATGGCCAATAAATGCTGGCCAGCCAGCGATGCCCCATTTCCCACGAATGAATAAAAAAATTGAGAACATTAATGTGGCGAATCAGTTGGTTCCATATTATTAAAGTTTAAGGAAGAGATTTTTTTTTAAAATGGAACCAGTAAAAACAAACTGTTTATCCTTGAAAATTATTTGTTATCCTCCCTCTCAAGCCTGTTGCCAGGAAAAGAAACATCGCAAAATTGTGTTAGATCACGTCTGGTGAGGACAAAGGTTTTGAAAAAAGGGATTTTCGTCATCTTGGTGAGATTAAACCGAACAAGCCGTAAGCCACACAGATGAACCACGGAACAGTGATGACGAAGAGCATTGGACTATTCCAGCACATCGTGCAAGACCAAAATGTCTCAGTAATAAAGTGTACGATTGGTGATTTTGACCAGAGTAGACTTATTTCCATGGGGAAGTCGGAAACCAAATCCAACAGGGAAGAGAAAATGTCAGCAGGCTGGTCATGGAGGTGAAAGGGAAAACGCTGGAAAATCCCAGCAGGTCTGGCAGCATCTGTAAGGAGAGAAAAGAGCTGATGTTTCGAGTCCAGAAGACCCTTTGTCAAAGCTAAAAGTCATGGAGCTGGATTAATAACAAGGAGTGAGGCACGTTTTGTGCGCCAATTCATGGGCACCATCCGACCCGCCACTGGAATTGTAGCGGGTGGGTTGTGGACAATGTGAAACCCCATTAACAGAAGGGCAGGAATTTCCGGCTTTTAGACCAACGCAGTCGGGGAATTCTGCCCCACCTTCCTGCTCATAATGGACACGCACTCCAAATGTTTGGACTTCCACAAAACAAAGTCCACATCCTTGAGAAGTTGAGACAGGCAGTAACTACCCATGGGTTCCTGAGGTGTGAGCGCCCGATAGTGGCAGCGCTTTCATTAGTGAAAAGTTTCAGCAGTTCATGAGAATCAACGATGTTCAACATATATGAACTACATCTTCCGACCCTGCCTCGAATGGGCTGGCTGAGAGAACCACCCAAACGTTCAAAGCTGCCATGGGAAAAGCAATCACCAGCCTCTCCATAAACCAACCTGGCCTGATTCCTGATTGCTCATACAACAACAACTCATGTCATTACCGGTGTCACACTTCCCGAGTTATTAATGGGCAAATCAGTTAGAAGAAGGTTGGATTTTGTATTTCCAAATTCGGTGGGAAGGCTGGAGAGAAAACAGAACACGCAAAAGGAGGATTACAACCCAACAAAAATAGACAGGGCATTGAGGTGAACAAAATAGTGTATGTAAAGAATTATGGTGCTGGCCCCAATTGGATCCCTGGAACAATCATAGAACACAGCACGGGAAACAGGCCCTTCGGCCCAACAAGCCCGCGCCGCCATTTTAACATTGTGAGTGCCCTCTTCTACCCATGACCTTTGTCTACACCTATTGGACTCCACAATAAAGGAACCATAACAAGATTGAGGGATGACTAATTTACACCAATCAGCCTAAGAGCACGTTTTTGGGGTGTGGGAGGAAACCGGAGCACCCGGAGAAAACCCACGCAATCACGGGGAGAATGCGCAAACTCCCACGGACACCGACCCAAATCCATGTATCTGCACAGCAAACAGTGATAGTCACTGAGCTGTGGTGTTGCCCGTTAGTTGGTCCAGTTTAAGCGTACACTAACGACGTGAATCACTAGGCAACTCTCGAAGCAACATCCAAGAGCAGCCCTTGTACGACCCACCGCGTGTATGCCCCTCGTTGGACAACAAGGTGGATTGAATCACCTGTGGAGTAAAAAAAAACATCAATAAACATGTACAACTTATACAGACACTCACAGAATCCCCAGAAGCTTAAACGTAAGATAAGTGAGCCATAAAATATGTTGGACGGTCCATAGGAATTTATTGATTCCCAGGAACGTCCTGAGGTTTTTGATCCTTATTTGGAACAATCTTTTGTATCCCTCCATCTCTAGTCTGCTCATGTGCCTATCTAAGTAAGCCTTCAACAACTCCAGCGTGCCTGCCTCCACCACCCTACCTGGCAGTGCGTTCCATACCCCCACAGCCCTCTGCGTGAAAAACCTCCCTCTAACATCCGAATTATACCTCTCCCCCCTCACCCTAAGCCCGTGGCCCCTTGTAATTTTCGTATCCATAGCCAATACAGGCCCAGTGTTGTATCAAATAAATGTCTGAGGAAAAAGGGTAATGAGACCCCCACGCCATTTGAAAAGGAGCGGCAGTATCTCCCTAATGTGGCTGTCAGTGATAATAGCTTCAGATGAAAGTAATACAATAGCAAGCTAGTCTGAGGGAGAGCCCGAATGTTCCAGTGGGGACTGGGAAAGTTATCTACACTGACGCACCTTCACAAATCAGACCACCCATGGAGGTTCAAACCAAGGCCAGGTCCACTACCAGGTCTCCTGCCAGCGACATCAGGAAGTCCCCGGACTGACTTACCTCCTAACGCACAGTGCTTGAGATCCGTTTTTGCACAATATTGGAAATAGTTCAATTGTTTTAGAACATAGAACATAGAACCCTACAGTGCAGAAACAGGCCCTTTGGCCCATCGAGTCTGCACCGAACACAATCCCACCCAGACCCTATCCCCATATCCCTACACATTTTACCTGCTAATCCCTCTAACCTACACATCCCAGGACACTAAGGGGCAATTTTTTTAGCATAGCCAATGAACCTAACCCGCACATCTTTGGACTGCATTGAAATGTATTAATCATGAACTTAAAGGAGGAGGGATGTGGTGGCGTGTCCCTTTAAGGTGGAAGTTCTCAGATGGGTCAAAGAACAAAGAACAACACAGCACGGGAAACAGGCCCTTCGGCCCAACGAGCCCGCGCCGCCGTCCCATTGTCTCAGTGACCTATTCATGATTTTAGTCTATGCCTAATGTGTGAGGATCAGGGAGGTCCAATATAGGGACAATTTGTTACCCAATCAATCAGCCTAAAAGCACATCTTTGGGATGTGGGAGGAAACCGGAGCACCCGGAGGAAACCCACGCAACCATGGGGAGAACGCGCAAACTCCCATGGACACAGGCCCAAATCCATGTGTCCGCACAGCAACAGAGATAGCCTCTGAGCTGTCATGTTGCCCTCGAGATGGTCCAGTTTAAGCACACCAACGACATGAAGCAATAGGCAACTCCCGAAGCAACATCCAAGAGCAGCCCACCACAACCTGCCGCACGCATGCCCCTTGCTGGACTTAAATGCCATGTCATGTGACACGTTTGGCCAATCAGGTCAGAGGGTGGAAATCCTGGAGCTGAGCATGGATTTTCCTTGCTGTTGGGAGTGTGGAGTTGTGGAATATGGCAGCCTTTCTCACTCCCTCGACACAGTTAGAACATAGAAAAACTACAGCACAAACAGGCCCTTCGCCCCACAAGTTGCGCCGATGATATCCCTACCTACTAGGCTTACCTATAACCCTCAATTCTATTAAGTTCCATGTACTCATCCAGAAGTCTCTTAAAAGACCCTATTTAATTTGCCTCCACCACCACCGATAGCAACCCATTCCACTCACTCACCACCCTCTGAGTGAAAAACTTACCCTTGACATCTCCTCTGTACCTGCTCCCCAGCACCTTAAACCTGTGTCCTCTCGTAGCGACCATTTCAGCCCTGGGAAATAGCCTCTGAGAATCCACTCTATCTATACCTCTCAACATCTTATAAACCTCTATCAGGTCACCTCTCATCCTTCGTCTCTCTAAGGAGAAAAGCCGAGCTCCCTCAACCTATCCTCATAAGGAATGGCACCCAATCCAGGCAACATCCTTGTAAATCTCTTCTGCACCCTCTCAATAGCTTCCACGTCCCTCTGTAGTGAGGTGACCAGAACTGAGCACAGTACTCCAAGAGAGTTACTTACCTTAATAAACCATTCATTCATGCATCTACTTGGTGGTCACCCTTCTGTGTAAGATCATGCAATTTCATTGTGGGATCTTGCTGTGTGTGAACTTACTGCTCTGTTTCCCTCCACAACAGCACACTGTTCAACAGTTGCAGCTTGTGATTTTAGTCTACGCCTAATGTGCCAGGGCATGGCAGAGGTATGCCCTGGCATTGTATAAATGCACCTTGCTTCTTGTTATGAGGGAGGTTTGACACGTGATTTGGACAGATTCCTGCAGGCTGAATTACACAATATTATCGAGCACCAGCTGCATATTGTCCGACTGAGCACCACATTGCTTAGAATAGAAACAGCAAGAGTTTTGAAACAATATCTGGCTCTATGTCAATTTGTAGTTTAAAACCACATTGAGTCCCTGTGAGTGTGATTATGCTTTGTATTGTATCTGTCCCAGATGTGAGTGCTAAGAGTTCAGGTTGAGCAGACGCCAGAGGATGTTTTGCAATACCAGACTGTCAAAAGCAGAAAATAGAGCAATTTGTTTTCTGAATGGACGTGCATACAGATTTATCCCAGGCTAGCCCACACCCTAAAGCCCATTCAAAGCCTCCTGCATCACAGAACAGGGAGACTTCCTTCCTCCAACCTTATCTCCATCACCATACAGCACAGAGAGATGATTGATCCGAGGCCCCTGAGCAGTCCATTCTCTATTGTCTTTTGCCTTTGGGAATGTGAACGTCACATGTGTTGACCCTTTGATATCTCCCTGTCCCATTTGTTTTATCTTTTGTGTGAAATTGGACAATGAACATTCGACACAATTCTGTTTCCTTCACTTGTGTTCAGAGGGTGAATTCCAAGATTATCCAAATTTAAAACCCCACAATTGGCTTCAGTTGAAGCTCGCGTTACCTTGACTCTACAGAGGTCAGACAGTTGTACGTGAATCTACAAACACACATTTTAAAAGGTTATCGAAGAGTCCTATTTCACCCCCCTGATTTCTTTCTGTTTGGCGCTGTCAGCGCTTCTGGACTGATGTCCAAAATATTACTCACTGTGTGCTGCAAACAACAGGAATTTATTCAGAAAACCTGGTGCATTTTTCACTCTCCTTCCACTCTCCTCGCTCACCCTCGACACACTCTCCTCACTCACCTTCCACACACTCTTCTCACTGACCCTCCACTCTCCTCACCGACCCTCCACTCCCCTCACTCACCTTCCACACGCTCTCCTCACTGACCCTCCACTCTCCTCACCGACCCTCCACTCCCCTCACTCACCTTCCACACACTCTCCTCACTGACCCTCCACTCCGCTCACTCACCTTCCACACACTCTCCTCACTGACCCTCCACTCCCCTCACTCACCTTCCACACACTCTCCTCACTGACCCTCCACTCTCCTCACTGACCCTCCACTCCCCTCACTCACCCTCCACACTCCTCACTGACTTTCCACACTCCTCACTGACCTTCCACACTCCTCACTGACCCTCCACTCTCCTCACTGACCCTCCACACTCCTCACTGACCCTCCACTCTCCTCACTGACCCTCCACTCCCCTCACTCACCTTCTACACACTCTCCTCACTGACCCTCCACTCTCCTCGCTGACCCTCCACTCCCCTCACTCACCCTCCACACTCCTCACTGACCCTCCACTCTCCTCACTGACCCTCCACTTCCCTCACCCACCACTGTGCCACCGTGCCACCCATATATGTGTGCTGCTGTCATATAATATCATACCTTATGATTCATTAAGCACTGCATCCTGTTCTAGACCTCAGTCAGTATTTTGTGTATCTGAGCTGCGGTTCACAATTTGCGTACGGTTTTGAGTGAGTTAAGCAGTTGGATAGGAAACAGGATTTGGGATAGTTTTTGGGCTCAGGGAAAATGCTTCACATTCGACTTGTCGCACTCAACTCGTGCGGAGACATGTTTTGTGTCCAATAAGGGGGGGGGGGGCCAGTGGGCTCCCAAGGATAAAGGGCCAATCAGAGGCCTTCCACCTCCAGAGGGGCTGCAGTGAAAGGGAGGTAACTGGGAGAAACTGTCATCAAGAAGGTCTCCCCTCGCTATTTTAAAAAGCTTAAATAAATAACAGAGAAATGCAGGCGGGCCGCCAGCTGGGGGGTGTGGGTTGTGGAGCAGTGGTGGGCGAGTGGGGGGGGAGAAACTTCTGTAGGTTGGCATTCGGTTGCACCTGTGCCCATGGGCAAGTAGGCAGAGAAGGTCCACAGGCCAACCAGGAGCACTGGCACCCTGGCCTCGCTGACCTTGTTACGTTTGAGCCTTGTTCGCCGCGATGCCTGACTTCACAGCTCCACAAAACTAATATTCAAACCGTTTCTCAATCAGCAAAGCTCTCGCTTCTGAGTCAGACCGTGGAGGGCTCAGGTTTCAGGGCAGAGGCTGCAGCACACCCTCCGGGCTGACACCCGCGTGCGGTGCTGAGGGAGTGCAGCAGTGTTGGAGACCAATGAGAAACGAAAGCACGAGACTGCTTCCCTTTCCAGCAGCGTGGCAGAGTAATGCTCGCAACGTGTTTGCACGGTTATCAGCTGTTCTATCGGCCTGAGTTTATTTTTTAAAAATCCACGGGGCGTAATTAACAAGGTTGAAACAGGTTCCTTTTTGTTTTCAGATATGCCAGCTAACTGCGGAGGTGCATTGGCACAGGCAAATACTACCATCACTGAACGTATCATACTGGAGCCCAAATAACAGAGCTTAAAATGTTTACTGCCCCCTCTGTGTGGATAAGGAAAAACCTCTCTCACCCTTCAGACTGTTCCTGAGCCTTTCATCAGTTACTCTCTGTTTGTCATTAGATTAATAATTGTTCTCACTCGCTGTGGTTAACTGCATCAAATTTATTGAAAGTACAATCAATCGAGGGATTGAGTTTAGGAGTCGGGAGGTAATGCTGCAACTTTACAGGTCCCTTGTCAGGCCTCATTTGGAGTACTGTGCGCAGTTCTGGTCGCCTCACTATAGGAAAGACGTAGAAGCTATTGAAAGGGTGCAGAGGAGATTTACAAGGATGTTGCCTGGACTGGGAGGCATGCCTTATGAAGATAGGTTGAGGGAGCTGGGACTCTTTTCCCTAGAGAGGCGAAGGTTGAGAGGCGACCTGATAGAAGTTTATAAAATGTTGAGAGGAATAGATAGGGTGGACTCTCAGAGGCTATTTCCCCGGGTTGAAATGGTCGCTACGAGAGGACACAGATTTAAGGTGCGGGGAGGGAAGTACAGAGGTGATGTTAGGGGTAAGTTTTTCACTCAGAGGGTGGTGAGTGAATGGAATCGGCTGCCGTCATCGGTGGTGGAGGCGAACTCGCTGGGGTCTTTTAAAAGACTTCTGGATGAGTATATGGGGTTTAATGGGATTGGGGGTTATAGATAGGTCTATAGATTGGTGGGGTTGATGCGATCAGCGCAACTCGAGGGCCGAAGGGCCTGTTTGTGCTGTAATGTTCTATGTACATCCACAATGAGATTTATTGACACATTTCATTTCTTCTTCTGGCACCAATAAAATCCTAAAAATGGAAAGGAAATGCACATACGCATTTCTCTGACGCCTGTCACAGATTCAGGACCCTTCTCTCGTTTTCACACTTATATAAAATAGACGTTAAGTGTGATCGCTGATATAGTAACAGAAACAGGGCAGCCCTGTTTGCACACACAGCCCCCAGATTCTGCAACAGAACAGCTGGGCTGTCTGTTTTGCTGACACAGGACTGAAGAGTATCTTCTGGCCCAGATAGCGAAGTGGGATCGGGATCCTGGCCATCCGAGCGGGGCTGCAGGCCCTCGCCCAACACTGCAGCGTCTCCAACACTGCAGCACTCCCTCAAGCACTGCACGGGAGTGTCAGCAAGGAGGATGTTTTTGCAGCCTCTGCACTGAAACCTGACTCAGAGGCGAGAGTGTGCCAGTTGAGAAAGGGTTTGAAGTTAGTTTTGTGCAGCTGGGAATCTGGTGGCCTGTTTTGCACCAGCTCCCCAAACAACGGGCGGCACGGTAGCACAGTGGGTTAGCACTGCTGCTTCACAGCTCCAGGGTCCTGGGTTCGATTCCCGGCTCGGGGGTCACTGCCTGTGTGGAGTTTGCACATTCTCCTCGTGTCTGCGTGGGTTTCTCCGGGTGCTCCGGTTTCCTCCCACAGTCCAAAGATGTGCGGGTTAGGTTCATTGGCTATGCTAAAAAATTGCCCCTTAGTGTCCTGGGATGTGTAGGTTAGAGGGATTAGCAGGTAAAATGTGTAGGGATATGGGGATAGGGTCTGGGTGGGATTGTGTTCGGTGCAGACTCGATGGGCCGAAGGGCCTGTTTCTGCACTGTAGGGTTCTATGTTCTATGTTCAATGTCACCTTTCTATCAGCGTGGCAGAATAATGTTTGCAGCATTCAATATATTATAGCACTGTTTGTCTGCAGTTATCTTTTAAAAAATCCATGGGGTGCAATTAACAAGGTTCCAAGAAGTTTCTATTTGTTTCAGGTATGCCAGCTAACCGCAGAAGTGCATTGGCGCAGACAAACACAACCATCACTGAACATATCACATCGGAGCCCAAAAACAGACCTAAAATCTCACCCACTTACTGCCCCACGTGCCTCCTGTGTAGATAAGGACAAACCTCTCTCACCAATAATTCCATGCAGAGGAACAGACAAACATTATCTCCACTGAGTGTATCTCATTGGTTTCATATTCTGATGGATTCACCTCTCATATTCTGTAGATTGGCTTCAAAAGACCTGGGAATTCTCTCGAAAATCCCCCAGTTTGTGTGTAAACGGTGGTAACTCCCGTTGGTTATTTCAGCAGGAGTTTCAGAATGAATCTCCCACGCTCTGTGCACTGGGCGGGTAGCACAATGGGTTAGCACTGCTGCCTCACAGCGCCAGGGACCTGGGTTCGAATCCCGGTGGCACACAGTGGGTTAGCATTGCTGTCTCACAGCGCCAGGGACCCGGGTTCGATTCCCGGTGGCACACAGTGGGTTAGCACTGCTGTCCCACAGCGCCAGGGACCCGGGTTCGATTCCCGGTGGCACACAGTGGGTTAGCATTGCTGTCTCACAGCACCAGGGACCCGGGTTCGATTCCCGGTGGCACACAGTGGGTTAGCACTGCTGTCCCACAGCGCCAGGGACCCGGGTTCGATTCCTAGTGGCACAGTGGGTTAGCACTGCTGTCTCACAGCGCCAGGGACCCGGGTTCGATTCCCGGTGGCACACAGTGGGTTAGCACTGCTGTCCCACAGCGCCAGGGACCCGGGTTCGATTCCTAGTGGCACAGTGGGTTAGCACTGCTGTCTCACAGCGCCAGGGACCCGGGTTCGATTCCTAGTGGCACAGTGGGTTCGCACTGCTGTCTCACAGCTCCAGAGTCCTGGGTTCGATTCCCGGCTCGGGTCACTGTCCGTGTGGAGTTTGCACATTCTCCTCGTGTCTGCGTGGGTTTCCTCCGGGTGCTCCGGTTTCTTCGTACAGTCCAAAGATGTGCGGGTTAGGTTGACTGGCCATGCTAAATTGCCCCTGAGAGTACGAGGATGTTTAGGTTAGGGATAAGCGGATAAAATATGTCGGGATATCGGGTTAGGGCCTGGATGGGATTATGGTCGGTGCAGACTCGATGGGCCGAAGATCCTCTTTCTGCACTGTAGGGTTTCTATGATTCACAGCAGAGCACCCTCATGGGATTCCCACTGAAAATGATGGGCAGGCCCATTCCCGCTGGAGAAGCTGGCATTATAGTGCTGAGTGGGCCATTGCGCATGCGCCAATCTGTTAGTGCTGAGATCAGTGCTGCGCAGTAGCCCCGCACTGCCAGCTTCCTGATCGTTGGCCAGCCCTGTACACTGGCCTCCTGGACCTCTCTGAGCCAGCCCCAATTTCCCAATCCACCCCTGCTTCCCCACTTGGCAGTCCCAAACCCCCAAACCGATTGTCAGCCTAGTCACCCCCCCTCCCTCCCTCTGCCCGCAATCCCTGTGCAAAGTGGCAGTGGGACCCCCCCCCCCCCAGCCCCTCAAATTGTCTCCAATAGGTGCCCCCCTATTTGGCCTCAGACCCTCTGGTCCTGCCCACTTCGCACCGTGGGTTGTGCCAAGGGTGCGCCTCAGGCACTTTCAGTTTCACTATGGGCAGTGCCGGGGGGCCCAGGCTGGATACTGCCCCTGGGGGTACCCTCACCTTACCCCTGATCTTGTGGGGAGTCTCAATGGCCTCTGTTCCCTCCAGGGGGACTGACCGTCTGTTCTGCATTAGTGGGGAGCAGTAGTGAACCCAATAGAGTGAGCCACCCCTGATGGGGTAGGGGGGAGACGCTGGTGGACCCGGCGCCTTCAGTCCCAGGCCTGTTAGTGACATTTAAGTGTTAATTTCAATATTGAGCTCAGTTCCGTGGCAGAGCTGATGACGCTCAAAATCCCGGCCCGGGAGACACGGGAAGGCCGGGAAGCACAGCGGGAAGCCCACAAGGTGGCCTCCGCTGATGTCTCTCCCATGGATTATCCCGACAGAATTGGAGGTTATTCTCCTCCAATTTGCCATTGATTGCGGACCTGCTGAATGTGTCCCCCAATCAATACACTGACTCCCCATCATATACTGAAGGGGCAGATGGCCTACTCCTGCTCCTATTTCTTATGTTCTTATGTTCTTATGAAGCTTTTTTTGACTGGGCGGCACAGTAGCACAGTGGGTTAGCACTGCTGCTTCACAGCTTCAGGGTCCTGGGTTCGATTCCCGGCTCGGGGTCACTGTCTGTGTGGAGTTTGCACATTCTCCTCGTGTCTGCGTGGGTTTCCTCCGGGTGCTCCGGTTTCCTCCCACAGTCCAAAGATGTGCGGGTTAGGTTGATTGGCCATGCTAAGAAATTGCCCCTTAGTGTCCAGGGATGTGGAGGTTAGAGGGATTAGTGGGTGGGATATGGGGGTAGGGCCTGGGTGGGATTGTGTTCGGTGCAGACTCGATGGGCCTCTTTCTGCACTGTAGGGATCTATGATTTCTATTATCAATTACTACTTGAGTTGATAAATCACCTTTCGCACAGTAAACTGTCTCAACACAGTTTCCTGGCAGTGGTATCAAACATGGTGTGAAACTGCCCCATTCAAGAAAAAGTTCGGACAGGTCACAGAGTCTGCCTTATAGGGTGATGGAGGCAGAGACCATCATAATATTTAAGAAGTATTTTGACGCGCACTTGCAATGCCAAGGCACCCGAGGCTATGGATCCAAATGCTGGAAAATGGGATTGGAATAGCCAGCTCATTGCGTTGGGCTGGCACAGAAGTGATGGGCCAAAGGGCCTTTTCTGCGCTGTAGACCTCTCCGACTTTAACTCTGTGACTCTAGTTATGCCATGGCAGGAGGCCATTCAGCCCATCAGATCAATGCTAGCACGCGAGTATGGTTTTTTTTTAAGCAGTATCTTAAAAGAAGAGAAAGATGTGGAGACGTCTGGTGGGATTTTACTGCGACGCTTGCCTGGGAGTGGGGCTCGCAAACGGAACTCTCTGCTGGCCACAGGCGAGATTTTAGGAGCTTTGCCCGAGTGTCGTCATAAAATACCATTGGTATGGAAGGCTGGGGTGGGGGTCCGGGGGGGCGGGGGGGGGAGAGGCACGGAGGAGACGATGCAGGGGGAATTCCGAATACAAAGTGCGAGTTTAAAAGCTAAACAGAGGTTTGGTGCAGCTATGTTTGTTTAAGTGTGGGGACTGCAGGTGTTACCCACGTCTCACAGGGCATGAGTTTTAAAAAAACAGCGTTCAGACATTCCGGCTTGCGGTCACAGATGAGAGTCCTGGTATTTTTGGATTGTCTAACTGGTGTTTTCTTCAAAGAAAAGTCTTTTTTTTTTTGACAACATTGCAACTTTGGAATTGGGACAAACGCGCTGCAAGTTTAATCAGAAGATCAACAGCAGATCTGCAAACCAGCACATTTCGTGTCAGTAACAAACAAGTTTACATTTACAAAGTGCACATCTGGTGTAAAGCTGGTTTGAGATCTTCCCCGACACACACGCACACACATGAGCACACGCACACAAGCGCATACACGCGCAAACACTCAGACATGTACACACACACCCCCACGCACATACAAACCCACATACAGGCACTTGCATGAATACACACCCTCACACACATGCCTAATAATATGTACGTTGTCTCTGCAAAGATAGGCTAGTCAATTGCCAGACAAAGGGGCTGCGAGCAGGGTTTAACCCAGCAGACAGCCTGTAGAGGGGGGTCGTGCATGTGTGCTGATCTCTGATGCTGCACATGCGCATTAGCAGAGAGAGAGAGAGAGCTGTCAGGCCTGTGCTACTGCAGGTAGCCTCAACTAGCTCCCCCCCCACACCTTGCAATAGCATGACCCAAGGTGCAGCCCTTACTGCCACCCCGTCACCCCCCCCCCCAACCCACCCCCGACGCCATCATGGCTCCCCTTCCTCTCCTACCAATTCCGTACAGTGTGGCAGTGAGCCCCCCTCCCGCCCCCCAGCAATCACATGCAAAGTGGCAGTGTGCCCCCTCCCCCCATTGGTGTGCCCCCCCCCTTCATTGGCCCTGCCCCTGGCTTGCCCCACTGGCCCCGTTCCATGGTCCACCCCCATTGGCCCCACCTCCTGACATTGCCCAGTGGACATTACCAAGGTGCCAGGGTGTCACTGCCCAAGGCACTCGACTTCCTCCGGGGAGCCTCAAAGGCCTCCAGTTCCACCAGCGAGGCCAACATGAGTGTTCCTTGTTCATGGGGAGCGTGTCTATTCCCGCTGGAGAGAACCTTTCCCAATGAGGTCAACATGAGTGTTCCCTGTTCATGGGGAGCGTGTCTATTCCCGCTGGAGAGAACCTCTCCCAGCGAGACCCAAGGCAGCACGGTAGCACAGTGGTTAGCGCTGCTGCTTCACAGCTCCAGGGTCCTGGGTACGATTCCCGGCTTGGGTCACTGCCTGTGTGGAATTTGCACATTCTCCTCGTGTCTGCGTGGGTTTTCTCCGGGTGCTCCAGTTTCCTCCCACAGTCCAAAGATGTGCGGGTTAGGTTCACTGGCTATGCTAAAATTGCCCCTTAGTATCCTGGGATGTGTAGGTTAGAGGGATTAGCAGGTAAAATGTGTAGGGATATGGGGATAGGGTCTGGGTGGGATTGTGTTCGGTGCTGACTCGATGGGCCGAAGGGCCTGTTTCTGCACTGTAGGGTTCTATAAAGGCAAATGAGTGTCGGGCCCACATTGAAATGGACATTTGAATGAATTTAACTAAATTAATCAGACTCTTGCCTATTCCTGGTGAGAGGCTGACTGCGCCAAAAACCCGGGTGTCCTAAAATCACGACAAGCATGAAAATTAGTGCTCGCTGATTTATGTCTAATTTTATGATGTTTTCTTAAGGCAAAATGGGCATAAAGAGGTTGTAAAATTCCCCGATAGAATCATGAAGTTTTACAGCATAGAAACAAACTCTTTGGCCCAACTTGTCCAGCTGCCCTGTTTTTACCTCTGAGCCATTCCCAATTGCCTGCGTTTGGCCCAAATCCCTCTATAACCATCGTATGTAACCATCTAAATGCTTTTTAAAAGACAGAATTGTACCCAGCTCCACTACTACCCCTGGCAGCTTGTTCCAGACACTCACCACCCCTCTGTGTGAAAGAAATGCCCCTCTGGATACTTTTGTATCTCTCCCCTCTCACCTTCAACCTACGCCCTCTAGTTTTAGACTCCCCTACTTTTGGGAAAAGACATTGACTATCTAGCTGATCTGTGCCCCTCATTATTTTATAGACCTCTATGGCAATGTCACTGGGCAAATCACCCAATGTTGTGGAGACATGGGTTGTCCACAACGAGAAGGATTTAGATTCAATTAAGTAACAATTTGGGATTTCAAAATAAATGCCAGGTTGGGATTTTCTGTCAACCAGAAACTGGAGTGGAAAATCCCCCCAACCCCAGCGTCAGTAATGGTGACCATAAAACTATTGTCGATTTTCACAGACGACCTTTAGGGAAGGAAATCTGCTGTCCTTACACAGTCTAACTGACATGGGATTCCAGACACACAGCAATGTGATTGACTCTTTGCTTTGAAAGGGCATTCAGTCAAATGTTTGCCTTGCCAGAAATGTCCACATCCCATCTACAAATGGATAAAAACCTTACTTTGGCTTTGAAATTCCTGCACAAAATAAGACACCCACAAAATTGGACAAATTTTCTAAGCTTTGTTCTTCCATGTTTGGGTGGTTTCCAGATGGGTGCCTGTAGGAGACATGATGAGATGCTGATTGGCTGCACTGTTAACCTCGTTCATAGAAACATTGAAACATAGAACAGTACAGCACAGTACAGGCCCTCCGGCCCTCAATGTTGTGCCTAGCTATGTCTAAACCCAAGATCAAGCTATCCCACTCCCTATCATTCTGGAATGCTCCATGTGCCTATCCAGTAACCGCTTGAAAGTTCCCAAAGTGTCCGATTCCACTATCACAGCAGGCAGTGTATTCCGCACCCCAACCACTCCCTGAGTGAAGAATCTACCTCGGACATCCCTCCTATATCTCCTACTATGAAATTGTAGATATGCCCCCTCGTAACAGCTACATCCACCTCAGGAAATAGTCTCTGCACGTCCACTCTATCAATCCCCCTCATCATCTTATAAACCTCTATTAAGTTGCCTCTCATCCTCCTCCACTCTAAAGAGAAAAGCCCCAGCTCCCTCAAGCTTTCCTCATAAGAACTACCCTCCAAACCAGGCAACATCCTGGTAAATCTCCTCTGCACTCTCTCTAATGCTTCCACATCCTTCTTATAGTGAGGTGACCAGAACTGCACACAATATTCTAAATGTGGTCTCACCAACGTCTGGTATAGTTGTAGCATAACATAGAACATAGAACATTACAGCGCAGAACAGGCCCTTCGGCCCACGATGTTGCGCCGACCAGTTACAAAACAATGACCCACTCGCCTAAACCAATCCCTTTTCGTCCATAAACCTATCCACAGATCTCTTAAACGCCCCCAAACTAGGTGCATTTACAACTGCAGCTGGCAGGGCATTCCAGTCCCTCACCACCCTCTGGGTAAAGAACCTACCCCTGACATCAGTCCTATAACTACCCCCCCCTTAATTTAAAGTCGTGCCCCCTCGTGCTAGCTTTCTCCATCCTAGGAAAAAGGCTATCACTATCTACCCTGTCTAAACCTCTTATAACCCCACTGCTCTTAAACTCAAACCCCCTGTTAATTACACAGATTGTGTACGGGATCACTACCCTACTGGAAGGAAAGATGACTACGCACTGACTATGTGTTCAATTGAACTGTTACTCCCCATCCTCAAACACGAAACAATGTGAGTTGTTGCATTCCTGAAGCAAGTTGTTGAATTCTTGAATTGGCACAGCAGTAAGTAAAGGGAAACTGAGCAGGTCAAAAAACACACCCAGACATGAGCTGGAAACAAAAACTTGAACAGAGAGAGTAGATTGATGTTGGAACATTGGCCCCATCAATCACATCTATCGGGTAAGTATCATTTGTTATTCGTTTTTGGATTCCATGCCCTTATCTATCAATCTAAAGTTCCATATGCTTCTTTATTTGAAGTTTTATTAAATTGTCCTCACCTTTATAGATTCAAAGTCATTGCATCTCTCTGCTCTTGCGTTTAATGTACAGCACAGTGGGTAGCTGTCTCACAGCTTGGGTCACTGTCTGTGGAGTTTGCGCATTCTTCCCATGTCTGCGTGGGTTTCTTCAAGATGCTCAGTCCAGAGATGTACAGGTTACGTTGAATGGCCGTGCTAAATTGCCCCATTCTGTCCCAAGATGTGTAGGTTCAGGGGGGCTAGTGGGAAAAATACGTGGGATACTGGGATAGGGCCTGGGTAAGATGTTCTGTCGGAGGGTCAGTGCAGGCTCGATGGGCCAAATGGCCTCCTTCTGCACTGTAGAACTTCTGTGAATTCCTGTCTTCCAGGGCAAGATCTTCCGGCCACACTCACCCCGAAACTGCTGACATTTTTCTGCCCAATCACCAACCAAATTTCCTCCTGAAATCACTTATCCTCTTTCCTGTTAATCATGTCCCATATTTTATGTCATCTTCAGATTCTCATCACTCCTCCTGAGTTAAGGTCCTTTACGCTGTAAAAATAATGGCCCCATCATTCATCCCTGGGGGAGGTCATTGTTAACTTATCTCTAGTTCAAAATATTAACCACTGCTCTTCGTTTTCTGTCCATGAACTAATTTCTTATCAATACTGCCTCATTTAATGATCTGCATCTTTCTTATGTCAGCAAGTCTGCTATCACATTTTTAAAATATTTCAGTACCGAGTATCTAACGTATTCCCATCCGAACCTGTATACATTCTCAAAAAAAAAGATTATTGTTGACAGATGTGGTTTGATGTTCCCCATTCTTGATTATTCCATGCGTTTCAAAGTGAACATTAAAATCTGACCCTGTATAATGGTTTCCAAAAGATTAATGATACCAAGATGACAGTTCTTTATTAGCACAGTTTAAGCGTCCTTCTCTGCTCTTGAACAGAACTGTTATATTGGCATTTCCACAATATTCTGCTTTCATTCTCATATTCAGCAATGACAAATGACTGCGGTCAAAGCCTCTGTGAGTTTCTCTCTGGTTTCCCTGCGACTAATAGTTTCAGAATCTAATACCTAAGACACTTCAAAATTCACCAATGTTTCTTGAATCCTCTGTCTCTAGAATTCTCGATTCCTGCTATTTTTCTACACTTAGTCTGTGCAGGTATAAGTGCAGAGGAGATTCACTAGGTTGATTCCGGAGTTGAGAGGGTTGGCTTATGAAGAGGGATCTTATAGAAACAAGGAAGGGAACAGGTAAGATAGAGGCGGGGTGGGGGGGGGCTGCGGTTTGTTTCCACTGGTGGGAAACTAGAACTAGGGGGCATAGCCTCAAAATAAGGGGGAGCAGATGTAGGACTGAGTTGAGGAGGAACTTCTTCACCCAAAGGGTTGTGAATCTGTGGGATTCCCTGCCCAGTGAAGCAGTTGAGGCTACCTCATTGAACGTTTTTAAGGCAAAGATAGCCAGATTTTTGAACAGTAAAGGAATTAAGGATTATGGTGAAGGGGCAGGTAAGTGGAGCTGAGTCCACGAAAAGATCAGCCATGATCTTATTGAATGGTGGAACAGGATCAAGGGGCCAGATAGTCTACTCCTACTCCTGGTTCTTATAGAGTCATAGAATCCTACAGTGCAGAAGGAGGACACTCGGCCCATCGAGACTGCACCGGCCACAATCCCACCCAGGCTCTATCCCCACAACCCCATGCACTTACCGCTGCTAGTCCCCCTGGCACTAAGGAGCAATTTAGCATAACCAATCCATCTAACCTGCACATCTTTGGACTGTGGGAGGAAACTGGAGCACCCGGAGAAAACCCACACAGACACGGGAAGAGTGTGCAAACTTCACGCGGACAGTGATCCGAGCCGGGAATTGAACCCGGGTCCCTGGTGCTGTGAGGCAGCAGTGCTAACCACTGTGCCACCCATATGTTTCACTTCTATTGGCAACCACTTGTCCCAAGCAGTGGTGCTATTCAGAGTCAGTACCCTTTGATTTGTTGCCTTAAGAATTCGGAATTAAATATTTTATCCCGCCCGACAATCTGAGGGAATCTTCTCATTGTCTCGAGTTCCTCACAATGGTCACCTCATTGTCTCGAGTTCCTCACAATGGTCACCCACTTCACAAACTGGCTTTGGCTGAGGGCTAATAATATTCTGGATGAGATGACATATCTCCCGCTGTTCCTCGAGCTCAGAAACTGTGATTGCAAACATGTTGAAAAATGGATGGAATCGAATCATGGTATATGGAAGGGAATGGAATAGAAATGGAGGATGATAACATTGAAGGGAAGGTATCGGATATTGTCCAACTTACACACCTGTCAAAATCAACAATATCTGACCCCTATCCAATCAGGGAGACTTCCTGTGCTATCAGGGAGCCCATAAACTGAAAAGGAGGTCACTCTGCCCATCGAGTCTGCACCCACTCTCTGGTGGAGTATCTTACCCAGGCCCCATCCCTGTAACCCGAAATATTTATTCCCCAGTCCCCTAAATGGGACACTAAGGGGCATTTAGCATGGCCAAGCCACAAAATCTGCACATATTTGGAGTCTGGAAGGAAAGCCACGCAGACATAGAGAGAACGTGCAAACTCCACACAGTCACCCAAGGCTGGAATCGAACCCTAACGCTGTGAGGCAGCAGTGCTAACCACTGTGCCCCTGATCATCTGACTGAGGTCTGAATCTATGAGTTTGTTTGACTCAAAGGTACATTGTGCAGGGAAAATCCCACTGAACCGTTAGCCGAGCTTCACCGTATCAGCAACGTTTACCCTATGTCGGGTTGAGCAATGCGTTGTTGAGCATTGTTATTTATTGCTATAAGAATCAATGTATATTTTGCCGTTTAATGCTTCTGTGTTGAAGGTACAATCACCTTGGATGGTCTCAACATGGTCACTGATTCAGGCAGGAGATAGAATGGGAGAGTAGATAGTCAGAGTCTTTTCCCCAGGGTCAAAGGATTAATAACTCAGGGGCAGAGAGAAGAGGAAAGTTTAAAAGAGACATAAGGAGCAAGTTTTTCACACGCAGGGTGATGAATGTCTGGAAGAGAGAAGAGGTGGTGGAAGCAGATTCTATAACAATGATCAAGAGGCATCTGGGTAGATACGTGACGAGGCAGGGAATAGGGGGATATGGACTATGTAGACGCAAAAATATATTAGATTAGAGAGGGATCTCTGTCAGCACAGACTTGGTGGGCCGAAGGGCCTGTTCCTGTGCGGTGGTGTTCTTTGATGTGGAGATAGAACATAGAACATAGAACACTACAGCACAACAGGCCCTTCGGCCCACAAGTTGTGCCGATCATACTCCTAGGCCATCGAACTATCTGTAACTCCCAATCCCATTAAATCCCATATACTCATCCAGAAGTCTTTTAAAAGACCCCAGCGAGTTCACCTCTACCACCACTGACGGCAGCCGATTCCACTCACTCACCGCCCTCTGAGTGAAAAACTTACTCCTAACATCTCCTCTGTACCTGCTCCCCAGCACCTTAAACCTGTGTCCTCTCGTAGCGACCATTTCAGCCCTGGGAAATAGCCTCCGAGAATCCACCCTATCTATTCCACTCAACATTTTATAAACCTCTATCAGGTCAACTCTCAACCTTCGTCTCTCCAGGGAGAAAAGACCGAGCTCCCTCAACCTATCTTCATAAGGCATGCCTCCCAATCCAGGCAACATCCTTGTAAATCTCCTCTGCACCCTTTCAATAGCTTCCACAATGCCAGCATTGGACGGGGTTGGGCACAGTAATGAGTGTCACAACATCAGGTTAAAGTCCAACAGATTTATTTAGAAACAAGAGTTTTCAGAGTGTTATTCCTTCATCAAGAGAGTGATGATGAAGGAGCAGCACTCCAAAAGTTCATGATTCCAAATAAACCTATTAGACTTTAACCTGGTGTTGTGAGACTTCTTCCTGTTCTTTGATCTTAGGAGATGATCTTCAGCCTACCTAACCCAGCATGCTGTACCGTTGGTGTATTCCACTGACTCACAGATCAATTGGTTAACAAAACCTGTTGCATTCCTTCTTCAAATTCATTAAGATTCCTTGTTCCATCACCAGCGTCCACAATCTGTTCTGTTTAAAAGTTTCCACCCATATTTTCTGATTTTTGTTGTCTCTGTAAAGATCGTGCTGACTCTCAGTATGTGGCAGGAAAGCTGACTGTTAAAAATAATCTGAAACACTTCCATCATATTCTGCCTAAGCTTTCTCTTTTCAAGAGAGTAAACGCCCAGATTAGCCAATCTTTCACCAGGCTTCATTCCTCAGCTTGAGGATCAGCAAATAAACAATTCTGCACTAAACCCTGAGCTTGATTAATCTGAGACTTTCAGACGCCGGGACAGTAAGGAATGTTTGTAAATAGGAATTTCCTACTTGTTGTCAAAAGGTTTCTAAAGAGAACGATCTCTGACGGAACCACTCCAAACCGATCTGCTGCAGGGAAATATCCAGATGAGATTCCTCAGGAGGCGACACTCATGTACAATTCCACTTGCTATGTAAGTAATGCTGAGTGGACAATCACTCAATACACGCCGATAACACTGAGTCAGTTCCAGCAATAAAGGAGCTACTTAGAGATATGCTTCTACATTTCACTATATTGTATATTGGGTAGTGAACATCAATAATATCATAAGAAATAGGAGCAGGAGTAAGCTCTTTGGCCCATTGAGCTTGCTCTGTTTGAAGTTTATTTATTAATTAGGCTTACATTAACACTGCAATGAAGCTACTATGAAAATCCCCTAGTTGACACATTCTGGTGCCCACTTGGGTACACTGAGGGTGAATTTAGCTTGGCCAATGCACCTAACTAGCATGTCACTGGGACTGTGGAAGGAATGATGTAGAGATGCCAGCATTGGACTGAGGTAAACACAGTAAGAAATCTGAGAAGTGGGATTACTATCAAATAAACTGATTGGATTTAAACCTGGTATTGTCAGACTTCTTACTGTGGAAAGAAACTAGAGCACTCCAGAGAAAACCCATGCAGACACAGGGGGAATGTGCAAACTCCGCACAGACAGAAACCCGAGGCCGGAATTGAACCCGGGTCCCTGGCACTGTGAGGCAGCAGTGCTAACCACCGTGCCACCTCCTATTTCATAGCATTGTGCCTGATCTGACTGTGAACTTAACTGCACTTTCTGTCCCCCAGAATCCTGCTAATTCAGCCTTCAATATATTCAATGACCCAAATCCTCCGCTCTCTATAGAGGAGAATTCCAAAGACAGACGACCCTCTGAGACAAGATGGTCCTCCTCATCTTTGTCTTAAATGGAAGGCTCCTTATTCTGAAACCGTGAACATAATTCTAGATTCCCCCAGAGAGGAATCATCTAGTCAGGATTCACCCTCAATTCCCTTCTGAATCTTTTTTGTTTCAGTAAGACCCTCTCGCACTCATTTAAACGCCAGTCAGTATGGACCCAACCTGCTCAATCTTTCCTTTAAAAACAACCCCTTCCTTCCCAGAAATTAGTCTAGTAAACCTTCTCTGAGCTGCTCCTAATACAAATATGCCCCTCCTTAAGTAAGGACCAAACTGCACGTAGTTCTCCAGTCCCACCAGAGTCCTGTACAGGTGTAACAAGACTTCTCTACTTTTACATTCCATCCCCTTTGAAATAAAGGCCAACATTCCATTTCCTAATTATTTTCTGTATTTATTTGCTGTAATTATTTGCTTTCCTAATTATTTGCTGTATCTGCACACCCACTGTGGTGGCCCCTTCAAGGAGCAACCCTTCACTGGCCACATGACTGGGCTGGGCCAATGGGGAGAGAGGATGAGCAGTCCCAGGACTGGAGGCCTGCAGTTGGAGTTAGGGTGTTGTTAGGACTTGTGCTGTTGAACCTTTTGCTGTATATAATTCTACTTATCAGTAAATCCTTTAGCGAATTGTTCGCCACATCCAGTCACTTTGAGTTATTACACCAATTATTGTCATTCATGCACCCAGACACCCAGATCCCTCTGCACTGCAAGATTCTGCAGCCTCTCTCCATTGAAATAATATGCTGCTTTCCTATTCTTCCTGCCAAAGTAGACAACCTGATATTTTTCTACTTGTTGCCCATTATTAACCTATCTGTTTCTCTTTATAGTCTCTTTGGTCTGAATTTCCAGGTTGATGGAGGAACTTTCCATTTTAATAGAAATGGCTGCGGATGCACAAATCCAGAAAGCTCACATCCGAATCCAGATCTCACTAATTTGTGTGGGGGAATGGGAACAGGTTCTAAACAGCAAATCTATTCTTCATGGAGGCAGCTGCTGTTGTTAAAGTGCGGATATCATAACATGACTTGGACACACTAAACCTGATAAGAGGTCCACATGTACTGCAGTACTTTGGAGATCTAAGGGTACCTTTTTGGAAAGGTATAGTTCCCTCCTGAATATGGTCCAGGGCAGATTTAGCAGAGGTCAGATGCCCTTTGGGAGAGATAAGGTGATTTTCAGGATTGTGAAAAGCAAACGTGAATATAAAGTGCACAAACTCATTGGAACTGTCAAGCTTGTTGGAACGGTGTAAAGAACTGTAAAAGAACTGTGAAGAAATCTGTCAAAAAATCTCTCAAGAAATCTGTCAAAGGAAGTAATCAAAAGATGTGATCGAGCTATCATGGAGTTTAAATCTCTTCCTTTTAAATATTTAGCAAAAGGGTAGCTAGGGGAAAAACCGGTCCCCTCAGGGACAGACGAGGGGAATTGTGCTTAGGGTCTGAGGAAATGGGGGAGATCCAGAATGTTGCTTTGATATTCACGAAGGAGAGGGGCTTGACGTCTGGTACGGTCATCGAGGGAGCTGTAGACCAATTGAAGGAACTATCGATTACGAGGGAAGAAGTGTTAGGGCTTTAAGGTAACATTAAAACCGATAAATCTCCGGGGCCCGATGGCATTTATCCTCGGCTGCTTAGGGAGGCGAGGGATGAGATTTCTGGGCCTCTGATGCAAATCTTTGTCTCTTCTTTGGACACAGGTGAGGTCCCAGAGGACTGGAGGATAGTGAACATTCTACCGTTGTTTAAAAAGGGTAGGAGGGATAACCTGGGTAACTATAGGCCGGTGAGTTTGACATCAGTGGTAGGCAAGTTGATGGAGGGGATTCTTAGGGATAGGATGTATGAGCACTTAGAGCGTAGCGATCTGATTAAGGATATGCAGCATGGCTTTGTAAAGGGGAAGTCTTGCCTTACGAATCTGGTAGAATTTTTTGAGGAGGTGACAAAAACGGTCGATGAAGGACAAGCCGTTGATGTTGTCTATATGGATTTCAGTAAGGCGTTTGACAAAGTCCCTCATGGTAGGTTGGTAGAAAAGATTAAGGCTCATGGGATAGGAGGCCAGGTATCTAGGTGGGTTGAGAACTGGCTTGCAAAGAGGAGACAGAGAGTAATAGTGGAAGGGTCCTTTTCTAGCTGGAGGTCTGTCACTAGTGGTGTGCCACAGGGCTCGGTACTGGGACCTCTTCTCTTTGTAGTGTATATAAATGATTTGGAATAGGGAGTAAGTGGTGTGATCAGCAAATTTGCTGATGACACCAAGATGGCTGGATTGGCAGGCAGTGAGGAGCAGTGTCTGGCAATACAGCGGGATATTGATAGGCTGGTATACTGGGCAGATACGTGGCAAATGGAGTTTAATCCGGATAAATGTGAGGTGATGCATGGCCGGAATAATGTAGGGGGGAGTTATATGATAAAGGGTAAGCCCATAAAGAGTATAGAAATGCAGTGGGACCTGGGGGTGAAAGTGCACAAGTCTTTGAAGGTGGCAGTACAAGTGGAGAAGGTTGTGAAGAAAGCCTATGGTATGTTAGCCTTTATAGGAAGGGATATAGAATATAAGAGCTGGAGTCTAATGTTGCAGTTGTATAGAACGTTGGTTAGGCCACATTTGGAGTACTGCGTCCAGTTCTGGTCGCCTTACTACCGGAAGGACGTGGAGACCCTGGAGAGAGTGCAGAACAGGTTTACCAGGATGTTGCCTGGTATGGAAGGACTGGGTTATGAGGAAACATTGAACAAATTGGGGCTGTTTTCCCTTGAAAGACGTCGACTGAGGGGGGATCTAATAGAGGTATATAAGATTATGAAGGGTATAGATAGAGTAAACAGAGGTAAGCGATTTCCTATGATAGAGACACACAGTACGAGGGGCCATGGGCTTAAGGTGAGGGGGGAGAGGTACAACACAGATATTAGAGGGAGGTTTTTCACACAGAGGGTAGTGGGGGTATGGAATGCTCTGCCAAGTAAGGTGGTGGAGGCGGGCACGCTGGAGTTGTTTAAGAGTAACTTAGTCAGGCACATGAGTGGGTTGGAGATGGGTGGATATAGGAGATTGTTTTAAATAAGGTTCATTAGCATTGGGGCGTCCCTGGTAATGTAAAAGATGTGGAATGATACTAATGCTTTTCTCTTTTAATTGACAGGTTTTAAGTCAGTCCGCCTTGTTGTCCAACAAGGGGCATACACGCGATGGGTCGTACTTGGGCTGCTCTTGGTTGTTCGAGATTGGCCTAGTGCTTCATGTCGTTAGTGTGTGCTTAAACTGGACCAGATACTGGGCAAGACGACAGCTCAGTGACTATCACTGATTGCTGTGCAGACACATGGATTTGGGCCGGTGTCTGTGGGAGTTTGCGCATTCTCCCCGTGCTTGCGTGGGTTTTCTCTGGGTGCTCCGGTTTCCTCCCACACCCCAAAGATGTGCTGTTAGGCTGATTGGAGGTAATAAATTGTCCCTAAATTAGTTTTCCCTCAATGTGGATGGCCATAAAACAGTAGATAAAGGTCATGGGTGGAGGGGGGGACTGGTAATGTTAAAATGGCGGCGCGGGCTCGTTGGGCCGAAGGGCCTGTTTCCCGGGCTGTTTTTGTTCTTTGTTCTTTATTTGAAAAAAAAGTGTAATATTGCAGAATGGTTAGCACAGTGGGTTAGCACTGCTGCTTTACAGCTCCAGGGTCCTGGGTTCAATTCCCGGCTCAGGTCACTGTCTGTGTGGAGTTTGCACATTCTCCTCGTGTCAGCGTGGGTTTCCTCCGGGTGCTCCGGTTTCCTCCCATAGTCCAAAGATGTGCGGGTTGGGTTGTTGACCGTGTGAAAAATTGCTGCTAAGTGTCCTGAGATAGGTTAGAGGCATTAGCGGGTAAATATGTAGGGATATGGGAGTAGGGCTGGGGTGGGATTGTAGTCAGCGCAGACTTGATGGGCTGAATGGCGTCTTTCTGTGCTGTCGGGTTTCTATGTCCTATGAAACATCCACACAGCACCTGCCTTGTCAAACCCCTTAGAATTTTGTACGTTTCAATAAGATCATCTCTCATTCTTCTAAAGTCCAATGCATATACAACCTGCTCAAAGTTTAATCATAAGACCCCATCTTCATCATGGGAATCAATCTAGTGAACCTTCTCTGAACTACTTCCAAAGCAAGTACATCTCTGCTTCAATAAGGAGGTCGAAGGATCGGTGTGTCTAGACTGCTGGCAAGAAGTGACCCAGCTGGAGAGTTTCTGTCTTCTGCAGATCACTAGAACTGGTGACTAATCAAATGGAGATTATCACTGCTTTACTTTGCCCATACATCTTTTGGTGATATGATAGCCTTTATCTATGTTCTTTCTAAGTGTGTTGTACTAGGCTGAAGTCTTTATGAAGCGAATGAATGATGGGCCGGTCTCAAATTGCAAAGTTTGGCTGACATTCCCATTGCTGTGTTTGGGTTAGCCCTAAGACATGTCAAGCACAGCAGAAGGAACGGAGAAATAATAAAAAAGAGAAATTGTGTGGAGACCTTGTTGATTTACCGCTGTGGTTGTGTCTATTAGTAACAGAAAAAAAAGTGTAATTTGAGTGTTTAATTCTGGTTAGACCAGGGACGATAATATGACACATTGGATGACTAATGCGACAAACTGGACCTTTGGGTTGAGAAGGGAGACATTATGCAAATAATTGAACTATGCATGTGTACGTATTCAGGTCAGTGGGTGTCAAAGTGAAATAACAGCAGATACGTTTGCGAGGTTTCCTAAACAATTAATCCAATTATTGGATTGAGTTTAGGAGTCGGGAGGTAATGCTGCAACTTTACAGGACCCTTGTCAGGCCTCACTTGGAGTACTGTGCGCAGTTCTGGTCGCCTCACTATAGGAAAGCCGTAGAAGCTATTGAAAGGGTGCAGAGGAGATTTACAAGGATGTTGCCTGGACTGGGAGGCATGCCTTATGAAGATAGGTTGAGGGAGCTGGGACTCTTTTCCCTAGAGAGGCGAAGGTTGAGAGGCGACCTGATAGAAGTTTATAAAATGTTGAGAGGAATAGATAGGGTGGACTCTCAGAGGCTATTTCCCCGGGTTGAAATGGTCGCTACGAGAGGACACAGATTTAAGGTGCGGGGAGGGAAGTACAGAGGTGATGTTAGGGGTAAGTTTTTCACTCAGAGGGTGGTGAGTGAATGGAATCGGCTGCCATCATCGGTGGTGGAGGCGAACTCGCTGGGGTCTTTTAAAAGACTTCTGGATGAGTATATGGGATTTAATGGGATTGGGGGTTATAGATAGGTCTATAGATTGGTGGGGTTGATGTGATCGGCGCAACTCGAGGGCCGAAGGGCCTTTTGTGCTGTAATGTTCTATGTTCTATTATGCAATAAAGTGGAATACCAAATACATCCAGGATTGTCAGTCCTCGACAAGTGTTCCATAATCTTCACCTTTCCTTCTTTGTTTGCTCCAGAAATGAAAATCAAGTGACCAAAAGAAACTCCTTGCCTTTTACAAATATGACTGGGTTCTGTGAACTGTTCCAAATCCCCCTGGACAGGCCGCTCTCAAGAATAAAATCCAGATCAAGGAGCAGATCTCCAAGTATCTGATGAGAGGAGTTGTGTACAACATCCTGGAGGAGCTGTGACCACTTGGGAAAGAGTTGTATGGTGTAAAATGGATTGCTGAGTGACTTCAAGTTAAAAATGGTCACTTCTGAAGAATCCTGGATCAATGTGCTTTCTGTCGATGCTTGAAAACAATAATCCTCTACACTAGAACATAGAAAAACTACGGCAGAAACAGGGCTTCAGCCCACAAGTTGTGGCGATCATATCCCTACCTACTAGGCTTACCTATAACATAAGAACATAAGAACATAAGAAATAGGAGCAGGAGTAGGCCATCTGGCCCTTCGAGCCTGCCCCGCCATTCAATAAGATCATGGCTGATCTGTCGTGACTCAGCTCCACCTTCCCGCCCTCTCCCCATAACCCTTAATCCCTTCTCTTATCAAAAACCCATCAACCCGTTTCTTAAAAATATTTAGCGAGGCAGCCTCCACCACTTCAACGGGCAGAGAATTCCAGAGATTCACCACCCTTTGAGTGAAGAAGTTCCTCCTCAACTCTGTTCTAAACCGCCCCCCCCTTTATCTTGAGGCTGTGCCCCCTAGTCCTACTGTCTTTTTTGAGCGGGAACAGTCTCTCCACCTCTATCCTATCCATCCCATTCATCATCTTATACGTCTCAATGAGATCTCCCCTCATTCTTCTAAACTCTAACGAGTACAAGCCTAGTTTATTCAGCCTCTCCTCATAACCCTCAATTCTATTAAGCCCCATGTACTTATCCAGAAGTCTCTTAAAAGACCCTATCGAATCTGTCTCCACCACCACCGACAGCAGCCGATTCCATTCACTCACCACCCTCTGAGTGAAAAACTTACCCCTGACATCTCCTCTGTACCTGCTCCCCAGCACCTTAAACCTGTGTCCTCTCGTAGCGACCATTCCAGCCCTGGGAAATAGCCTCTGAGAATCCACCCGATCTGTACCTCTCAACATCTTATACGCCTCTATCAGGTCGTTACTTGGGTGGCCGCACAGAATCAAGAGTTAACTGCGAAGAAAGCTGACATTTGTCAGGAGTGCAACATCCAATGGTTCCAGAGAAACCCTCTCCCAAATCAGTTCCGGCACTTCAGCAACAAACTATCCAGAGTTTGGAAGCAAAACAGGTGAAGGAGTCAGAAACCAGTGGGTCATTGTTTTGTAACTGGTCGGCGCAACATCGTGGGCCGAAGGGCCTGTTCTGCGCTGTAATGTTCTATGTTCAGGTGTAAATAAAAACCTTCTAAGTTATTTGATAAAAAAGGTGCAGCCACAACAACATCCAAGTAAAGAGAAAAGAACAAAGAAGAGGAAGTATATCAAGATAGAAGTTATGATGTAGAAGTTTATCAGAGACTTTGTCAGCACATGAACCAAAATTACTTGATCATTTGCATTGAAAGAATCCTCATTATTTCACAATCACGTGAAGCATTTTTGTTCCAAAAAAAATCTGCACATTATCATTAACGCAAACAGGCAGCTCAACCAATCAATTATTGAAATAGAAATACACAAATTGAACGAATGAAAAAATGTAAAAACTGAAGAAGGAATCTTGGCAAAAAAATTATTCTGGATGTGTATTTGAACAGGTGAATAACTTTGTGGCTAGCTCACGATCGGTTCCAAATGTTAACAAGGGAGACACTTTAATACTGGGCAAATTTACACTGCAGAAAACCTCCGCCTCATTAATTTACAAATGTCAACTCGGGGGTCAATCAGGTGAAGTGTATTTATGTCACACAGACACGGATTGAGACATCATTCAGCTGTGGATTGAGACACCACGGTTTTTGCAGAATCATGCCGACTCTTGTGTAATCTGAATGTTTACCGCACTGTTTCACCCAACCCAGAAAGTCCCATTCATCCCCCATTCATGTTCACTGACCTACTTTAGGCTTCCAGCCTACTGGTGCCTCAAATCCCAAATTCTCATCCTCTTGTTCACATCACTCCTTGCTTTCACTCCTCTCCCCATCTGTGAAACGTCCTCTAGCCCTAAAACTCACTCAGAAGTGTTCACCTCCCTAATTCTGGTCTGCTGTGCTCTCCCCTTTGGCTTTGCCCCACAAGTGGCAGCCTGATATCAGCTATCTAAGCCCCGAGCTCCGGAATTCCCTGCCGAAACCTTTCCATCTCTTCACATCTTGCTCCTTCTTCAAGACTACTCTTGAATTTTATCGATTTGATCAACATCTTGGTATTCTCTCTTTTAACAGATCCTACATTTATTTTATTGTATTGTAACTCTGTGGAATACAGTGTGACAAAAACCTTTGTTAAATGCAAAATTCTTGTTGCGGTCACACCAATATTATTCCGCAATGGGGTGAATTACTCAAAGTGAGAGGGGCAAGGTGTAACTCAGATATCAGAGGGACGTTTTTTACGCAGGGGGTCTGGAATGCGCTGCCAAGTAGTGTGGTGGAGGCAGACACACTAGCATCGTTTAAGAATTACCTGGATAGTCACATGAGCAGACTGGGAATGGAGGGGTACAAACGAATGGTCTTGTTGGACCAATGGACGGCACAGGCTTGGAGGGCCGAAGGGCCTGTTGCCTGTGCTGTACTGTTCTATGTTCTTTGAATCAGCCTCAGTGACCTTGTGACCTGCAAGATCGGAAGAGTTTCGCAATGGTAACTTTTTTTTAAAAATAGGCAAGCAGTAGTTTGAGCAAATGGAAATGTACCACGATGTCACATTTCGTCTAAAGGTTCATTGCAAATGAGTTCTCCGTGAGTTTGTCGCGTGAAATAAGAGGGAAGTTGGGCAAATTACACAACTGCCTGTCTGAACGAAAGCATTTCAGAGTCTGACCAGAGTGCGGGATAGGGGAGCTCACTTTGCTGGTGATACCCCAACCTCCCAGACAAGACGTGAAACATGGAATCCAAAATAATCACCATCACGAGAGAGATGCAATGTGACTGCTTTGTCACCCTCCACTAACAGGTCCCATTACACGGTCCACCACAGCAAGTTAACGTCTCCCCTCCTCACTCTCCTGCCCGGGAAATATGGGTTGAGAAACTGCCTTAGAATCGTAGAATCCCTACAGCGCAGCAGGAGATCATTCGGCCCATCGAGTCATCCTCAACACAATCTCACTCAGGCCCTATTCCCATAACCCCACATATTTACCCTGCTAATCCCCTGACACTAGGGTCAACTTAGAATGGCCAATCAACCTAACCACCACATCCTTGGACTGTGGGAGGAAACCAGAGCAGTCAGAGGAAACCCACGCAGACACAGGGAGGACATGCAAACTTCCAAGGCTGGAATCGAACCTGGGTCCCTGGCATTGCAAGGTAGCAGTGCTAACCATGCCACCTTAGAAACACGAAATCATAGAAACATGGTGGGAGTGATCAAGAAGAAGTTCTTTCATATTTGGCAGATGTTCCTAGATGATTGCTAACAGTTTTCTCACACCTGGCTATATTGTCCATTTAGCTCCGAGGGTGTTCAAAGGGCCATCTCAATCAATACAGAGATATCAGTGCTCACTGTCATCATGAGTGAAAATGCCGCATATCAGAGGTCACTATGAGCTGACTGTAAACTCAACTCAGTTGCTGCACTCTTATTCCCATCAATTCTTGAGCACGTATTACAGGTTGGCATGGCTTTATTAATAGATTCCATCCTTCAAGGGAAATGTTAAACGAAGGCCCACTCTGTGCTTCACAAGTGGGAGATGAAGGCAGAGTAGTAATGTCACTGGACTGGTAATGCAGAGACCCAGGCTGATGCTCTGAGGACATCGGTTCGAACCTGATCACAGCAACTGGTGGAACTTGAAATCAATAAGTGAGTCTGGTAACTATCTTCAAGTGTTATAAAAATCTATCTGGTTCACTAATGTCCTTCAGGGAAGGAAATCTGCCGTCCTTACTTAGTCTGGTCTCCATGTTTTTTAATTCCTTTGTGGGACATGGGTGTCGATGGCTGGGCCAGCATTTATTGCCCAGCTCTATTTGCCCTTGAGAAGGTGGTGATGAGCTGCCTTCTTGAATCGCTGCAGTCTATATACTGTACAATGTTGCTAAAGAGGGAATTCCAGGGTTTAGACCCAGTGACTGTGAAGGTACAGCGATGTATTTCCAAGTTAGGATGGTGAGTGGTTTGGCGGGGAACTGCAAACTACGGTGTTCACTTGCATCTGCTCCCTTGCCCTCCTAGATGGAAGTCATCATGGGTTTGGAAGATGCTGTCTAAGGATCTTTGGTGAGTTGCTGCAGTGCATCTTGTAGATAGTACACACTGCTGCTACTGAAGATCGATGGTGGAGGGAGTGGATGTTTGGAGATGTGATCCCAGTCAAGCTGGTTGCTTTGTCTTGGAGGATGTCAAACTTGTTGGGGTTCCTCATGAGATTCCAGACACACAGCAACATGGTTAAATCTTGACTATCCTCTGAAATGGCCAAGCAAGCCATTCAGTGCAAGGGTAATTATGGATGGGCAATAAATGAAAACCATTCCTCTGACATCCACATCCCATAACAGTATAAAAAAAAACCCAAGGGGTCTCACATCGATTTTTGAAGAGATTGAATGGAGTTCCCCTGATGGTTTGAACATCATTGTTCCCCCATTCAACTATCTCCAGAAACAATTTAACTGGTTGATTGTGGACCATTGCTCTGTTCAAAATAGCTCACATTTTCCCCCAGAGAAAAAAACACCGACTGTACTTCAAAGCAATTCATTATACGTGAAGCATTGGTGTGAAATGGTAACAGCACATAACGATGTTTAATTATGTTGACTCATTCTGTCACTTCTGTGCCTTCATATTGCTAAACAATCCCACCAGTGAGGCCCTTCGCAAAAAGAAAAGCTGATTTCACTTCTAAAGGATGAAAAAAGAGGGCTTTAGCAGCTAATTGTGTTTCTGTTTAGTTACCTGATGAATACATACACTGACTGGCTTCAAGAGTTATGGGTGTTGAATGATCTGATGTGCGTCAAATCCTTGTGATAGAGACAGCAAATGTAAGTGATGGAAGGCGAGCTGGAGCCAGTTTTAATTAATCCTTATCCAGTGGGGAATAAACCTGTGCAGATGCCCTGTGTGTCTGACCTGATTGGTAAAGCAGCACCGCCAGACAGTGCGATTTCCCTCGGACAGTGTATAGAGCAACTTTAATAACTACATTCATGGCAATCGGATTTCTTCATCACTTCCATCAAAATCAGAAAGATCTCAATAAGTGCAGCGACTGCTGCTTTAAGAGAAAAGGTCAGGTTGCGTTGTCTGATTTGGTGCAGAGGGACCTGCCTTATCTGTTTTGCAGGAATCAGACATTCAACGGATTAGATTGAGTCTTGCTGCTCGCAGGGCAGGGTGCGGTATCATCTGCAACACTTGTGGTTTTTGCGATACAAATTGTGTAGAGCAATCGGTGCAAACGTTTTCAGTCTGCTTCACCTGGCCTCCCACAGACTTACAAGAAACAATAACTGCTTTCTTTAACATTCATTTCCAGGCTACATTTGAAACGCCGTGTGAACCACACTTTCAGGGCCACAAAGCATTGAAAACCCCAAGTAAGGCTACCGTGCAGGCATTGGTTTCACTCCCTGTGGCGTCTCAATGCCTCACATTGTCCTGCTATTGTTTAATGAGGCAGGGTTAATTAGTTATCTTATAGCAAAAGATTCCCTGGGAAATAGCGACCATAATACAATTAAATTCCATACCAAGTTTAAAAGTGACATTTCGAAAAAAAAATCACATTGGGACATGGGCTTTGATGGTTGGACTTGTGCGCAACCTTATATGTGACTTCTTACTGTGTTTACCCCAGTCCAATGCTGGCATCTCCACATCTTGCTGGGTTGGCCAGCATTTATTGCCTATCCTTAGTTGCCCTTGGGGAGGCGGGCAGTGAGCCGCCTTCTTGAATCGCTGCAGCCCACGTGTTGTGGGCTGATCTACAATGCTGTTAGACATATTACGTAGAAACCTAGAAACATAGAACATTACATAGAACATAGAACATTACAGCGCAGTACAGGCCCTTCGGCCCACCGACCAGTGGAACCAATCCAATGACATGAGTCAAGGGTGGAGGAGGAAAAACACATTGTTAAGATGGCGGCGTGGGCTCGTTGGGCCGAAGGGCCTGTTTCCCGTGCTCTACTGTTCTTTGACCCTCTAACCTAAACTATTCCAATGTTATCCATATGTCTATCCACTGACCATTTGAACGCCCTTAAAGTTGGCGAGTCCACAACTGCTGCAGGCAGGGCATTCCACACTCTTACTACCCTCTGAGTAAAGAACCTACCTCTGACATCCATCCTATAATTACCACCCCTTAATTTAAAGCTATGTCCCCTCGTGTCAGCCATCACCATCCGAGGATAAAGGCTCTCACTGTCTACCCTATCTAACCCTCTGATCATCTTGTATGCCTCAATTAGGTCACCTCTTAACTTTCTTCTCTCGAACTAAAACAACCTCAAGTCCCTCAGCCTTTCCTGATAAGACCTTCCCTCCATACCAGGCAACATCCTGGTAAACCTCCTCTGCACCCTTTCCAACGCCTCCACATCTTTCTTATAATGCGGCGACCAGAACTGTACGCAATACTCCAAGTGCGGCCGCACCAGAGTTTTGTACAGGTGTGACATGACCTCACGGCTCCGAAATTCAATCCCTCTACCAATAAAAGCTATCACACCGTACGCCTTCTTAACAACCTTATCAACCTGGGTGCCAACTTTCAGTGCTTACAGCACAGTCGCAAGAATCTTGAAGTTAAACAAAAAGAGGAAAGCTGGCTGTGGATTGGTAAAATCGAGTAAAATGCATGGTGGTACATAAGCAATGGAAACCATTTAAAGAAACAATTCAGCGGAATATAGAACATAGAACACTACAGCACAAACAGGCCCTTCAGCCCACAAATTACACCGATCATATCCATACCTACCAATGCATAGAACTATCTGTAACTCCCAACCCCATTAAACCCCATATACTCATCCAGAAGTCTTTTAAAAGACCCCAGCGAGTTCGCCTCCACCACCAACAGCAGCCGATTCCACTCACTCATCACCCTCTGAGTGAAAAACTTACCCCTAACATCTCCTCTGTACCTGCTTCCCAGCACCTTAAACCTGTGTCCTCTCGTAGTGAACATTTCAGCCCTGGGAAATAGCCTCTGAGAGTCCACCCTATCTATTCCTCTCAACATTTTATAAACTTCTATCAGGTCGCCTCTCATCCTTCGTCTCTCCAGGGAAAAGAGACCGAGCTCCCTCAACCTATATTCATAAGGCATGCCTCCCAGTCCAGGCAACATCCTTGTAAATCTCCTCTGCACCCTCTCAATAGCTTCCACATCCTTCCTGTAGTGAGACGAAATGCATACTCGTGAAACAAAAGCTCAGAAAGAAAGATCCACCCTTCGTTATTGCCAGTTCAGTGACAGTACCACTGTGCCTCCCCTTCAGGTGAGCTGCCTCAGCTTGCTTTGATCTCGCACCTTCTTCATTTCCCAACAAAACTGCAAAAAAAACACTTTTTGGAAAAACAGGAGGAACATATGACCCAAATCATGTTCCTGTTCAATCCTGCTTCCCGGGCCCCCTTCAGCAGCCTAATTGTGGCGTTCTGTTTAGTCTCACCGACAGATGCCCTTCCCCTTCCGATATACCCATGGCCCTTGTCTTTATTCCTGACCAGCCTTTCTATCCATGGGAGTTTAAACTGTGTGGGCATATTCCAGTGACAGCTCAGTGAAGATGTCAGGTTCATCACCCAGGCTGAATACAGAAGGTTCAGATGGGAATTGAATAAGGAAATAGAAGCAGAAAGAAGGGGAACATGAGGAGAGACTGGCAGATAACCTAAAATAAAACCTAAAAGTCTTCCATTGGCATATAAATTGAAAAATGTTGGCAAAAAGGAGAGTGAAGCCAATTAGAGGCTAAGAGAGACATTTCCACATGGAGACAGACATAGAACATAGAACATTACAGCGCAGAACAGGCCCTTTGGCCCACGATGTTGCGCCGACCAGTTACAGAAACAATGACCCACTAGCCTATACCAATCCCTTTTCGTCCATAAACCTATCCACAGATCTCTTAAATGCCCCCAAATTAGACGCATTTACAACTGCAGCAGGCAGGGCATTCCAATCTCTCACCACCCGCTGGGTAAAGAACCTACCCCTGACATCCGTCCTGTACCTACCCCCCCTTAATTTAAAGCCATGCCCCCTCATGCCAGCTTTCTCCATCCGAGGAAAAAGGCTATCACTGTCCACCCTATCTAAACCTCTAATCATCTTATATGTTTCAATAAGATCCCCTCTTAACCGCCTTCTTTCCAACGAAAACAACCCCAAATCCCTCAGTCTCTCCTCATAGGACCTCCCCACCATACCAGGCAACATCCTAGTAAACCTCCTCTGCATCCTCTCCAAAGCCTCCACATCCTTCCTGTAATGTGGGGACCAGAACTGCACACAGTACTCCAAGTGCGGCCGCACCAGAGTTGTGTATAGTTGCAACATGACGCTGCGACTCTTAAATTCAATCCCCCTACCAATAAACGCCAAGACACCGTATGCCTTCTTAACAACCTTATCTACTTGATTCCCAACTTTCAGGGATCTATGTACACATACACCTAGATCCCTCTGTTAATCCACACTATTCAAAGTCCTCCCGTTAGCCCTATACTCGACACATCTGTTGCTCCTACCGAAGTGAATTACCTCACACTTCTCCGCATTAAATTCCATCCGCCACCTCTCGGCCCAGCTCTGCAACCTGTCTAAGTCTTCCTGCAAACTATGACACCCTTCCTCACTATCTACCACACCTCCGACTTTGGTGTCATCAGCAAACTTACTAATCCACCCAACTATACCCTCATCCAGATCATTAATAAAAATTGCAAACAGCAGTGGCCCCAAAACAGATCCATGGAGGCTGAGATATTAAGACTTTGCATTTGTTTATATCAAGGAAGTAGCTGTTGTCAAAATGATATTGGAAGTGCAGGCTGTTGAGATACTGGGTGGACTAAAGAGGAAGTATTAGAAAGGTTGGCTGGATTAAAGTTATTAAGTTATCTGGACTGGATGAAGGGCTTTCAAGAATACTGAGGGGAGCAAGGGTGGAAACCACAAAAGGTCCTTCTATAATCTTCCAATCCAGAGCATTGGAGACTCCAAAATCCCACCCCCTTGAACAAAGAGTGTAAACGCAACAATTACAGCCTAACCAACATAACCACAGTGATGGGAAAGTGTTTCAAAATGATAAACCTGAATAAAGGCAATAGTCACTTTGCACAATTGCAGATTATTTAAGGAAAGCCAACACTGATTAATTAAAGGGGAAGTGTGTTTAACTAACTTGATTGAGGTGTTCAGCAAAGTGTCAGAGAGGGTCAATAAGGGTAATATGGTCAAAATAGTATACCTGGACTTCCAAAGGGCATTTGATAAACTGCCTCGTCAGCAACATTGAAATACATGGAATAATGGGCAGCACGGTAGCACAGTGGGTTAGCACTGCTGCTTCACATCTCTAGGGTCCTGGGTTCGATTCCCAGCTCGGGTCACTGCCTGTGTGGAGTTTGCACATTCTCCTCGTGTCTGCGTGGGTTTCCTCCGGGTTCTCCGGTTTCCTCCCACAGTCCAAAGATGTGCGGGTTAGGTTGATTGGCCTTGCTAAGAAATTGCCCCTTAGTATCCAGGGGTGCATAGGTTAGAGGGATTTGTGGGTTTAATATGTAGGGATATGGGGGTAGGGCCCGGGTGGGATTGTGTTCGGTGCAGACTCGATGGGTCGAAGGGCCTCTTTCTGTACATTAGTATTCTATGATTCTATGAAAGTCCAGTGTAAGTGTGGATATGAAGTTGGCTGAGTGACAGGGGACAGGTCGTAGAGATGGGTCACTGTTTCTCATGCTGGAGGTCTCCATATTAGACCCACTGCTTTTCTTGATCAAAATTAATGACCTAGATATGGATGTGCAGCGAAGAATTTCTAAATTTACAGATAACCAAAGAATTGGAATTGTTGTGAACTGTCACGAGAATGGTGATAAACTTCGAGAGAGTATGAGGTGTTGGAATGGGCAGACTCGCAGCAGGAGAAATTTAAAACAGACATGTGAAGCAATACATTTTGGTAGGAAGAATGCGAGGAGAGATAATATCAAAAAGAAGTTACAATTCTAAACAAGTGCAGGAGCAGAGCTATCTTGGGTGTATACATGCACAAAACAGTGAAAGTGGCAGAGCAGGTTGAGAGGGTGCCAGGCAAAAGGCGGGGAATTATAGGCCGGTTAGTTTAACGTCTGTGGTAGGTAAAATGTTAGAATCCGTCATTAAAGAGGAAATTGCGAGGCATCTTGAAGGGAATTGCTTGATAGAGCAGACGCAGCACGATTTCATTAAAGGGAAGTCGTGTCTGACAAATTTACTGGAGTTCTATGAGGATGTGTCTAAGGCGGTGGATAGAGGAGAGCCGGTGGATGTGGTCTTTCTGGATTTTCAGAAGGCGTTTGACAAGGTACCTCACAAGAGGTTATTGCAGAAGGTCAGGGGACACGGAGTTGGGGGTAGGGTGTTAGCGTGGATAGAGGATTGGTTGTCAAATAGGAGGCAGAGAGTGGGGGTCAATGGAAGCTATTCGGATTGGCGGTTGGTGACTAGTGGGGTGCCCCAGGGGTCGGTGCTGGGGCCTCAGCTTTTTACCATTTATATAGATGATCTGGAGGAGGGAACCGAGTGTAGGGTGTCGAAATTTGCGGATGACACCAAGATTGGGGGAACGGCAAATTGTGCGGAGGGTGTGGAGAGTCTGCAGAAGGATCTAGATAGGCTGGGCGAATGGGCCAGGAAATGGCAAATGGAATTTAATGTTGGCAAGTGTGAGATGGTCCACTTTGGAAGGAAGAATGGTAGGAAGGACTATTACTTACGTGGCGAAAAACTGCAGCAGGCGACGGTGCAGAGGGACCTCGGGGTCCTTGTGCATGAGTCGCAAAAACCCAACTTGCAGGTGCAGCAGGTGGTCAGGAAGGCGAATGGGATGCTGGTCTTCATAGCGAAGAAGATTGAATATAAAAGTAGAGAGGTCTTGCTGCAGCTGTACAGGGCATTGGTAAGGCTGCAGCTGGAGTACTGTGTGCAGTTTTGGGCGCCGCACCTGCGCAAAGATATTTTGGCCTTGGAGGGAGTGCAGAGGAGGTTTACTAAGCTGATACTGGAGTTAAGGGGGTTGAGCTATGAGGAGAGGCTGAATGAACTAGGCTTGTACTCGTTGGAGTTTAGAAGAATGAGGGGAGATCTCATTGAGACGTATAAGATGATGAATGGGATGGATAGGATAGAGGTGGAGAGACTCTTCCCGCTCAAAAAAGACAGTAGGACTAGGGGGCACAACCTCAAGATAAAGGGGGGGCGTTTTAGAATGGAGTTGAGGAGGAACTTCTTCACTCAAAGGGTGGTGAATCTCTGGAATTCTCTACCCGTTGAAGTGGTGGAGGCTGCCTCGCTAAATATTTTTAAGAAACGGGTTGATGGGTTTTTGATAAGAGAAGGGATTAAGGGTTATGGGGAGAGGGCGGGAAGGTGGAACTGAGCCACGACAGATCAGCCATGATCTTATTGAATGGCGGGGCAGGCTCGAAGGGCCTTATAAGGTGAAAGGGAACCTGAGCTTCATTAGTAGAATAATAGAATCTAAAAAAACAAGGAATCTGTGGTGAACATTTATTGAACATTGTTTCAGTGCTGTGTCCAATTCTGGGCACCGCACTTCAGGGGGGATGTGAAGACACTGGAGGTGGCACAGTGGTTGGCACTGCTGTCTCACAGCACCAGTGACCCAGGTTCGATTCCAGCCTTGGATTGCTATCTGTGTGCAGTTTGCATGTTCTCCCAATCTCTGCGTGGGTTTCCTCTGGGTGCTCCAGGTTCCTCCCACACTCCAAAGATGGGCAGGTTAGGTGGATTGGCCGTGCCTCTCAATGTCCCACTAGGTGTAGGTTAGGAGATTGGCAAGGTAAACACAGGGGGTTATGAGGATAGGATCTGAGTAAGATGCTCTGTCGGAGATTCGGTACAGAGTTGATGGGCTGAATGGTCTCATTCTGTACTGTAAGGATTCTTAGAATAGAATAGAACCCTACAGTGCAGAAAGAGGCCCTTCGGCCCATCGAGTCTGAACCGGACAGAATCCCACCCAGGCCCTACTCCCATATCCCTACATATTATACCCACTAATCCCCCTAACCTACGCATCCCTGGACACTAAGGAGTAATTTTTTAGCATGGCTAATTCACCTAACCCGCACATCTTTGGACTGTGGGAGGAAACCGGAGCACCCGGAGAAAACCCACGCAGACACGAGGAGAATGTACAAACTCCACACAGGCAGTGACCCGAGCCGGGAATCGAACCCAGGACCCTGGAGCTGAGAAGCAGCAGTGCTAACCACTGTGCTACCGTGCCGATTCTATGAAGGGGAGCAGAAAGGATTTATATGAATGCTTCCAAGTATGAGAGGGACATCATTACATGGATAGATTGGAGAAACTGGGGCTGTTCTCTCGAGAGAAGAGGAGGTTGAGAGGAGATTGGTGGAGGTATTCAAATCCATGAGGATCCCTCCGACTGATTGGATTGGGAGAAACCAACCTGATTGGCAGAAGGGTAGAAGACACCAGCTTAAAGTGATTGGTAAAGAACAGGAAATAAAGTGTTACTGAGGCAGAAAGTGGTTCTGAATGGAATGCACTGCCTGAGAGTGCGGTGGAGGTTGATTCAACTGTAGCTTTCAAAAGGGAAATGATTAGTTATCTAAAGATAAAAAATAGTGTAGGACTACAGGGAGAAGGTGGGGGGGGGGGGGGGGCGGTGGAACTCACTGAGCTTATCTTGCAAAGATCTGGCATGGGTCTGATGGGCTGAATGGCCTGCTTTTGTACTATTATTATTCTAGAATTCTCAAATGCTAATGTAGAGCATAAGGCAGCTGTTTCTCATTGGACACTCTGGAATTTTCTGTTGAAGATTTTTCTATAAATACAATTCATTTCCTTATTTTTCCTTTTTTAACCAGTTCTTGGAGAGGATGAAAAGGAGATTTAGGATGAGAGGAGGAGTTTTCTTTGGCACAATAAGTTGCTGTGATCATAGAAACCTTACAGTGCAGAAGGAGGCCATTTGGCCCATCAGGTCTGCACCGACAACATTCCCACCCTATCCCCATCAACCCACATATTTACCCCACGAATCCCGGGGCATTAAGGGGTGATTTAGCATGGACAATCAACCTAACCCGCTCATTGGCTATGCTAAAATTGCCCCTTAGTGTCCTGGGATGCGTAGGTTAGAGGGATTGGCAGGTAAAATGTGTAGGGATATGGGGATAGGGTCTGGGTGGGATTGTGTTTGGTGCAGACTCGATGGGCCGAAGGGCCTGTTTCTGCACTGTAGGGTTCTATGCTGGTTCTATATGCGGGGTAGAATAGGTTTGGGGTGATGCGGCGGCGCGGGCTCGTTGGGCCGAAGGGCCTGTTTCCCGTGCTGGGTTGTTCTTTGTATCTTTGCAGTGTAGGAGGGAGCTGGAGCACCCGAAGGAAACCCACGCAGACACGGAGAGAATGTGCAAACTCTGCAGACAATGACCCAAGCCGGGAATTGAACCCAGGTCCCTGGAGCTGTGAGGCAGCAATGCCATCGCACTGCCCCAAAGCTGATCTGAAATGTTCCATGTGGAAGGGCAGTGGAAGAAGGTTCCATAAAAATGTTCAAAAGAAAATTGGATTCAAACTTGAAGAGGAAAATTCACAGGAAAGTTCTGAGGAACAGCAGGGATATTGAACAATTTGTTGGCTCTCTCTGAACGAACGATGAACTGAATCATCACTTTCTGTACCCTATCATTTGGGAACTCACTGAGGCTCCTTTGACAGCAGCTTTCAAAAGTGCGTCCTGTGTCACCTGGGGAGAACAAAGACAGCCAGCACATCTGAAAGTTCCCCTACAAGCCACTCATTATGCTGACTTGGGAATATATCACCGTTCCTTCACAGCTGCTGGGTCAAAATCCTGGAACTCTCTCCCTAACAGCACTGCGGGTGTACCTACAATGACCGCTTGCCCACCACCACCTTCCCCATGGCAACTAAGGATGGGTAATAAGTACTGGTCTAGCCAGCATTGCTCCCGTCAGAGGAAGGAATTTACAATCCCTGTTAAATGCGGACTGCTGGTGAATGGAAAATTATTCATATACAAATCACAAGGAGAAACAAAGTATTAAAGCTCTATGCGTATTTGCCATGCAGAGATGGATTAGTTTGGTCTGTTTTTGGTGATTCATCTCATGTTGGATTACTTTGGCCTGTTTCTGGGTCATGTTCCTTGTGTGCCAGGCCAAAGAAAACACAGTGCTGATTTCAAGCTTCCAAGGCCATTTGTCCAAATGATGAAAGGGAGAGAAAGTTATTGGACAAGGTCATCTCAAAGGTCTGTCAGTTTGGAGGCTGGGAAACATCTGTTGACTTTTGTGCAGCAGATGTCAAATGTCTCTGTCAGATAAAGAATAATTTTTCACAGCACGCTCCAAAACAGGCCTCCAACTCTCAGGTGAGCTTTGTCTGAAATGCCTGGTGTCAGTGTGTTTGCAGCTGTGAGGAACCACCTACCCCCACATCCACGCTGTATGACGGGAGTCCAGCTGGTGATGCCCAATGGCTCCAACTTTCACTGTGTGGAGATGCCGGCATTGGACTGGGGTAAACACAGTAAGAAGCCTCACAAACGCCAGGTTAACCTGGTCTTATGAGGGTTTCTTACTGTGTCCAATCTCCACTGCCAGAGCAAACAATGATGAGAGAATGGGTCAGGGGTCATCTCAATGCAAAGCAGAAAACTCTCCGTTCACCATCTGAACATCCATTTCGATCCTTCAAACTTAGAACAAATCCCATACATTAAGTGTGTTAAAAGTGCCTCCAGGGTTAAGGAGAGGTGAGGTGGATGTGAAGTTAGCTCTTTCAAAGAGGTGGCATAGACATAATGGGCTGAATGGCCTCATTCCACGATGCAGTGAAATTCTACTGATCTTGCCCTTTCTGATGCTATTTGAGTTTGTCACCTCTTCTGAAGTATTATCCAGAATCCCCCACCCCCCCCCCCAATCTCGTTTCCTGTTCTGAAGATCCTGGGGGACAGTACGTCAGTCAGACTCTGATCCTTGGACCATCTGTCCTGTGGTCCAACAACCTATCCTCCAACACTGCAGTGTTCAAAACACCAGCTGCGGAACTTTGAATATTGTACAGGAGGGGCTTGAAATCTGCATTGTTTTTGGATCTCATCAGTGTTTTCAGATGGGTTTTTGTTCAGCTCAAGATTATATGGTAAAAGGATCTGCTTTCTGATGTGTACCTGTGGGAATAACATTTGGATCGTTCCAGTACATTTCCCTAATGATCTTAACTTAATCTACAAAACCACCAAGATATTAGGATTACATTTTCATTCCTAAGTGAGAATGTTACCACCCCCCCGAGGGAGTATTCTCCTTTCGGGTCTACAGGCAAGTCAGAAAGATGTCCCTAGCAACATCTGTGTTGATGGAGATGGAGTAACAACACAAATGAACTAATTCCCTGATTATTAATGCTCAGTTTTGGTGTGGCTAGACCAACTGGCTGCAGACATTATAGCCTGCACAAAATGTTCCAGAAGGGAGAGGTAAGTGGCTACCCTTAATATCAAGTCAGTGTGAAACTAATGAACCATAACAAAACTAAAATCAATGTGGGGGGGTGGGGGGGAGTCGGATTAATACACTCCGGTTACCAAAGTCCCAGTCAATGCAATGGAGTAATTAACCATAATCTACAAAGGGCCATTGGCATGTCTCTCCATTAGGGAGAGACAATTGGTTGTACTATTAATCTAGAAACTCAGCTAAAGTTCTGGGGACCTGGGTTTGAATCCCACCATGGCAGATGGTGGAATTTGAATTCAATCAAAATATGTGGAATTAAGAATCCACTGATGACCCATTGTCAGTTGTTGGAGAACTTCATCTGGCTCTCAGTTGCCCTCTGAACTGGCCTAGCTTGCCACTCAGTACAAGGGCAACTAGGGATAGGCAATAAATGCTGGCCAGCCAGTGATGAATAAAACAAAAGAAAATGGATGGAGGGACACCACTCTGTAAGATGCAGGCTTCCATGAGCAAAGGTACCTTCCTTGGAAAGGTAGCTAGCTGGTCATGGTTGTCAGGAGACAGATATGACATTCCTGTGACTGCAGGAGGTCCTGAGGGAGGAGTCCTTGATCCAACTTCTTCAGTTACATCAACACTGATGGTCCCACGGGGATGAGGAGTGGGGCTCTGTTCACTGCTCATGCTTAACAAGTTTATTAATATTAGCTGAAGTTGTAATCAGTAAGATAGGAAAAAGAATAAACAGTCATTGCAATGCTTCTGGATTTTCAAAAACTACAAAGGGTCGTGAATGATGCCCAGTCCATCAGGCAAATCAGCCTCCCATCCATTGACTCTGTCTACACCTCCCACTGCCTCGGCAAAGCAGCCAGCATAATTAAAGATCTCATACAGCCGGACATTCTCTCTTCCACCTTCTTCCGTTGGGAAAAAGATACAAAAGTCTGAGGTCACGTCTGCTGCTGTCAGGCTTTTGAATGGACCTACCTCGCAGTTAAGTCGATCTTTCTCTACACCCTAGCTATGACTGTAACACTACATTCTGCACTCTCCCCTTCTTTGTGAGTGGTGTGCTTTATCTGTATAACACACAAGAAACAATACTTTTCACTGCATGCTAATACATGTGACAATAATAAATCAAATCACAAAATGTTTGATAAGGTGCTGCACAAGAAGTTACTGCATAAAAGTAGGGATTATGGGATTGGGGTTGATGTGGATTAGAGATTAGTTATTAGAATATACTAGGCTTGTACTCGTTAGAGTTTAGAAGAATGAGGGGAGATCTCATTGAGACGTATAAGATGATGAATGGGATGGATAGGATAGAGGTGGAGAGACTCTTCCCGCTCAAAAAAGACAGTAGGACTAGGGGGCACAGCCTCAAGATAAAGGGGAGGCGGTGTAGAACAGAGTTGAGGAGGAACTTCTTCACTCAAAGGGTGGTGAATCTCTGGAATTCTCTGCCCGTTGAAGTGGTGGAGGCTGCCTCGCTAAATATTTTTAAGAAACGGGTTGGTGGGTTTTTGATAAGAGAGGGGATTAAGGGTTATGGGGAGAGGGCGGGAAGGTGGAGCTGAGCCACGACAGATCAGCCATGATCTTATTGAATGGCGGGGCAGGCTCGAAGGGCTAGATGGCCTACTCCTGCTCCTATTTCTTATGTTCTTATGTTCTTAATTGATGGGAGGCAGTAATTAAGTTTTTGTTGTCCCGTGGGATGTGGGTGCCCCTGGCAAAGCCAGCATTGATTGCTCATTGCTAATTTCCCCCCTGACTGAGTGTCTCTCTCACCCAGCCATTTTAACCAGTTTGCTGCGGATCCCCAGTCACATGTGGCCAGCAAGGACATAAATGAACCAGTTTCGTAGTCACTATTACTCAGACTAGCTTTATACTTCAGATCTAGTGATTGAATTTAAGTTCCACTAGCTGCCATGATGGGGATTGAACTTGTGCTCCCATTAACCTGGACATCAGGGTGACCAGTCCAGCGACATTACCATCTTTGGATAAATGGATCATTTTCAGTTTGGCAGATTTTAACTGGTGAGGCAGTGCAAGGGGTCAATTGGGGGTCAATAATTTACAATTAGTGTCAATGAGGAGACTGAGTCTAATATATCCATGTTTGCTGCTGATACATGGTTCACTGGGAAAGTGAGCTTTGATGAGGATGTAAAGGAGCTGCAAAGGGATATAGATCACAAAGTTATAAGAACTAGGAGCAGGAGCAGGGTATTTGTCCCATTGAACCTGCTCCTCCATTCAATAAGACCATGGCCAATCTGATTGTGGTCTTTGCTTTATTTTCCTGCCCCTGCCAGATTTCATCCATTCCTTGTCAATCAAAAACCTGTCCAATTCAGTTCCGATGACATTCAATGACCTGACCTCTTATTGCTGTCTCCAGAAACGATTTCCAAAGAGTAATGGCCCTCAGGGGGCAAAAAATTCCTCCTCATCTCCAGATCCCCTTGGGGTTTAAACTGAGACCCCTAGTTCCAAATTCTTCAGAAGAACAAGCATCCTCTGTACACCTGCCTCAGCAAACCCCCTCAGATCTTACACAGTGTGGACGGGTTCGGTATGTGGGCAAGAACATGACTTATGGGGAAGTGTGAAATTGTCCACTTTGGAAGGAGAAATAATAAAAGCGGAATATTTTTCAAACTATGAGAAAGGCTTTTACCTGGAGGGATCGAGTAGCTGAATCAGCCACAATCACGATGAACGGTGGAGAAGACTCAAAGGGCTGAGTGGCCTATTCCTGCTTCTAGTTTCTATGAATCACAAGAGGTTAATATGCAGTTAAGAACATAAGAAATAGGAGCAGGAGTAGGCCATCTAGCCCTTCGAGCCTGCCCCGCCATTCAATAAGATCATGGCTGATCTGTCGTGGCTCAGTTCCACTTTCCCGCTTTCTCCCCATAACCCTTAATTCCCCTGTCTATCAAAAACCTATCTACCCTCATCTTAAATATATTTAGCGAGGCAGCCTCCACCACTTCAACGGGCAGAGAATTCCAGAGATTCACCACCCTTTGAGTGAAGAAGTTCCTCCTCAACTCCATTCTAAACTGCCCCCCCCCTTTATCTTGAGGCTGTGCCCTCTAGTCCTACTGTCCTTTCTGAGTGGGAAGAGTCTCTCCACCTCTATCCTATCCATCCCATTCATCATCTTATACGTCTCTATAAGATCCCCCCCTCATTCTTCTAAACTCCAACGAGTCGATTTAGTCTATTTAGTCTCTCTTCATAGTCCAACCCCCTCATCTCCGGTATCAGCCTAGTAAACCTCCTCTGCACTCCCTCCAAGGCCAAAATATCTTTGCGCAGGTGCGGCGCCCAAAACTGCACACAGTACTCCAGCTGCGGCCTCACCAATGCCCTATACAGCTGCAGCAAGACCTCCCTACTTTTATATTCAATCCCCCTCGCTATGAAGGCCAGTTGTAGCAAATAATTAGAAAAGCAAATTTTATACTCGTCCTTATTACACTGGTGATGGAGTACGGTTGGACAGAGCTTTAGAGAGTTCACACCTGGGCCCAAGTTTTACATTCCCCCCTCCTCCAGCAAGTTCTGAGATGGGGTGGGGTGGGGAGCAGTGGGGTGAGCGTACAATTCATGGACAGGATTCCCTCCGGGATCCTGCTTGCTTGTAATGGAATTCCATGGTGGAGCAGGTAAGATGGGAAGCCCACCCTTACCTCTATTAAGACCCTTAAGCAGCCACTTAATAATTAGGGCTTTTTCTCAGGCAGCCTCTATCTTTAGTCTGACAGATTCCAATGGGGGTAAGATGGGGAAATGAAAATGAAATGATTTGGGGTGCCCCCTCCTCAGGGACCTGGGAGTTCCAGCCCTCCCTCCCCCTTGGTGTCATGGTTAGGTCGCATCCCCAACCTAACCATGACACCAAGATCATCAGTCTCCCAATTCCCCAAGGCATCCCTCACCCTCCCAATCCCAGAACTCACAGGATCCCTAGTACGTATGAAGTGAGGTTCTGGGACTTAGGCTGAGGCACAATGCTGCAGTGCTGTGTCTGGAGGGGCTGGAGAGATGTCGGCCAATCTAATTGTTGTGAACAATTAGGGCGGCACGGTAGCACAGTGGTTAGCACTGCTGCTTCACAGCTCCAGGGTCCTGGGTTCGATTCCCGGCTCGGGTCACTGCCTGTGTGGAATTTGCACATTCTCCTCGTGTCTGCGTGGGTTTTCTCTGGGTGCTCCGGTTTCCTCCCACAGTCCAAAGATGTGCGGGTTAGGTTCATTGGCTATGCTAAAAATTGTCCCTTAGTGTCCTGGGATGTGTAGGTTAGAGGGATTAGCAGGTAAATGTGTAGGGATATGGGGATAGGGTCTGGGTGGGATTGTGTTCGGTGCAGACTCGATGGGCTGAAGGGTCTGTTTCTGCACTGTAGGGTTCTATGATCTATGAACAGTGGGGATGGTTTGTGCTCTGACTCTCAGGATGGTGGGCGCTGAACACTCACCGTAGAAACCACAGAAAATTACAGCTCAGAAACAGGCCATTTGGCCCTTCTTGTCTGTGCCGAACCATTTTTTGCCTAGTCCCACTGACCTGCACTTGAACCATTTCCCTCTCATCCATGAACCCATCCAAGTTTTTCTTAAATGCTAAAAGTGACCCCGTGTTTACCACTTTATCCGGCAGCTCATTCCACACTCCCACCACTCTCTGCGTGAGGAAGCCCCTCCCCCAGATATTCCCTAACCATCCTGAGATTTCACGTGGCTAAAGAACTGGTGTAGGAGGGAGGGCGTTGGATATAGGAATCACTGGAATGTCTTCTGGGGAAGGTGGGACTTGTACAAGGATGGGTTGTTTGCCAGTGTTGCTTGGGAAGGTTTGAACTAGTGTAGCAGGGGGCTGGGAACTGGAACTGCAGGCCAGTAAGTGTAGGGACTGCGGAAAAAAGTGAGACTGAGATAAACACAGCGCAGAGTAAGAGCGGGCAGAAGGAAGGCCAGGGGCTCGGCGGGTCTGGAAGTCTGGAGAGTATTTGCTTCAATGCAAGGAGTAAAACAGATGAATTGAGAGCCTGGATTACTGCGTGGAATTATGATGTAATTGCAATTATGGAGACATGATTAAAGGAGGGACAGGATTGGCAGCTTAACATTCCGGGATATCATTGATTTAGACGGGATGGAAGGGGAAACAAAAGGGGAGTTGCGTTGCTGATTAAGGATCTGTGTTGAGGAAGGAGACATTGGAGAGATCTTGTAGTGAGGCATTATGAATGGAGATAGAAATAAGAAGGGTGAAATCACAAGGCTGGGGGTGTACTATAGACCTCCCAACAGACTGCAGGAGACAGAGGAGCAGTTGTATAGTCAGTTAATGAAAAGGTGTGAAAAAAGAGGTGGCGGATGGAGTTTAATGTGGAGAAGTGTGAGGTAATTCATTTCGGTAGGAATAACAGATGTGTTGAGTATAGGGCTAACGGGAGGACTTTGAATAGTGTGGAGGAGCAGAGGGATCTAGGTGTATGTGTACATAGATCCCTGAAAGTTGGGAATCAAGTAGATAAGGTTGTTAAGAAGGCATACAGTGTCTTGGCGTTTATTGGTAGGGGGATTGAATTTAGGAGTCGCAGCGTCATGATGCAACTGTACACAACTCTGGTGCGGCCGCACTTGGAGTTTTGTGTGCAGTTCTGGTCCCCACATTACAGGAAAGATGTAGAGGCTTTGGAGAGGGTGCAGAGGAGGTTTACCAGGATGTTGCCTGGTAAGGAGGGGAGATCCTATGAGGAGAGACTGAGAGATTTGGGGTTGTTTTCGCTGGAAAGAAGGTGGCTAAGAGGGGATCTTATTAAAACATATAAGATGATTAGAGGTTTAGACAGGGTAGATAGTGATAGCCTTTTTCCTAGGATGGAGAAAGCTAGCACGAGGGGGCACGACTTTAAATTAAGGGGGGGTAGTTATAGGACTGATGTCAAGGGTAGGTTCTTTACCCAAAGGGTGGTGAGGGATTGAATGCCCTGCCAGCTGCAGTTGTAAATGCACCTAGTTTGGGGGCATTTAAGAGATCTGTGGATAGGTTTATGGACGAAAAGGGATTAGTTTAGGCTAGTGGGTCATTGTTTTGTAACTGGTCGGCGCAACATCGTGGGCCGAAGGGCCTGTTCTGCGCTGTAATGTTCTATGTTCTATGTTCTAAAGCAGTGTAGTTGTGGTGGATAACTTTAATTTCCCCATATTGACTGGGGTTCCCTTAGAGCCAGGGAGCGTGTGGGGGGGGGGGGCAGCAACTTATTAGTTGTGCCCAGGAGGGCTTTTTGATACAGTATGTTGACAATCCAACCAGGGAAGGAAGGGGCGGCACTAGACTAGGTATTGGGAAATGATGTGGAGATGCCGTCGTTGGACTGGGGTAAACACAGTAAGAAGTCTCACGGCACCAGGTTAAAGTTTCGGGGTTTAACCCCAAAAGCTTGTGAGTTTACCATCGAATAAATTGGTTGGACTTTAACCTGGTGTTGTCAGACTTCTTATTGGGAAATGAGCCGGGCTTAGCGACCATAATTCCATTAGGTTTCAGGCACTCATGGATAAAGACAAGAGTGGCCCTCGGGTGAAGGGGCTTAATTGGACAAAGACCAATTACATCCAAATTAGACAGGAATTTGGGAATGTGGATTGGGACTGACTATTTGAGGGCAAACCCACGTCTAGCACCTGGGAGGCTTTTAAAGGCAGATCCCTGCAAAAATGAAGATAGAAATGGCGGGACCTGGAGACCATGGACGCCAATGAGAATTGTAAACTTAGTCAAAAGGAAAAAGGAAGCATATGATAGGTCTAGGCACCTAAAAACTGACAAAGCCCTTAAGAAATGTAGTGAAAGTAGGAAGGAACTTAAACGTGGGATTAGGAGGGCTAAAAGGGGCCATGCAATGTCTTCAGCAAACAAGGTCAAGAAGAATCCCAAGGCATTTTATGCATATATTAGGAGCAAGAGGGTAGCAAGAAAACTAGGCCCACTCAAGGACAATGGAGGGAAGTTATACATGGAGCCACAGGAAATGGTGAGATCCTTAATGAATATTTTATATCAGTGTTCACCAAGAAGAAGGACATGATAGATGTTGAGGCCAGGGACAGGAGTGTGAAAGCTCTAGAGAATGTTATTATATTGAAGGAGGAAGCGTTGAGTATTCTGAATTGACAGATCCTGGGGCTGGATGGGATTTATCCCAAGTTACTGCGGGAGGCTCAGGAAGAAAGAGCTGGAGCCTTAATAGATATCCTCACATTCTCTTTGACCACAGGTGAGGACTCACAGGACTGGAGAATAGCCACTGTTTTTCCCTCATGTAAAAAAGGAAGCAGGGATAATCCAGGAAATTATACAGCCTAACGTCAGTGGTGGGGAAACCTTTGGAGAAGATATTGAGGGACAGGATATTTGCACATTTGGAGGAAAATGGTCTAGTTGGTGACAGGCAGCATGGTTTTGTACGGGAAGGTCATGTCTCACCAACTTGATTGAGTTTTTTGAAGAGGTGACAAAGATAATTGATGAGGGAAGGGTTGTGGATATAGTTTATTTGGATTTTAGTAAAGCGTTTGACAAGGCATGACTGATACATAAACTAAAATCACATGGGATTCAGGGTTGCCTGGCTAGATGGATACAGAACTGGCTTGGTTATAGAAAACAGAGAGTGGAAGGGTGTTTTTCAGAACGGAGATGTGTAGCTAGTGGTGTTCCACAGGGATCAGTTCTGGGACCTCTGTTGTTTGTAGCATGATGATCTGGAGGAAAGTGTGAGTGGTCTGATTAGAGAGTTTGCGGAAGACACAATGTTTGATGGAGTTGCTGATAATGCCAGGGATTGTCAGAGGGTACAACAGGATGTAGATAGATTGGGGATTTGGGCATAGAATTGGCAAATGGAGTTTAATACAAACAAAAGCATTTTGGAGGATCAAATTTAAGTGTGAATTATACTGTAAACGGCAGAACCCTTACGAACATTAATATGCAGAGGGATCTGGGTGTGCAGGTCCACAGTTTCCTAAAAGTAGCAACACTGGTCGCCAAGGTGATTAAGAAAGCAAATGGCATCAGCCAGGGCATTGAGTACAAGACTTGGGTAATCATGTTGGGTTAAGCTGCATTTGGAGTATTGTGTGGAGTTCTGGTCACCGCACTATCAGAAGGATATATAAGCTTTGGAGACGGTGCAAAGAATGTTCACCAGGGTGTTGTCTGGTCTCGAGGGTGTTGGCTATGAGGAGAGGTTGGATAAAGTAGGATTGTTTTCACTGGAAAGATGGAGGCTGAGGAGAGACCTGATAGAGACCTACAAAATGATGAGAGGCACAGACAGGGTGGATAATTAGAGGATTTTTCCAAGGGTGGAAGCATCAATTGGAAGGGGACACAGGTTCAAGGTGAGAGAGGAAAAGTTTAAAAGAGATGACATTTTTTACATAGAGAATGGTGAGTGCCTGGAATGTGCTGTCAGAGAAGGTGGTGGAAGAAAGCACATTAGCAACACTTACGATGGGTACATGAATAGGGAGGGAAGAGGGGGATACAGACTGAGTAACGGCAGAAGGTTTTTTTTAGTTTAGTTCGAGCAATATGATCGGCACAAACTTGGAGGCCTTGTTCCTGTGCTGTACTTCTTTTATTCCTTGTTCTTTGGAATAAGGACGGAATTTTGGTCTCTACCTAAGGAAGGATATTCTTACTTTGGAGGAAGTGTAACGATGGAGATATTCCTGGAACGAGGAGAGGTTAAGTAGACAATAAGAGGTGATCTAATTGAAGCATATGAAATTCTTAAGGAAATAGAGAGAGGGAACTCTGGGAAGATGTTTCCTGCAGCTCAGGAAGTCAGAGTTACGGATCACTGCCTCATAGTAAGTGGTTGGTTCTTTAAAAAGTACAACCTGGCTTTTATGTAGAGCTTTTCAAGACAACTAAATCTTTCAAAGTGCTTTAATGCTGATGAAATATTTTTCAAGTGTAGCCACAGGTACAACGTTGGAAACACAACAACCAATTTACACCCAGAACTCTTCCAAAGATAGCAATGTGATAATGGTCAGATTGTTTGGTTAGGATTTTGATTGAAGGATCAAAGGATGGAAAACTAGGACAATCATAGAATCCCTACAGTGCAGAAAGAGACCCCTTGACCCATCGAATCCACACAGCCCCTTCCTCAGGCTTACCCAATAACCCTACATACTTACCCCACTGATCTCCCGAACCTATTTATCTTTGGACACAAAAAGGGCAATGTAACATGGTCAATCGACACAACCTGGAATGTGGGAGGAAACTGGAGCATCCAGAGGAAACCCATGCAGACATGGGGAGAAGGTGCAATCCACACACAGAAAATGTGCGGAATTTTAGGACCTCGCTCTGTGAGGCTGGAAATTCCCACCCGAGATCAATAGAAATTTCTGTTGTCGGACGCTTGCCCGTGCCGATTCCATGGCCAATGAAGAGCTCCAGCTGGTGACCCAAAGCTGGAATCGAACCCGGGTCCCTGGCGATGTGAGGCAAGAGCACTAACCACCGTGCCATGGGCTATTTATCTGATTACTCTGAGCAGGCTCAGTTTAACATCTCATCCAAATATTGAGGCGTTCCCTCAGTCCTGCTCTGGACTATCAGCTGTGATCTTTGTACTCAATTCCTGGAATGGGATTTGAACCCAAAACCTTGCAATACAGGGGAGAGCGTGTCAGCAACTGAGCCACACACGACACTTCTGACTGTGATGAGAAGAAATATCATCACTCAAGGGGTTGTGAATCTTTGAAATTCTGCATCCCAGCCAGCTATGGGTGTTCAGTGAATGTATTCAGGAGGGAGAGAACATAAGAACATAAGAACATAAGAAATAGGAGCAGGAGTAGGCCATCTGGCCCTTCGAGCCTGCCCCGCCATTCAATAAGATCATGGCTGATCTGTCATGGCTCAGTTCCACCTTCCCGCCCTCTCCCCATAACCCTTAATCCCCTCTCTTATCAAAAACCCATCAACCCGCTTCTTAAAAATATTTAGCGAGGCAGCCTCCACCACTTCAATGGGCAGAGAATTCCAGAGATTCACCACCCTTTGAGTGAAGAAGTTCCTCCTCAACTCTGTTCTAAACTGCCTCCCCTTTATCTTGAGGCTGTGCCCCCTAGTCCTATTGTCTTTTTTGAGCGGGAAGAGTCTCTCCACCTCTATCCTATCCATCCCATTCATCATCTTATACGTCTCAATGAGATCTCCCCTCATTCTTCTAAACTCTAACGAGTACAAGCCTAGTTTATTCAGCCTCTCCTCATAGCTCAATCCCCTCAACTCTGGTATCAGCCTAGTAAACCTCCTCTGCACTCCCTCCAAGGCCAAAATATCTTTGCGCAGGTGCGGCGCCCAAAACTGCACACAGTACTCCAGCTGCGGCCTCACCAATGCCCTATACAGCCGCAGCAAGACCTCCCTACTTTTATATTCAATCCCCTTCGCTATGAAGGCCAGCATCCCATTTGCCTCCCTGACCACCTGCTGCACCTGCAAGCTGGGTTTTTGCGACTCATGCACAAGGACCCCGAGGTCCCTCTGCACCATCGCCTGCTGCAGTTTTTCGCCACGTAAGTAGTAGTCCTTCCTACCATTCTTCCTTCCAAAGTGGACCACCTCACACTTGCCAACATTAAATTCCATTTGCCATTTCCTGGCCCATTCGCCCAGCCTATCTAGATCCTTCTGCAGACTCTCCACACCCTCCGCACAATTTGCCGTTCCCCCAATCTTGGTGCCATCCGCAAATTTCGACACCCTACACTTGGTTCCCTCCTCCAGATCATCTATATAAATGGTAAAAAGCTGAGGCCCCAGAACCAACCCCTGGGGCACTCCACTAGTCACCATCTGCCAATCCGAATAGCACCCATTGACCCCCACTCTCTGCCTCCTATTTGACAACCAATCCTCTATCCACGCTAACACCCTACCCCCAATTCCATGTCCCCTGACCTTCTGCGATAACCTCTTGTGAGGTACCTTGTCAAACGCCTTCTGAAAATCCAGAAAGACCATATCCACCGGCTCTCCTCTATCCACTGCCCTAGACACATCCTCATAGAACTCCAGTAAATTTGTCAGACACAACTTCCCTTTAATGAACCTTTGGTATGAGGGGAATTACGGAACATGGGGAGAATGCAATTCGGTTGGATTGAGGTATTTGGGCAGCAGCTTTTGGAGAGTTTCCAGCGGGAAGCATGGTGGTACATTGCTTAACCTTGCTGCCACACAGCGCCGGGGACCCGGATTCAATTCCAGCCTTGGATGACTGTGTGTGTGGAGTTTGCGCATTCTCCCCAGGTCTGTGTGGGTTTCCTCCTGATACTCCAGTTTCCTCCCACATTCCAAAGATGTGCGTGTTGGATTGATTGGCCGTGCTAAATTGCCCCATAGTGTCTCAAGATGTGTAGGTTAGAGGGATCAGCGGGGTAAATATGTGGGATTAGGGCCTAGGTGGGATTAAAAGAACAAAGAACAAAGAACAACACAGCACGGGAAACAGGCCCTTCGGCCCAACGAGCCCGCGCCGCCGTCCCATTGTCTCAGTGACCTATTCATGATTTTAGTCTACGCCTAATGTGCGAGGATCAGGGAGGTCCAATATAGGGACAATTTGTTACCCAATCAATCAGCCTAAATCTTTGGGATGTGGGAGGAAACCGGAGCACCCGGAGGAAATCCACGCAACCACGGGGAGAACGCGCAAACTCAGACACAGGCCCAAATCCATGTGTCTGCACAGCAACAGAGATAGTCTCTGAGCTGTCATGTTGCCCTCGAGATGGTCCAGTTTAAGCACACTAACGACATGAAGCAATAGGCAACTCCCGAAGCAACATCCAAGAGCAGCCCACCACAACCTGCCGCATGCATGCCCCTTGTTGGTCAACAAGGTGGACTTAAATGCCTGTGGAGACAAAAAATTCATTATTAAACAGGCAAAGACTGTAACATCCCTGAGGCGAAAACGGAATCCCAAGCCTACAATGTTTAGTAAGGCCTGCTATATCCCCCTATATGTAGACCACTCATGTGGCTGTCCAAGTGACTCTTAAACAACCCTAGCGTGCCTGCTTCCACCACCTTACTCGGCAGTGCATTCAGTTGTTGTCAGTGCCAGTGGGCTGAATGGTCTCCTGTAGGTATTCTATCTCTTTCTAAGATCAATCAGATCTTATTGAATGGTGGAGCAGGCTCAAAGGATTGATCAGTTGGATAATGTACAAACAATCTGGCTTCCAAATTCATTCAGATGGATCTGCCCTCTAATGGGTGAATAAGTGACTGACTGAGCCTGAGCACTGCAGCTCCCAGCATCATCAGCAGGAAAGAACAGAAGCAACAAGTGGGCCAAAGACTAAACTCCCAACGCACAGGAAAGCGACTGCACAGCACGTCTGCACAAACACACCTTACCCAGAGGAAAGGCAGGGAATTATAAATACATCCAGGTCTACCAGGTCACGGCCACTGCACAAACAATAGGGAAATGATACATTAAACTGCAAATATCACTGAATGCAACCTAAATAAGGCATTGCGTCAAGCTTAGAGATTGCAGAGACCAGAGGCACTGATTGTCGGCACCCCAACGGGAGAGTGTATTTTTAAATCTTGGATTGAAAATTAAACCATCTGGCTGTTAGAAAGACCTCTTGTTCATTCTGTGCGACATTTCAAAGTATTTCCCAAAGTTATTTACTGTGTTATTATTTATAGAAAGCCAAGACCATTTTACATACAGCAAGGCCCCACGGAAAGCCATGACCTCTTCATTTGTTTCTTCTCCACCGACTGTATTGGTTAGGAGAGGAATGTGTGTGAATAAACTGTGAGAATTGCCTCAAACAGGATGATAATATTTGGGGGCTGTATTCCCCACGAGCCTGAGAGAGCACAGTGGGGTGGCAAGGGGTCACAATGGTTAGCACTGCTGCCTCACAGCGTCAGGGACCCGGGTTTGATTCCCGACTTGGGTCACTGTCTGTGTGGAGTCTGCACATTCTCCCCGTGTCTGTGTGGGTTTCCTCCGGGCGCTCTGGTTTCCTCCCACAGTCCAAAACGCGTGCTGATTGGGTGCACTGGCTGTGCTAAATTCTCCCTCAGTGTACCTGAACAGGGGATTTTCACAGTAACTTCATTGCGGTGTTAACGTAAGCCTACTTGTGACTATTAAATAAACTTAAAGTGGCGAGACAGGTGGCCAAGGTGATTAAGACAGCATGTGGCATTCTTGCCTTCATCAGCCAGGGGACTGAGTGTAAGAATTGGGAAATTGTGTTGCGATTAGGCCACAATGCAGTTCTGGTCACCACATTATCAGAAGGACATTGAAGTTTTGGAGAGAGTGCAAAAAATATTCACCAGGGTGTTGCCTGGTCTCGAGTGCGTTGATTATGAGGAGATGTTGAATAAACTAGGATTGTTTTCACTGGAAAGACAGAAGCTGAGGGGAAACCTCATAGAGGGCGACAAAATGATGAGAGGCACAGACAGGATAGATAGTCGGAGGCTTTTTCCCCGGGTGGAAGCGTCAATTACACGGGGGGGCACAGGTTCAAGGTGAGAGGGGGAAAGTTTAAGGGAAATGTACAGGGGAAATCTTTTCATGGAGAGAGGGGTGGGTGTTTGGAACGCACTGCCAGAGGAGATGGTGGAATATTTAAGAGGCATTTGGACAGGTGCGTGAATAGGGAGGAAATAGAGGGGTATGGACTGAATAAGGGCAGAAGGTTTTGTTTTAGTTTCATTAGGGCGTCATGATTGGCACGGATTTGAAGGGCTAAAGGGCCTGTTCCTGTACTTTTTTTGCCCTTTGTATAAGAAGTGGCCAAGATTGGGAACTGCGCTACTTGGTGACTCATATCTGCTGCAAGATGCCATCTTGGTAAAGGAGTTACTACTTTTCCAAGGAATGCCCAATAGTAAGGACTGTCCTGATGATGGTTTAGCTCCGGTTACCAATTAATTTGGCTCCCAATGCTCATGAAAAAGATCAACGGCCATTTTGCTGGTTAGCATTATTGTTAAACTCACCTAGCGACAAGAAGCTAAACAAAATTGTTGATGAGAATTGTGGCTATCGCTTAAACCCATGTTCAACTTTGACTGGTTACTTGAACAAGGCAGAAGCAGCCCAATGGCGTTGGATCATACTGGATATTTGATGGGAATTATCCGGATAAGGAAAATGTCAGGTCTTTGGGATCTTGCTCAGGGTCCCCTTGAGCTGACGGGGGATGGAGAGGAGGAGAGGACAGGCACAGAATCTGTTACTGGAGGAGAGAGGGCCAGGGAAGTGAGGGACAGGAGGGGAGGAGGTTGTGAGAGTGAGAGGAGTGAGGAGGATGAGGAGGGAGACGAGGGAGAGGAGGGTGAGGAGAGTGAGAAAGGTGAGGAGGGAGAAGAGGGAGAGGAGGGAGAGGAGGGTGAGAAAGGTGAGGAGGGTGAGGAGGAAGAGGAGGGTGAGGAGAGTGAGAAAGGTGAGGAGGGAGAGAAAGGTGAGGAGGGAGAGGAGGGTGAGAAAGGTGAGGAGGGTGAGGAGGAAGAGGAGGGTGAGGAGAGTGAGAAAGGTGAGGAGGGAGAGAAAGGTGAGGAGGGAGAGGAGGGAGAGAAAGGTGAGGAGGGTGAGGAAAGTGGGGAGAGTGAGGAGAATGAGGAGAGTGAGGAGGGCGAGGAGGATTCACAGCAGTGGGGCCTATCGAGTCAGGCTCCGCAGGGTCCTGAGGCCAGTGAGTGACGCGGCTGTTTTTTACCAAGGAGATTGTGACACTGATGGATGACCTTGGGGAAGGAAGTTTCTGAGCTCTCGGCAGAGGCAGGGCTGCCATCCCCGTGACAGCCAGGCTCATGGTAATGTTTAATTTTCACGTTACTGGAACGTTCCAGGCCTCACCGGGGGGTATCAGCCACATTTCACAATTCTCAGTGTAAATCTGCCTTAGGGAACCCCTCTGATTCCACACTCTGTGAGGCACGCTGGAGTTGTTTAAGGCTTACCTAGATCGGCACATGAGCAGACTAGAGATGGAGGGATACAGGAGGATGTTCCAGTTAAGGATCAAGAGACTCAGGACGTTCCTGGGAATCAATAGATTCCTATGGGCCGTCCAACATATTTTATGGCTCACTTATCTTACGTTTAAGCTTCTGGGGATCTTCTGTGAATGTCTGTTTATGTTTATTGCTGTATAGGGCATTGGTGAGGCCGCAGCTGGAGTACTGTGTGCAGTTTTGGGCGCCGCACCTGCGCAAGGATATTTTGGCCCTGGAGGGAGTGCAGAGGAGGTTTACTAGGCTGATACCGGAGTTGAGGGGATTGAGCTATGAGGAGAGGCTGAATAAACTAGGCTTGTACTCGTTGGAGTTTAGAAGAATGAGGGGAGATCTCATTGAGACGTATAAGATGATGAATGGGATGGACAGGATAGAGGTGGAGAGACTCTTCCCGCTCAAAAAAGACAGTAGGACTAGGGGGCACAGCCTCAAGATAAAGGGGGGGGCGGTTTAGAACAGAGTTGAGGAGAAACTTCTTCACTCAAAGGGTGGTGAATCTCTGGAATTCTCTGCCCATTGAAGTGGTGGAGGCTGCCTCGCTAAATATTTTTAAGAAACGGGTTGATGGGTTTTTGATAAGAGAGGGGATTAAGGGTTATGGGGAGAGGGAGGGAAGGTGGAACTGAGCCACGATAGATCAGCCATGATCTTATTGAATGGTGGGGCAGGCTCAAAGGGCTAGATGGCCTACTCCTGCTCCTATTTCTTATGTTGTTGTGTTCTTATGTTCTTATGTCTCTTTTTTCAAATCCACAGGTGATTCAGTCCACCTTGTTGTCCAACGAGGGGCGTACACGCGGTGGGTCGTTGCGAGGGCTGCTCTTGGATGTTGCTTCGAGAGTTGCCTAGTGCTTCACGTCGTTAGTGTACGCTTAAACTGGACCAACTGACGGGCAACACCACAGCTCAGTGACTATCACTGTTTGCTGTGCAGGTACAGGGACCCGGGTTGGGCCGGTGTCTGTGGGAGTTTGCACATTCTCCCCGTGCTTGCGTGGGTTTTCTCCGGGTGCTCCGGTTTCCTCCCACACCCCCAAAAACGTGCTTTTAGGCTGATTGGTGTTAACAAATTGTCCCTAAATTAGACCTCCCTTAATCTGGCGCACATAAAATTCTCTAAATTATATTGTGGCGTCCCTGAGATGTAGACAAAAGTCACAGGTAGAAGAACAATTGGAATGAGGCACTCATTGAGTGTTAAAATGGACGGCACGGGCTTGTGGGGCTGAAGGGTCTGTTTCCTGTGCTGCGTTGTTGTTCTTTGGTCTTTGAATGAGTGTATATCATTACTTATTGTCAAAAAAGAGCAGAGACAGAGGCGCCCTGGGTTAGGTAAGATTCTGCTATTCCCCATCACCTGGAGAGTTATAGTCTGTAAAAAGTCTGACAACGCCAGGTTTTAGTCCAACCGATTTATTTGATAATAGACTCACAAGCTTTCGGGGTTAGTCCCTTCGTCAGGTGAATGGAGAGTTCTGGCCTCAGACAGAGCATATAAAGCACAGACAGTTTAGAGATTACTGATTAGAATGCGAATCCTTACACCTAACCTGCTGTTCAAGACCTGAAGTGGCTGATAATGTGAGTGGAAGGAGCACTGATCACAGGTTACAGAGATGTGTATTGTCTCCAGACAGTACAGTAAGTGAGGTTTTGCAAACCCAGGCAAGTCACGGGGGTTACAGATAGTGCGACATGAACCCAAGATCCCTGTTGAGACCGTCCTCATGTGTGCGGAACTTGGCTATCAGTCTCTGTTCAGCGACTCTGCGCTGTCGTGTGTCGTGAAGGCCGCCTTGGAGAATGCTTACCCGAAGGTCAGAGGCTGAATGCCCGTGACCACTGGAGTGTTCGCCAACAGGAAGGGAACAGTCTTACCCGGTGATTGTCGAGCGATGTTCATTCATCCGTTATAGTCTGACACACGTACCCTATTTGAGTCCCTTATTTAAACTCAACATGCAGTGACCCCCAACAGTGCATCATATCGGTGAACATTCACATCCAGTGAGTGATCATGCTGCTTTTATAATGGTTCAGTTATCCCATTGCACAGATCTCTGAATCTCCCCGGAACGTGCATGGACACTGATTGAGCGCTCAGACAGTGAGAACCATGTATGGGGAAGAGGGTTCCTCATCTCTTTCCACATCTGCCTCGATGATCGCCTCACCCCCTGAAGTTACGGGACATTTATCATCCCCTACACAAGTCACATGGGCTATGCAGGAATCCGTCAACATACAACACATTCCTACAAGTAGCATTAGATCTCCGGTTGTGTGCCCAAGCTTCTAGCTCCTTTCTTTGCCAAATTGCATCATGAGGAATTGCATCAGTTTCTGCCACCCTCCAAATGTCACTCCTCCAATTCATGGAGGGCCCAGGCTGGATTGGCAGGGGGTGTATCTCATACTGAGAGGAAGCTGCCCCGATGTTACTGCGAGGCCTCTTCTCCCCACACTCTGAATTTTCGCACTGAGGCAGGGGGTGGGAATTGGAGTCAGGACCCACTCCCCGCCACACAGAACATAGAACATAGAACATTACAGCGCAGAACAGGCCCTTCGGCCCACGATGTTGCGCCGACCAGTTACAAAACACTGACCCACTAGCCTAAACTAATCCCTTTTCTTCCATAAACCTATCCACAGATCTCTTAAACGCCCCCAAACTAGGCGCAACTGCAGCTGGCAGGGCATTCCAATCCCTCACCACCCTCTGGGTAAAGAACCTACCCCTGATATCTGTCCTATAACTACTCCCCCTTAATTTAAAATCGTGCCCCCTCGTGCTAGCTTTCTCCATCCTAGGAAAAAGGCTATCACTATCTACCCTGTCTAAACCTCTAATCATCTTATATGTTTCAATAAGGTCCCCTCTTAGCCGCCTTCTTTCCAGCGAAAACAACCCCAAATCTCTCAGTCTCTCCTCATAGGATCTCCCCTCCATACCAGGCAACATCCTGGTAAACCTCCTCTGCACCCTCTCCAAAGCCTCTACATCTACAGAGGAAATGGGAATAAGGCACAATATTCAGGGGGTCAGGTTAACACATTCATTGATATGGAGATGTGTTCAGCGCCCAATCAGCAGTGACGGGGGCAGTAGCAGGACACGTGGATTCGATTTAAACAAACCACAGTAACTGCTATTGTGGCTGCTGTTTAAATCAGCTGGAATTGTTCACTTTCCCTCTCTTGCCTGGCTTGCCGAGTCTTCTGTTTCCATTTCAGGGGCAGCGATTGATCCGATACATCCCCGAGATGCCCAGGAATGTCCGCATTCAGCTCTCTAGGTCTTTGTGCGATCAATAATATATTCACCAATTGATTGGACATCCAGTTGGGAAATAAGAACATAAGAACATAAGAAATAGGAGCAGGAGTAGGCCATCTGGCCCTTCGAGCCTGCCCCACCATTCAATAAGATCATGGCTGATCTGTCGTGACTCAGTTCCACCTTCCCGCCCTCTCCCCATAACCCTTAATCCCTTCTCTTATCAAAAACCCATCAACCCGTTTCTTAAAAATATTTAGCGAGGCAGCCTCCACCACTTCAACGGGCAGAGAATTCCAGAGATTCACCACCCTTTGAGTGAAGAAGTTCCTCCTCAACTCTGTTCTAAACTGCCTCCCCTTTATCTTGAGGCTGTGCCCCCTAGTCCTACTGTCTTTTTTGAGCGGGAAGAGTCTCTCCACCTCTATCCTATCCATCCCATTCATCATCTTATACGTCTCAATGAGATCTCCCCTCATTCTTCTAAACTCCAACGAGTACAAGCCTAGTTTATTCAGCCTCTCCTCATAGCTCAATCCCCTCAACTCCGGTATCAGCCTAGTAAACCTCCTCTGCACTCCCTCCAGGGCCAAAATATCCTTGCGCAGGTGCGGCGCCCAAAACTGCACACAGTACTCCAGCTGCGGCCTCACCAATGCCCTATACAGCTGCAGCAAGACCTCCCTACTTTTATATTCAATCCCCCTCGCTATGAAGGCCAGCATCCCATTCGCCTTCCTGACCACCTGCTGCACCTGCAAGCTGGGTTTTTGCGACTCATGCACAAGGACCCCGAGGTCCCTCTGCACCGTCGCCTGCTGCAGTTTTTCGCAACGTAAGTAATAGTCCTTCCTACCATTCCTCCTACCAAAGTGGACCACCTCACACTTGCCAACATTAAATTCCATTTGCCATTTCCTGGCCCATTCGCCCAGCCTATCTAGATCCTTCGGCAGACTCTCCACACCCTCCGCACAATTTGCCTTTCCCCCAATCTTGGTGTCATCAGCAAATTTCGACACCCTGCACTCGGTTCCCTCCTCCAGATCATCTATATAAATGGTAAATAGCCAACTCCCTGAGCCATGTCATGGAAGACCTGTTATTATTCTGAATGAAAAGATCCCTCTCTGTTCACATAATGCACAAAGAGGCTTTCTATGAATGGATTAAGCCGTCATTCAGTAAATTTTGAAGCTTGCAACTCTTGGCTCAGTTTTCTGCAGTCTCCACTATGAATAAAGGCTTTACAAAAAAGGGGAAGAGAGCCTAAAGGTCAGGATGCCGAAGCTGTTACTCACACTTCTCCTCATTGTTGCATTGTGTCTGTGTTGTGTTGATGAATAATCTGATCACCTCAACATCTCCCCAGAGTGCTCTCCCCATCACAGGCTGGGAGGAAGTGGGACGTCACTGAGCAACTTTGCTGAATTCATCTTTCCTTCCCGTCCCTGAGTCAAACAGCAAATCCATCTGCCCAAACCGGGGCGAGTCAGGATCTCCAGCAATCCCTCCGCTCACACAGCATGTAAGCTGGGCTACTGATCTTAGCCTGATCGAAGGGGAAAGCTCTGCTGGCAATGCCCGGAGAGGGCGAGGCGGTTTGGGAATGTGTGCGGAGTAAAGCAGATCCGGATGATCAGAAGTCAGAAGGGATAATTGGGTAGCTTTTGGTCAGATGGAGTGCAGTCATTGGAGGAATGATCCTATTGATCACAGCTGAGAGAGGGGGGAGTGGAGATGTTTTTATTAATTTGTAGGAGCTGGGTGTCATTAGCTGAAGTTTCACAACACCAGGTTAAAGTCCAACGGGTTTATTTGGTAGTAAATGACACTAGCTTTCAGAATGCTGTTCCTTCGTCAGGTGAGCGGAGAGTTCTGATCACAAACATGGGCGGCACGGTAGCACAGTGGTTAGCACTGCTGCTTCACAGCTCCAGGGTCCTGGGTTCGATTCCCGGCTCGGGTCACTGCCTGTGTGGAGTTTGCACATTCTCCTCATGTCTGCGTGGGTTTTCTCCGGGTGCTCCGGTTTCCTCCCACAGTCCAAAGATGTGCGGGTTAGGTTCATTGGCTATGCTAAAATTGCCCCTTAGTGTCCTGGGATGTGTAGGTTAGAGGGATTAGCAGGTAAAATGTGTAGGGATATGGGGATAGGGTCTGGGCGGGATTGTGTTTGGTGCAGACTCGATGGGCCGAAGGGCCTGTTTCTGCACTGTAGGGTTCTATGTAGGGTTCTATGCAAACAGGGCACATAAAAGCACACACGGTTTACAGAATACTGATTAGAATACCAGTCTTTACAGCTAATCTGCTATTCAAGCCTTAAAGGTGCAGACAGTGTGAGTGGAGACAGCATTAAGCACAGGTTAATGCTTAATAAAGAACAACAAAGAACAACACAGCACGAGAAACAGGCCCTTTGGCCCAACGAGCCCACGCCACCATTTTAACATTATGAGTCCCCTCTCCACCCTTGTCCATGCTATCTGCACTCACATTGCTTAATGCTTATTGCCATCTCCACTCACACTGTCTGCACCTTTAAGGCTTGAGTAGCAGATTAGCTGTAAAGACTGGCATTCTAATGAGTATTCTGTAAACTGTGTGTGTCTTCATACGCCCTGTTTGTGATCAGAACTCTCCACTCACTTGACAAAGGAACAGCGTTCCGAAAGCTAGTGGCGTTTACTATCAAATAAGCCTGGTGTTGTGAGACTTCTTATTGTGTTTACCCCAAGTCCAACGCTGGCATCTCCACGTTATGTCACTAGCTGGCCAGCATTTACTGTCCATCCCTAGTTGCCCTTGAACTGAGTGGGTTTGCTAGGCCATTCCAGAGGGCAGTTGAGAGTCAACCACTTGGTTGTGGCTTTGGAGTCACATGTGGGCCAGACCGGGGTAAGGACAGGAGATTTCCTTCTCTAAATGACATTTGTGAACCAGATGCGTTTTTCTGACAATCGATGTTGGCTTCACGGTCATGAGTAGATTCTTAACTCCAGATTTTTTTAAAATGGAATTTCAAATTCTACCATCTGCTGTGGTGGGATTCGAACCCAGGCCCCCATAACATGAGCTGAGTTTCTGGATTAATAGTCTAGCGGGAATGCTACTTGGTCATTGCTTTCCCCTATGTCAACAAGCCCAAATTGTTTCGGCCTTTAGTGAGTCTGGCTTCCTTGGAGCTTATTCACTCCACACCAGTCCTGACATGGAGAGGTTGCAGTGACTGGCATGTGATATTCACACTCAGCAGCTCTGTCTGAAATAGCATCAGAATATCCCAAATTTCACACCGACTGTTGGCACTTGCTAAAAGAGCTACTGCCAGATCTTTGAGTCTAGGGGGATAGTGAATCCATCCCAGTTTGAGGTTCATTATCACCCCCTTACTTTCCAATACCACCCGGTTTTGTTCTATTACCACCCTGTTACTATCCTGCTCCTCTTACATAAGAACATAAACATAAGAAATAGGAGCAGGAGTAGGCCATCTAGCCCTTCGAGCCTGCCCCGCCATTCAATAAGATCATGGCTGATCTGTCGTGGCTCAGTTCCACATTCCCGCCCTCTCCCCATAACCCTTAATCCCCTCTCTTATCAAAAACCCATCAACCCGTTTCTTAAAAATATTTAGCGAGGCAGCCTCCACCACTTCAACGGGCAGAGAATTCCAGAGATTCACCACCCTTTGAGTGAAGAAGTTCCTCCTCAACTCCGTTCTAAACCGCCTCCCCTTTATCTTGAGGCTGTGCCCCCTAGTCCTACTGTCTTTTTTGAGCGGGAAGAGTCTCTCCACCTCTATCCTATCCATCCCATTCATCATCTTACATTATCTCCTGTGAACCACTAAGCTTTAACACAGGGTTATCTGGACCTGAAACTCTTTTCTCTCCTTACAGATGCTGCCAGACCTGCTGAGATTTTCCAGCGCTTTCTCTTTTGGTTTCAAATCCCAGCATCTGTAGTATTTTGCTTTTACCAAGTTGAAGTTATCTCCAATGTCTGCAGCGATTGAACTTTCCATTCACCTGACGAAGGGACTAACCCGAAAGCTAGTGAGTGTACGAGCAAATAAATTGGTTGGACTTAAACCTGGTGTTGTCAGACTTTTTACTGAGTTTACCCCAGGCCAACGCCGGCATATCCATATCGAGATTGGACCAGCCACGCAAGGCCGTGCTACAAAATGTTCGAACAGCCCAGTATTTTGGAAAGTACTGCTGAGGATAGAAGCTTCCGGAACGGTTGATGTTCCTCGTGTGGTGTTTTCCTCGCTCTGATGTTTATGGGAGCTTGCTGAGCGTTAATCGGCTGTCACAAATACGACGTCACAACACTGACTGCAAACAATTCACCAGAAAGCAGTTCGGAACATCAGAGGGAATGAAAGATAAATGCAGATTTGTTTGTTTCCTCTATTCCTGCTTGGGATCTAGGTCAACGGGATGTTCATACACTCACCCTGCAGCCGGTATCACTGAGTACTCTATATCTAAACTCAAATGGTTTTCAGCCTTCTGTATTGTGTGAATTCTGTATTCTGTATAGCACTGTGATCAGTGCTCCTTCCACTCACATTATCAGCCACTTTAAGACTTGAACAGCAGGTTAGGTGTAAGGATTCGCATTCTAATCAGTAATCTCTAAACTGTCTGTGCTTTATATGCTCTGTCTGAGGCCAGAACTCTCCATTCACCTGACGAAGAGGCAGTCCCCTCGAAAGCTTGCTTGCTTGTGAGAATATTATCAAATAAATCGGTTGGACTAAAACCTGGTGTTGTCAGACTTTTTATTCTGTATAGGGTGCAGAGGAGGTTTACCAGGATGTTGCCTGGTATGGTGGGGAGGTCCTATGAGGAGAGACTGAGGGATTTGGGGTTGTTTTCGTTGGAAAGAAGGCGGCTAAGAGGGGATCTTATTGAAACATATAAGATGATTAGTGGTTTAGATAGGGTGGACAGTGATAGCCTTTTTCCTCGGATGGAGAAAGCTAGCACGAGGGGGCATGGCTTTAAATTAAGGGGGGGTAGTTATAGGACGGATGTCAGGGGTAGGTTCTTTACCCAGAGGGTGGTGAGGGATTGGAATGCCCTGCCAGCTGCAGTTGTAAATGCGCCTAGTTTGGGGGTGTTTAAGAGATCTGTAGATAGGTTTATGGACGAAAAGGGATTGGTATAGGCTAGTGGGTCATTGTTTTTGTAACTGGTTGGCGCAACATCGTGGGCCGAAGGGCCTGTTCTGCGCTGTTATGTTCTATGTTCTATGTATTGTGGACTTCTGATGTTCCATCACAGAATCCACTTACCATCCAATCTGTGGGATCCGCTGGAAGACTCGGAGCAGGAGTAGGCCACTCGAATCTTCGAGCCTGCTCCGACATTCATTATGATCATCCAACTCAATGGCCTGATTCCCCCCCACCCCCCGACCCCCCACCTTCCCCCCACATCTCTTAATCTCTTCAGCCCTAAGAGCAATAGTCTAATTTCTTCTTGAAATCAGACAAATGTTTTAGCCTCAACTCTTGACTGACTCATCACTTTCTCCACTTGTTAACATCATTGTTAAATATGAGAAATTAATTGAGCGAATGGAACAAATTTGAATGTTTCATGCTAAGCATTGGTTTGACAAATAGTTCTCACAACCACAGAAAGCCTTAGCACCAGATGTGTCATTGTGCATGGTGTCTAAGCTCTACTCAGAACAAGGTTTGACACCTACACTCTAACCCACGTGTCCAGTTCTAACAAACAAATAATGTCAACACAATCTTCAAAACTGTGGGCACCAGAGCCACTCGCGACTGGGTTTACAAGATGTCAATTAGCAATCTGATCTGATGTTCTCCCCCCCCCCACAGGCTCGGAGAAAACTGTATGAGTGAAAGGTCATTGGTTTCAGTCCTAGTCTGGAGGCTTGAGCACATATCTCGGTCAGTGCGGGGGGAGTGCTGTGCTGTCAGAGGCACAGTTTTTCAGATCAGATTTTGAGCTGTGGCTCTGCCGCTGTAACAGTTCCCAACTACCACCTGAAGAAGTGCAGGTGAGCTCTCACTGCTCTCACTCCGTACCTTAGAAAAACAAGTCTGAAAAAAAAAAGGAAGATTTGATCATTTTCGCATTGCCAAAGAACAAAGAACAAAATCAGCCCGGGAAACAGGCCCTTCGGCCCAATGAGCCCGCGACGCCATCTCAACACCACCCATGACCCCTATCTAATGTTTTATGGCCATCCAGATTGAGGGAAAACTGATTTAGGGACAATTTATTCCTGCCAATCAGCCTAAGAGCACATCTTTGGGATGTGGGAGGAAACCGGAGCACCCGGAGAAAACCCATGCAAGCACGGGGAGAATGTGCAGACTCCCACAGACACCGGCCCAAATCCATGTGTCTGCACAGCAAACAGTGATAGTCGCTGAGCTGTCGTCTTGCCCAGTATCTTGCCTGGCGTTTACTGCGTGCAAAATGATTGTCGTGTTTCTGACATCGCAATGGTGACTGCAATTCAAAAAGGATTTCATTAGCTATGAAGCACTTCAGGATATCCTGAGGTTGTGGAAGGTGCTATACAAATGCAAGGATTTCTTCAACCCAAAAGATGTACGGTGTAGCATGTCCCTTTTAAAAGACAAACCCCTGTGGGAGCATGTGATCTTTTTGGCTAATCAAGTCAGAGTGCGTGCGAATACTGGAGTGTGAATTTTCTTTGCAGTTTGGAATCATAGAACCCTACAGTACAGAAATAGGCCCTTCGAGTCTGCACCAAACACAATCCCACCCCAATATCCCTACATATTATACCCACTAATAAACACATCCCTGGACACTAAGGGGCAATTTCGTAGCATGGCCAATCAACCTAACCCGCACATCTTTGGACTGTGGGAGGAAACCGGAGCACCCGGAGGAAACCCACGCAGACATGAGGAGAATGTGCAAACTCCACACAGACAGTGACCCGAGCCGGGGAATCGAACCCAGGACCCTGGAGCCGTGAAGCAGCAGCGCTAACCCACTGTGCTACCGTGCCGCCCATGGTATCTGGAGTGATGGAATACGGTAGATTTTATATCACTCTCTGTACCCAGTTACTCACCTTAATAGACCATTCAATCATCAATCCACTTCGTGGTTGCCCTGTTTAGGGCAAGATATGGAACTGTCTATCTGGCCTGTGGGGCTCAGTTACAACCACTCGAGTTGCTGGTCAGATGTGCCAGCAGTTTCATGACCATATTGCGGAATTACAACGAGATAATAATATTTTTGGATCCCTCTCAGTATCAGCCATCAAGCTATGAATGTAATAAAAGCTCAGTTCACTGTTAATGTTGCTTTTATGAGCCTGTAATTTTCGATTAGTCCAATGACTAGCACCCCATAACTGAATCGGTGATTCTTATCAAACACAGGACAATCAGAAATACACAGTTAATGAGTGAAAAGTGCAATGAAGAAATCATTACAGTTCTGCGTGCTGCTGTAATTTGACAGCTTGGCCTGGTTCCAGCCCATTGCTCACCCAATACTCTGAACTAGGTCAATGTCAGTCACTCTGTGAGAAGTCAGGAAACATCTTAATCACAGTGGGGCAGTGAAACAGAAACAGGCACATTAACACCAGCTCCCGCCAGTTTCCTTTTACCATTGATGTCCCATAACAACTCTGCCTGGACGGAAGACAATCAATGTCATGACATCAACCGCAGCAAAACATATTCATTAAGCACTGGAAAAGCCACCTCGGGTGACCTTGTCCCCAGATTGTTATAAATAACTCGGTCCAACAAAAATGAGTTGTTTGTGCGTTTGATTTATGCGTATCTGGTGTTTATCAGTCAGTTCGAGTTCAGGCAGTTGGAATGTGATTGTTTGGCAGGTGGATCAGTTCTCTGCGACTCTCAGGAAACTGGATTCTGTTCCTGAAGCAGTTCCAGCGTTACACTTGTGCCCAAAGTCAGTCCAGTGCACACTCCGTGTAGCTTGTGAGGTCTGTCCTGTTTATCCTCTGGGCGTTAGTCAGGCTGTGCACATTCTGGCTGTGATTGCAGTCCTGTATCACAGTGTTGCGTTGTTACTCTCCTGCCGCAAGTTCCAAAGTTTTAAAGCCTCACCACACTCCCCAGACTCAATGCTGCTCCTTTCACATTCAGTCCTGATATTATGAGGTTCCTTTCCCACTCCAGATGATAAGCTTTTGTTTTCTTTTTACTTGTCGTTGGGACGTGGGCATCATTAAGAAGGGCAATATCTGTTGCCACCTTCATGAGCCCGCCGCAGTCCCTCTGGTATAGGTACACCCACAGTGCTGTTAGTGAGGGAGTCCTAGGATTTGGACCCAGCGACAGTAAAGGAATGGCAATATATCTCCAAGTCAGGAAGATGACTTGCAGGTCATGGTGTTTCTGTGGACCTGTGTCCTTGTCTGTTAAGAACATAAGAACATAAGAAATAGGAGCAGGAGTAGGCCATCTGGCCCTTCGAGCCTGCCCCGCCATTCAATAAGATCATGGCTGATCTGTCGTGGCTCAGTTCCACATTCCCGCCCTCTCCCCATAACCCTTAATCCCTTCTCTTATCAAAAACCCATCAACCTGCTTCTTAAAAATATTTAGCGAGGCAGCCTCCACCACTTCAACGGGTAGAGAATTCCAGAGATTCACCACCCTTTGAGTGAAGAAGTTCCTCCTCAACTCTGTTCTAAACCGCCTCCCTTTTATCTTGAGGCTGTGCCCCCTAGTCCTACTGTCTTTTTTGAGCGGGAAGAGTCTCTCCACCTCTATCCTATCCATCCCATTCATCATCTTATACGTCTCAATGAGATCTCCCCTCATTCTTCTAAACTCTAACGAGTACAAGCCTAGTTTATTCAGCCTCTCCTCCATAGCTCAATCCCCTCAACTCCGGTATCAGCCTAGTAAACCTCCTCAGTGGTAGAACATCTTGTAGCATCTTGTAGCTGGTACATAGTGCTGCCACTGTGTGTCAGCAATAGAGGGAGTGAATGTTTTAGGTGGTGCTGTGTGTCAATCAAGTGGGTTACTTTGTCCTAAATGGATTGTTGGATTGTTGGAACTTCACTCATCCAGGCAAGTAAAGGCTACCCCATCACATTCTTGATTTGTGCCTTTAGGATGGTGGTCAGGTTTTGGGGAGTCAGGAGGTGAGTTACTCACCACGTAATTCCCAGCCTCTGGCATTCTCTTGTAGCCGCAGTATTTGTATAGCTGGTCCGGTTACTGTTCAGGTCATTAATTGTGGTCACATATGCCTGCATGCCATTGTAGTGAAACGTTGCCTGGCAGAGGAAGGTTCAATGTGGGACTTGAACCGCATCACCCACAGTATGATGAGTAGAATCACATGGTAATAGATTCAGAGAAAACACACTGTAAGCAACCCATAGGGATCAGCACCATGCATGATAATATACTGGAGCTGTAAATAGTTAAAGATGAACAATAAACTGTTCATGTTTTAACAGACAAATGTCGAGATCTCATAAATGAGACGGCTGAAAGGATCCATAATATAACATTGTGTTCAGTGGTGAATCGTAGAATCCTACAGTGCAGAAGGAGGCCATTTGGCCCATTGCGTCTGCAGCAACTGCAGTCCCTTCCAGGCCTTATTCCCGTAACTCCACACATTTACCTTGCGAATCCCCCTGACATGAGGGTCAATTTAGCATGGCAAATCCACCTAACCCGCACATCTTTGGAGTGTGGAAGGAAACTGCAGCACCTGGAAGAAACCCACACAGACACGGGGAGAATGTGCAAACTCCACACACACAGACACACACGCACACACACACAGTGACCCGAGGCTGGAATTCAACCTGGGTCCCTGGCGCTGTGAGGCAGCAGTGCTAACCACTGTGCCACCTTGCTGCCAACAGTAACAACAGGAACGGTTCAAAAAGGAATCATGTCGGTGAGGGCATCATAATGCAAATTGGTAATCAGTGCCGATACAAAAGACGGCATTTTAAACTGTTTAACCCAACACAATCCCGAGGTATAAAAATAAAATCAGCTGAAGCCAGACCAGACAGACTTGCACCTAAGAAGAAAAAAGATCAATAAAAAGCTGAAGAAGCTTCGTCGCAAACAGAGAAATTGAGGAGTGAGTCGGAGTGAGTGGAAGTCCATTGCAGGACCCGCGAGTGACTCAGAGTAAAACACCCGATCAGAGCACAAAGACGAGAGAGCAAAAACACAAAAGAGTGCGAGGATCTGAGTGACGCCCAGTGAATAACAAAAATCAAAGACAAGTGGGTAAAACAGACACAAAGGAGGAAGCAAGATCCTGAGTGACATAGAATCCATACAGGGCAAAACAGAACACTTGATCCATTGGGTCTGCGCTGACCATCTGAAAGAGCATCTCACCCAGGTCCTCCTCTCTTTCCCCATAACCCCACGTATTTACATAAGAACATAAGAAATAGGAGCAGGAGTCGGCCATCTAGCCCCTTGAGCCTGCCCCGCCGTTCAATAAGGTCATGGCTGATCTGTCATGGCTCAGTTCCACCTTCCCGCCCTCTCCCCATAACCCTTAATTCCCCTTGCCTACCAAAAACCTACAAAAAATTACCTTGGCTAATCCCCGTGACCAACACATTTTTAGACGCTAGAGGGTGATTCAGCATGGCCAACCCAGCTAACCTGCACATCTTGGGATTGTGATAGGCAACGGGAGCACCTGGAGGAAACCAGGAGAATGTGCAGACAGACAGTTCATAGAACCATAGAAAATTACGGCTCAGAGGAATAAATAGGGTGGACTCTCAGAGGCTATTTCCCCGGGTTGAAATGGTCGCTACGAGAGGACACAGATTTAAGGTGCGGGGAGGGAAGTACAGAGGTGATGTTAGGGGTAAGTTTTTCACTCAGAGGGTGGTGAGTGAATGGAATCGGCTGCCGTCATCGGTGGTGGAGGCGAACTCGTTGGGGTCTTTTAAAAGACTTCTGGATGAGTATATGGGGTTTAATGGGATTGGGGGTTATAGATAGGTCTATAGATTGGTGGGGTTGATGTGATCGGCGCAACTCGAGGGCCGAAGGGCCTGTTTGTGCTGTAATGTTCTATGTTCTAAACAGGCCTTTTGGCCCTTCTTGTCTGTGCCGAACCATTTTTTTTGCCTAGTCCCACTGACCTGCACTTACTTGGACCATATCCCTCCACACCCCCTCTCATCCATGACCCTGTCACCCAAGAACAGAATTGAACTCGGGTCTCTGTGAGGGGACCACTGCCATCATGTCGCCCATGGCTCCGAGTATCAAAGTCTGGTCAACTCGCAAGGATAGGGGAGCAAAAGTACCAAAAAATTGACAGAGCGACAGAGTCAAAGAACCTGATCATTTCGCAAGATGGTGAACAATAACTGCACTTGTATTGTGGAATAGGAGGCAGCCCCAGGGACAAAGAAGTTCTCAGTCATGGTGGCCATGCTGTACAGAATTCAACAAAAACTGAATTCAAATCAGCTGGCAGTGTCAAAGAGAGAAACCTGTAGAACACAGTTTAACAGGAAGGTAAAGAAACTGCAGAGTTTAAAAGGAAGGAAACCCCTTTTAAGAGATTAAAGACAGAAGCTTTTGCAGTGGCTTTTCTTTGCCCAAAAGAGAGAGTTTAGAAATTTGCCAACGAAAGCTGACTGGCCAAACTCCAGAGACCCTGTCAGAATTGGGAAAGTTTGTGACACTCACAGAGAAACCAAAAGGAAAAACACCTGCAGGGTGAAAGAAAAGGAAGGTGCCTTGAAATTGAATTGCCGAGAGGCGAGAGAAAGAAACTGCTGCGGTTTTTTATTAAAGAACAAAGAACAACACAGCACGGGAAACAGACCCTTCGGCCCAACGAGCCCGTGCCGCCGTCCCGTTGTCTGAGTGACCTATTCATGATTTTAGTCTATGCCTAATGTGTGAGGATCAGGGAGGTCCAATATAGGGACAATTTGTTACCCAATCAATCAGCCTAAAAGCACATTTTTGGGATGTGGGAGGAAACCGGAGCACCCGGAGGAAACCCACGCAACCACGGGGAGAACGCGCAAACTCCCACGGACACAGGCCCAAATCCATGTGTCTGCACAGCAACAGAGATAGTCTCTGAGCTGTCATGTTGCTCTCGAGATGGTCCAGTTTACGCACACCGACGACATGAAGCAGTAGGCAACTCCCGAAGCAACATCCAAGAGCAGCCCACCACAACCTGCCGCATGCATGCCCCTTGCTGGACTTAAATGCCTGTGGATAAAAAATTCATTATTAAACAGTCAATGAATTTTTTGTCTCCACAGGTCAAAAGTCAAGGCAGGGATGGTGGAGATTCCAAAAAATGTGCGGGAGAATCACGGAGAGAAATCCACAACCTGAGTGAGGGAAGGTGAGGGGGTCACCGCACGGAACGCCTTAAAGGGACAATGACATTTAAAGCTGTAACGCACAAGGAGGAAAAAAAAAACCTGCTTGTGTGTTGCAGCTTTAAATGTCATTGTCCCTTTAAGGCGATATTTTGTCAGGACAGAAAACGAGAAGACAGCAGAGAGAGAGAAACAAAAGACTCTGTGGGGGGGGGGGGGGGTAGGGAGGGGGCGGACAACATTTAAGTAAACCACAAGATGGTTATCACCACATCAGTGCAATGAAATGCATGAGCCAAAGGGTTTAATGCAGAAGAAAGAAATGTCTGAGAAGGAGCCAAAATAGAGCTTTTAGATAGAGTTCTTTGAAAACTACCAAAGTTGTATCCAAACTGCAACAGTGAATGGAAGTGCAGATAGCTGTGAATGAAGGAAAGCTATCTGAGGTAACTCAAAAGAGATAAAACATGCAAAAAGTAAATAATGTTTTTCTGCAAGAAAATGCTGGAATCAAAGCTGAACTGGAAGATTTGAAGGACAAGATTCCAGCTGAAAACACATGAGAAATTGAAATCTCCAGTGAACCAAGCTGATCTGATTGGTTTATTATTGTCACAGGTATTGGTGTACGGTGAAAAGTATTGTTTCTTGCGTGCTACACAGGCAAAGCGTACTGTTCATAGACAAGGAAACAAGAGAGTGCAGAATGTAGTGTTACAGTCATAGCTAGGGTGCAGAGAAAAATGAATTTAATGCGAGGTAGGTCTATTCAAAGTCTGATAGCAGCAGGGAAGAAGCTGTTCTTGAGTCAATTAATACGTGTCCTCAGACTTTTGTATCTTTTTTCTGATGAAAGCAGGTGGAAGAGAGGATGTCCAGCGTCCTTGATTATACTGGCTGCTTTTCTGAGGCAGCAGGAGTGCAGACTGAGTCAATGGATGGGAGGCTGGTTTGCGTGATGGATTGGGCTTCATTCTTGATCCTTTGTAGTATCTTGCAGAGTTAGGACAGAGCAGGAGCCCATACCAATCAGAAAGAATGTTTCCTATGGTGTATCTGTAAAAGATGTTGAGAGTTGTAGCAAACATACCAAATTTCCTTAGCCTCTTGAGAACGTAGCGATGTTGGTGGGTTTTCTTAACGAGAGCGTTGGTATAGAACATAGAACATAGAACATTACAGCGCAGAACAGGCCCTTCGGCCCACGATGTTGCGCCGACCAGTTACAAAAACAATGACCCACTAACCTATACCAATCCCTTTTCGTCCATAAACCTATCCACAGATCTCTTAAACGCCCCCAAACTAGGCGCATTTACAACTGCAGCAGGACCATGACGGGTTGTTGGTTATCTGGATGCTGAGAAACTTGAAGCTCTCTTGACCATTTCCACTTTGTTCCTGTTGATGTAGACAGGTACATGTCCTCCATTACACTTCCTGAATTCGATAACTCTCGTTTTGGTGACATTGAGAGAGAGATTAACGTCACCGTACCAATTCGCCAGATTCTCTATCTCTTTCCTAAATTCCTTCTCGTCATTGTTTGAGATCTGACCCACTACGATGATGTCATCAGCAAACTTGAAAATTGAGTTGGAGTGGAGTTTGGCCGCAGAGTCATGGGTGTATAAGGAGGGAGCTGAGGACACAGCCTGGTGGGGCACCGGTGTTGAGGATGATCGTGGAGGAGGTGTTGTTGCCGATTCTTACTGATTGTGGGCTGTGAGTTAGGAAGTTCAGGGCCCAGTCACAGAGGGAGGTGCTGAGGCCCAGGTCACAGTTTGGAGATGAGTTCTGAAGGAATAATGGTGTTGACGGCTGAGCTGTAGTCAATAAATAGGAGTCTGACGTAAGTGTCTTTGGTGTCTAGATGTTCCAGGGTTGAGTGCAGGGCCAGGGAAATAGTGTCAGTGGGCCTGTTGCAGCAGTAGGCAAACTGTAATGAATCCAGGCAGTCCGAATGACCAGAAATGATTCGTGCCATGACTATCCTTTTGAAGCGTTTCATAATGATGGATAGAACATATAGAACATAGAACACTACAGCGCAAACAGGCCCTTCGGCCCACAAGTTGCGCTGATCATATCCCAACCTACCAGGCCTATTTATAACTCCCAATCCCATTAAACTCCATATACTCATCCAGAAGTCTCTTAAAAGACCCCAGTGAGTTCGCCTCCACCACCACTGACGGCAGCCGATTCCATTCACTCACCACCCTCTGAGTGAAAAACTTACCCCTGACATCTCCTCTGTACCTGCTCCCCAGCACCTTAAATCTGTGTCCTCTCATAGCAACCGTTTCAGCCCTGGGAAATAGCCTCTGAGAATCCACCCTATCTATACCTCTCAACATTTTATAAACCTCTATCAGGTCACCTCTCAACCTTTGTCTCTCCAGGGAGAAAAGACCGAGCTCCCTCAACCTATTTTCATAAGGTATGCCTTCCAATCCAGGCAACATCCTTGTAAATCTCCTCTGCACCCTTTCCATAGCTTCCACATCCTTCCTGTAGTGAGGCGACCAGAACTGCGCACAGTACTCCAAGTGGGGTCTGACAAGGATCTTATAAACATGTTAAAGCCACTGGCCGATAGTCATTAAGGCAAGCTGCCTGGCTTTTCTGGATTCTGGGATGCCGATTATCTTCTTGAAGCAAATAAGGGCCTCAGATTGTTGTAAAAAGAAGTTAAAATGTCTGTGAATACCCTAGCTAGCCCGTCCGTGCAGGATCTGAGTGCTTGTCTGGGTATCTGGAGGAGGGGGCTGTGTGTAGGGTGACAAAATTTGCTGATGACATGAAGATGAATGGAAAAGCAAATTGTGCGGAGGGTGTGGAAAGTCTGCAGAGGGATCTGGATAGGCTGAGCGAGTGGGCGAGGACCGGCAGACGGAGTATAATGTTAGCAAGTATGAGATTATCCACTATGTGTCCGGTGTCTGTGGGAGTTTGCGCGTTCTCCCCGGGTGCTCCGGTTTCCTCCCACATCCCAAAAATGTGCTTTTAGGCTGATTGATTGGGTAACAAATTGTCCCTATATTGGACCTCCCTGATCCTCGCACATTAAGCATAGACTAAAATCATGAATAGGTCACTGAGACAATGGGACGGCGGCGCTGGCTCGTGGGCCGAAGGGCCTGTTTCCCGTGCTGTGTTGTTCTTTGTTCTTTGTTCTTTGGCAGGAATAATAGTAGGAGGGATAACTATTTAAAGAGCGAAAAGCTGCAGCATGCTACGGTGCAGAGGGACCTGGGGGTCCTTGTGCATGAGTCACAAAAACCCAGTCTGCAGGTGCAGCAGGTGATCAGGAAGGCGAATGGGATGTTGGCCTTCATAGCGAGGGGGATAGAATATAAAAGCAGGGAGGTCTTGCTGCAACTGTACAGGGCACCGGTGAGGCCGCAGCTGGAGTACTGTGTGCAGTTTTGGGTGCCGCACTTGCGCAAGGATATATTGGCCTTGGAGGGAGTGCAGAGGAGGTTCACTAGGCTGATACCGGAGATGAGGGGGTTGGACTATGAAGAGAGACTGAATAGACTGGGTCTGTACTCGTTGGAGTTTAGAAGGATGAGGGGAGATCTTATTGAGACGTATAAGATAATAAAAGGGATGGATAGGGTAGAGGTGGAGAGATTCTTCCCGCTTAGAAAGGACAGCAGGACTAGAGGGCACAGCCTCAAGATAAGGTGGGGGGGGGGGGCAGTTTAGATCGGAGTTGAGGAGGAACTTCTTCACTCAAAGGGTGGTGAATCTCTGGAATTCTCTGCCCATTGAAGTGGTGGAGGCTACCTCGCTGAATATATTTAAGTCACGGGTAGATAGGTTTCTGATGGACAAGAGGATTAAGGGTTATGGGGAGAAAGCGGGAAAGTGGAACTGATCCATTTCAGATCAGCCATGATCTTATTGAATGGCGGGGCAGGCTCGAAGGGCTAGATGGCCTACTCCTGCTCCTATTTCTTGTGTTATGAATTCAACCTCACTCAAAACGAATTGAAGAACCAGTTAGCAAAAAAGACTCAGACAAGTTCAATTTCCAGGAAGAACTCAGAAGCAGCAAAAAAAAATCGAACCCCTACAGTGCAGATGGAGGCCATTTGGCCCATTGACTCTGCACCAACCACAATCTCACCCAAGCCCTATCCCCTCAACACCATGTATTTACCCTAGCTAGTCTTCCTAACACTAAAGGGGGGGGGGGGGCGGCACGGTAGCACAGTGGTTAGCACTGCTGCTTCACAGCTCCAGGGTCCTGGGTTCGATTCCCGGCTCGGGTCACTGTCTGTGTGGAGTTTGCACATTCTCCTCATGTCTGCGTGGGTTTTCTCCGGGTGCTCCGGTTTCCTCCCACAGTCCAAAGATGTGCGGGTTAGGTTCATTGGCTATGCTAAAAATTGCCCCTTAGTATCCTGGGATGTGTAGGTTAGAGGGATTAGCAGGTAAATGTGTAGGGATATGGGGATAGGGTCTGGGTGGGATTGTGTTCGGTGTAGACTCGATGGGCCAAAGGGCCTGTTTCTGCACTGTAGGGTTCTATGTCCTATGTTAATTTAGCATGCCCAATCAACCTAACCCACATATTTTTGTACTGGGAAGGATAACAGAGGATCCAGAGGAAGCCCATACAGACATGGGGAGAATGTGCAAACTCCACACAGACAGTGACCCAAGGCTAGAATTGAGCCCAGGTCCCTGGCGCTGTGAGGCAGCAGTGCTAATCAGTGTGTCATCCATTGTGCCACTGAAGAGCTGAGAAATCAGCTGAATGAAAACAAGGACAAATCGAGTCTGCACCGAACACAATCCCACCCAGACCCTATCCCCATATCCCTACACATTTACCTGCTAATCCCTCTAACCTACACATCCCAGGACACTAAGGGGCAATTTTTAGCATAGCCAATGAACCTAACCCGCACATCTTTGGACTGTGGGAGGAAACCGGAGCACCCGGAGAAAACCCACGCAGACACGAGGAGAATGTGCAAATTCCCTGCTCCAGACCGGGAAAAGACAGAAAAAAGATTGGAAAATGTGAACTGGATGCTGAGGCACAAGGCAGCAGAAGAAGAAAAGACATTGGATATCTCAGACACTATGAGAACCAATGGGTGGAACGAAAGATTCATAAGCTTGCAAAACAATCTGAAAATAAAGCAGCAAACAAATGTTTGGCTAAATGAATAGGATGGGAATAGAGGGGAATGGTCCCCGGAAGGGTAGAGGGTTTTAGTTAAGTCGGGCAGCATGGCCGGCGCAGGTTTGGAAGGCCGAAGGGCCTGTTCCTGTGCTGTATTATTCTTTGTTCTAAAATGCTGAAACAAATGGAAGTTAACGTTCCGTTGGCAGAAGATGTGGGTCCAACAGGAACATGGCAGCAGCATGGAAAAAGAAAATCCCAGTCCACAGTAGGAATGAACAGAGTGCCCATTCCCTTCAGAAGGAAGAGAACAAACGGAGATGGGTTGTTAATAAAGAGAAATACAAGTTGAAGGAGTGCAAGAAGCGAATCAAACGCACATTAACAAGCACCAGAAACACAGAGTACTTTACGCATGACAGAGCGAGACGTGGAAGAACTGCCTGAAATTATTGGGTGGGATTTTCCCATCCCGCCCACCACGGAAATCCCGTGGTGCAAAGTTCTGTCGACCTCGGGAGGGATTTTCCAGCCTTGGGGCAGGCGCAACCGGAAAGTCCCACCCATAAAGCCAGAGACTTGAGATAGAGAAGAAGGATAACAAACAAAGATTGTAAGTGGATACACTCTGTTGGAAAGGTTTCCTCTGAGTGCTCTGGTTTCCTCCTGCAGTCCAAAGATGTGCGGGTTAGGTTGATTGGCCATGCTGAACTGTCCATTAGTGTCCTGGGATACATAGGTTAGAGGGATTACCGGGATAAATAACATGGGGTTACGGGGATAGGATTATTGTCCATGCAGACTCAATGGGCCAAATGGCCTCCTTGTGTACTGTAAGATTCTATTCTAACAAAAAGAGAGCAAATTTTCCTTGGCCTCTCTAGTTGTTACACTTAGCTGTGCTGTGAGGTGTGGGTTTTTTTTGCCAGAATGACACTTCTAAAACATTTTTTCTGAGATGTTTCTTCTCCTGTGAAGACTCTCCCCTATTGTTGAGCTCAGTTCCATAGGCACCGCACACTCGCTGCTACTCTCAGTGATTCTTTCAAGGCTGGACCCGGTGATGTCTCGAGCTCAGAGCTGCCGGATCATTTGGTTAACTAACGTTTACACGTGCAATGAGCTAAAGCACTTTGACAAAATGGAGGGGGCTGGGGGGGGGGGGGGGAACCTTAGGGAATGGGGAAGTAGCTTTGTTCATCGGGATGTGTTTCACGGAGGTACACAGTGTACTGGACAGACTGGAGTTATTGGGCAAGGGATTGGAAGGACTTATATAAAAGATAGGACTTATTTAAAATGAAGCTACAAGTTGTAACACTGAATGAAGAGTTAATAGGCACATTTCCCCAGTGGAGCACTGATCCGCAGTTTCCCAGTTGTACACTGTGCAGCTGAAAGTTGATTATTGTTCGTTTGGAAGCTTTGCTGTACCACAGATTGTACATAACTGACCTCACAGTAAAGGCCATTGCATCTGGAGCCATTTTATTGGTATGTTTTTTTTGTTCTTTCAGGGGATGTGGGTTTTCACTGGCTAGGTGAACATTTATTGCCCATCCCTAATTGCCCTTGAACGGAGAGTCTTGCTCCGACAGTTCGGAGGGCAGGTAAGACTCAGCCATGTTGCTGTGGGTTTGGAGTGACCCGTGGGCCAGACTGGGATGAGCAAAAACAATATTTTCTTTACGATAATCCAGTGGTTTCATGGTCAACATGATTGAAACCAGCTTTCAATTCCAGATTTAATTACAAAATTGAGTCTAAATTCCACCAGCTGCCTTGTTGGGATTCGAACTCTGTCTCCAGAGTATTGCCCCAGAACTTTCAACCTCTGGCTGGTTAGAATCCTCGACCCAAACCTCCAAATTCCACAAATACTCCCCAACCCTGTGATCCCCCCAACCTGTCGACCACCCTCAGTCTGACTATATCTTCAGTTTGCCCTGACTCACAGACTTCCCCATAATCCAACTAGACCCTGACAATTTGCCAATGACCTCCCCACCCAACTACCCCTCCAACCTGACTACCTCGACCATCCCCCCACCAGACACAGCCCAACTGACCGAATATACCACTGACCAAAAGACACCCCACCTGACTAACCCTCTACCCAATCGCTCTCTGATTCCCAAACACCCTTGATATCTCCGCTATGGTCCCTCCATGCTGACGTTATAGTTAAGAAAGCCCACTAATGCTTCTGCTTTCTCTAGAGGCGAAGGAAATTCCGTACGTCTCCAGTACGATTCTCACCAACTTTTACAGATGCACCATAGAAAACATTCTTTCCAGATGTATCACAGCTTGGTCTGGGCTCCTGCTCTGAACAAGACCACAAGTATTTACAAAGGATTGTGAACAATGCCCAATCCCTCACATAAACCAGCCTCCCATCCATTGACACTCCCTACACCTCCCATTGCCTCGGGAAATCAGCCAGCAAAATCAAGGACCCCACACACCCCGGACATGCTCCCTTCCACCTTCTTCCATCAGGATAAAGATACAAAAGTCTGAGGTCATGTACCAACTGACTCAAGAACAGTTTCCCCCCTGCTGCCATCAGACTTTGAATGGACTTACTATATATTAAGTTGATCTTTTTCTACCCAAGAAATGATGTAACACTGTACTGTACACAATCAACTTTCCTACTCCCCTGTGTACTTTACATACAATATGTTTTGCCTCGATAGAGCACAAGAAACAATACTTTTCATTGTATCACAATACATATGACAATAATAAATCAAATCAAAAGTTACATCTTACCCACCCTATTCCCTCATGCACATACTTGCCATCTTATCGCATCACATTTTGCACACTTACCTTCTCTCCATGGCCTCTCTAAATGCCCTGTAAGGACAGATCAATCATTTCCACATGACTTGTCTTCGCAGAATATCACGCATCTGATGGCAAGACAAAGTACCAGACAAAGAAGTTCTCTCTGGAGCGAGTCTACTATCAGTCCACACACTGCTGATGAGAGCGCAGACCCGGTGGGCAGGTCATGTCATCCGTATGTCATTTTCATAAATGACCTGGATGAGGAAGTGGAGGGATGGGTAAGTAAGTTCGCTGATGACACTAAGGTCGGTGGTGTTGTGGATGGTCTGGAAGGATGGCAAAAGTTGCAGCAGGACATAGATAGGATGCAGGACTGGGCAGAGAAGTGGCAGATGGACTTCAACGCGGATAAATGCATAGTCGTCCATTTTGGCAGAACCAACGGGATGAACGAGTACACTATCAAGGGCAGAAGTCTGAGTAGTGTTACAGAGCAGAAGGATCTAGGGGTCCGGGTCCACAGGACTCTTAAATCGGCCTCGCAGGTGGAGGAGGTGGTCAAGAAGGCGTATGGTGTACTGGCCTTCATTAATCGAGGGATTAAGTTTAGGAGTCGGGAGGTAATGCTGCAACTTTATAAGACCCTTGTCAGGCCTCATTTAGAGTATTGTGCGCAGTTCTGGTCACCTCACTATAGGAAAAATGTAGAAGCTATTGAGAGGGTACAGAGGAGATTTACAAGGATGTTGCCTGGACTGGGAGGCATGCCTTATGAAGTTAGGTTGAGGAAGCTGGGACTCTTTTCCTTGGAGAGACGAAGGTTGAGAGGCGACCTGATAGAAGTTTACAAGATGTTGAGAGGAATAGATAGGGTGGACTCTCAGAGGCTATTTCCCCGGGTTGAAAGGGTTGCTACGAGAGGATACAGATTTAAGGTACAGGGAGGGAAGTTCAGAAGTGATGTTAGGGGTAAGTTTTTCACTCAGAGGGTGGTGAGTGAATGGAATCGGCTGCCATCAGTGGTGGTGGAGGCGAACTCGCTGGGGTCTTTTAAAAGACTTCTGGATGAGTATATGGGGTTTAATGAGATTGAGGGTTATAGATAGGTCTGTAGGTTGGTAGGTGTTGATGTGATTGGCGCAACTCGTGGGCTGAAGGGCCTGTTTCTGTTCTATGTTCTATGTTCTATAGAACATGGGCCTTCGGCCCACGATGTTGCGCCGACCAGTTACAAAACAATGACCCACTAGCCTAAACCAATCCCTTTTCGTCCATAAACCTATCCACAGATCTCTTAAACGCCCCCAAACTAGGTGCATTTACAACTGCAGCTGGCAGGGCATTCCAGTCCCTCACCACCCTCTGGGTAAAGAACCTACCCCTGACATCTGTCCTATAACTACCCCCCCAGCTACTCGTCTGACATACCCAGGCGCTGCTTGGGTATGTCAGACGAGTGCATACCCAAGCAGCGCCTCTTTGGGGAACTCTCTGCTGGAAGACACTCGCATGGAGGGCAAAAGATACATTTCAAAAACACACTCAAAGCCTCCTTGAAATTGCTTCACATTGACACGACCGCCTGGTACAAAACAGCCCTACCTGGCACAAAACTGCCCTACCTGGCGCAAAACCGCCCTACCTGGCGCAAAACTGCCCTACCTGGCGCTGCCTCATCCACAAAGGCTGCCAAGCTCACGAAACAAGGTGTCTTGCCGAAGCACAACTTAAGCACGTGCTGCACAAGTCCAGAGCCACCAGTGCAACAACTACAGTGTCTACACAAGTCTGCCCAATATGTGCCAGGACATTCCGTGCCCGAATTGGCCCTGATCAGTCATCTCCAGACACACCGCAACCAGCCTCGAAATGACTAATGGTGTCGAGGTCCTCATCGATGACGATGGACGAACAACAAATGCAATGGGACTTTAAACGGACTGGAATAGGGCAACCAGTGCCATAGGAAAGGAGACATGCCTTAGCTTTTGCTGTATTAAAGGAGAACTCCAGGCAAGAAATGTGGTGCTTAGAATCATAGAATCCCTACAGTGCACAAGGAGGCCATTCGGCCTGTAGAATCTGCCTTGGCTCATTCATTTTACCCAGCCCCACCTCCTGCCCTATCCTCATAACCCATGCACTTATAGTGCCAAACTCCCCAACCTACACATCTTTGAACTGTGGGAGGAAACTGGAGCATCTGGAGGAAACCCATGCAGACATGGAGAGAATGTGCAATTTCCACACACAGTCACCCATGGAAGGAATCAAACCCGGGTCCCTGGCACTGTAAGGCAGCGGTGCTGACCACTGTGCCACCATGCCAGTCCAAGTTAAGAAAATAGAAGAAAGGAATCTTATGGTGATGACAAAACCAGCTGAGGAGGAAACTCCCGATGGTCAGACTTTCAGTCCAGTGGTTGGATACTTACTGGAATCGGGTCCAGTTCCACTACGAACGGTGCAGAGTCAGGCACTGGGGCTGCTGCATGTGGAAGCAGGCTATCTGAAAGGCCAGCCTCAGTGTTTCAGTACCAAGGCCCAACTGTAAAGAAAATAAGAAAACATTAACATAAGAACTAGGAGCAGGAATAGGCCATCTGGCTCCTCGAGCCTGCTCCACCATTCACTAAGATCATGGCTGATCTTTTTGTGGACTCAGCTCCACTTACCCGCCCGCTCACCATAACCCTTGATTCCTTTACTATTCAAAAATTTATCTATCTTTGCCTTGAAAATTGTTTCACTGGGCAGGGAATTTCAAAGATTCACAACCCTTTGTGTGAAGAAGTTCCTCCTCAACTCAGTCCTAAACCTGCTCCCCATTATTTTGAGGCTATGCCCCCTAGTTCTAGTTTCACCCATCAGTGGTGAACTTCCCTGTTTCCACCCTATCTATTCCCTTCATAATTTTATATGTTTCTGTAAGATCTCCCCTCATTCTTCTGAATTCCAATGAGTATAGTCCCTATCTACTCAGTCCCTCCTCATAAGCCAACTCTGGAATCAACCTAATGAATCTCCTCTGCACCCCCTCCAGTGCCAGTATATCCTTTCTTGAGTAAGGAGACCAAAACTGTACATATACTGTGGTATATATGGACTTTAGTAAGGCGTTTGATAAGGTTCACCATGGAAGGTTTCTGCAGAAATTGCAGATGTATGGGATTGACGGTGATCTAGGAAATTGGATTAGGAATTGGCTAGCAGATAGGAGACAGAGGGTGGTGGTTGATGGGAAGTATTTGTCATGGAGTTCGGTTACAAGTGGTGTGCCTCAGGGATCTGTTTTGGGGCCACTGCTGTTTGTAATTTTTATTAATGATCTGGATGAGGGTATAGTTGGGTGGATTAGTAAATTTGCTGATGACACCAAAGTCGGAGGTGTGGTAGATAGTGAGGAAGGGTGTCATAGTCTACAGGGAGACTTGGACAAGTTGCAGAGCTGGGCTGAGAGGTGGAGGATGGAGTTTAATGAGGAAAGGTGTTAGGTAATTCACTTTGGTAGGAATAATGGATGTGTAGAGTATAGGGCTAACGGTAGGACTCTGAATAGTGTGGATGAACAGAGGGATCTAGGTGTATGTGTACATAGATCCCTGAAAGTTGGGAATCAAGTAGATAAGGTTGTTAAGAAGGCGTACGGTGTCTTGGCGTTTATTGGTAGGGGGATTGAATTTAGGAGCCGCAGCGTCATGTTGCAACTGTACACAACTCTGGTGCGGCCGCACTTGGAGTACTGTGTGCAGTTCTGGTCCCCACATTATAGGAAGGACGTGGAGGCTTTGGAGAGGGTGCAGAGGAGGTTTACCAGGATGTTGCCTGGTATGGAGGGGAGGTCCTATGAGGAGAGACTGAGAGATTTGAGGTTGTTTTCGTTAGAAAGAAGGTGGCTACGAGGGGACCTTATTGAAACATATAAGATGATTAGAGGTTTAGGTAGGGTGGACAGTGATAGCCTTTTTCCTCGGATGGAGAAAGCTAGCACGAGAGGGCATAGCTTTAAATTAAGGGGTGGTAGTTATAGGATCGATGTCAGGGGTAGGTTCCTTACCCAGAGGGTGGTGAGGGACTGGAATGCCCTGCCTGCTGCAGTTGTAAATGCGCCTAGTTTGGGGGCGTTTAAGAGATCCGTGGATAGGTTTATGGATGGTAAGGGTTTGCTTTAGGTTAGAGGGACATTGTTTTTTAACTGGTCGGCGCAACATCGTGGGCCGAAGGGCTTGTTCTGCGCTGTAATGTTCTATGTTCTATGTTCTATGTTCTATGTTCTATGTACACAGTACTCCAGGTGTGGCCTCCAGCCCTCAGCACTCACAGCCCTCAACACTCAGACCCCCGCCCCCACCTCCCCATACATTCCCCATGTGACCTCAGGTCACCTCACACTTCTGTACCTACACCTGTGCCAGATTATAGCCCCATGTCAATTTACTGACAAATCATGCCAATCCAATTCTCCCATTTCCACTCTTTAACATTATGTCAACTATGCCAACTCACCCACCTTGGGAAGATCTCAGGACCCATGTTGAGATGAAAGAAAATAAAGTTTTTTTAATTTAAAAACCACTCAAATTCATAAAAAGCCATTCACTAGATTCCTTAAACTACATAATCCCTTACAAAAACAAACATTCCATTTAAATCCCTTATTAAAAAAAGGATGGCCTCATAACAAAAAGATTGTATATAGCTATTCGGAGATTGCAATCAAACTGTACTGACAGGCACCCCACTGCGATAATATTAAGTTGTGAAATCAATCATGCAGAACAAATCCTATAATGATAACCCTTAGGCTAATGTCAACAGATGGACTGAGGTAGCAAGCACTGTTTTTTTAATGCAGAATGTTTCTTAAAACATTTAGGGGGCAAGAGATTGAAATCCTTGGACAGCTTGACCGTTCCAAAGCATTCATCCAATTTTTAAACACATTCATAGTTGAGTTTAACAATCCCAAAGGACGCTTGACCTCTCACAAGGAGCATCTGATCAATCCCAAAAGCGTCCCTTGAACTATCCGAAAGGTTACCCCACCTCTCCAAATAACACTGGCATTCTTAAAGCTTCTTTTCAAAAGACACATTTTGGATATCCCACCAGCAGAATTTTCATCAGTTTGAAGACAGCTGCACATTCTCCAGCACCTCGCACCCCCCCTCTCCAACCCTCCGCCGCCTGCCCCATCCCCAGATTGGTTGGTGCTGGGTCAAGAGCAGGATTTCCAGGATTGTGTCTCTGCTGGAGAGCATGTCTGGTTTCACAAGATGGTAGTACAGCGGCACAGTGATTAGCAGTTCTATCTCATAACTCCAGGGGCCTGAGTTCGATTCTCGGCTTGGTTCACTGTTTGTGCGAGTCCGCACATTCTCCCTGTGTCTGGGTGGGTTTCCTCCGGGTGTTCCGGTTTCCTCCCACACTCCAAAGGTGTGTTGGTTAGGTGCATTGGCCACACTAAGAACATAAGAAATAGGAGCAGGAGTAGGCCATCTAGCCCTTCGAGCCTGCCCCGCCATTCAATAAGATCATGGCTGATCTGAAGTGGATCAGTTCCACTTTCCCGCTTTCTCCCCATAACCCTTAATTCCGTTGTCTACCAAAAACCTATCTACCCGTGTCTTAAATATATTTAGCGAGGCAGCCTCCACCACTTCAATGGGCAGAGAATTCCAGAGATCCTTTGAGTGAAGAAGTTCCCCCTCAACTCCGTTCTAAACTGCACCCCCCCTTATCTTGAGGCTGTGCCCTCTAGTCCTGCTGTCCTTTCTGAGCGGGAAGAATCTCTCTACCTCTACCCTATCCATCCCCTTCATTATCTTATACGTCTCTATAAGATCCCCCCTCAGCCTTCTAAACTCCAACGAGTACAGGCCCAGCCTATTCAGCCTCTCTTCATAGTCCAACCCCCTCATCTCCGGTATCAGCCTAGTGAACCTCCTCTGCACTCCCTCCAAGGTCAAAATATCCTTGCGCAGGTGCGGCAACCAAAACTGCACACAGTACTCCAGCTGCGGCCTCACCAGTGCCCTGTACAGTTGCAGCAAGACCTCCCTACTTTTATATTCTATCCCCCTCGCTATAAAGGCCAGCATCCCATTTGCCTTCTTGATCCCCTGCTGCACCTGCAGACTGGGTTTTTGCGACTCATGCACTAGGACCCCCAGGTCCCTCTGCACCGTAGCATGCTGCAGCTTTTCGCCCTTTAGATAGTAATCTCTCCTACTATTATTCCTGCCAAAGTGGATAACCTCACACTAACTTGCCCCTTAGTGTCCTGGGATGCGTAGGTTTGAGGGATTAGCGGGGTAAATATGCATGGTTACGGGGATAGGCCTGGGTGAGGTTGTTATCGATGCAGACTCAATGGGCCGAATGGTCTCCTTCTGCACTATGAGGATTCTATTAAGAAAATTCAGGCTGGATTATATGATTTGGATTTCAAGTTCTGGGGTGGGAATCAAGCCCAGATTTCCTGGCTCAGAGATAGGGACGTTACCCACTGCGACACAAGATCTCCACAGTCTCGGTTTGGGAAGGCACTGAATGAAAATTCTGACACTTCTAAGCCCCCAGGGTCACAGGGAGGCCGTATGCCCCAGGCCTGAGTATCAGAAGGAGCAGTGCTATATCTAAACTGATATGCAGTGAGAAAAGATCCATGACTAGCATCGTTAATATTCCCTAAACCTGACCTCATCAGCACTTATATCATAGAATCTACAATGCCAAATGAGACCATTCAGCTCATCAAGGCTGCACTGACCACAGTTCCACCCATGCCCTATCCCCCTAACCCCACATATTTACCCTAGTTAGTTCCCCTGACATTAAGGGTCAATTTAACATGGCCAATCAACCTAATCCGCACATCTTTGGACTGTGGGAGGAAACTGGAGCACCCGGAGGAAACCCACGCAGACATGGGGAGACATGGGCGGCACGGTAGCACAATGGTTAGCACTGCTGCTTCACAGCTCCAGGGTCCTGGGTTCGATTCCCGGCTTGGGTCACTGTCTGTGTGGAGTTTACACATTCTCCTCGTGTCCGCGTGGGTTTCCTCCGGGTGCTCCAATTTCCTCCCACAGTCCAAAGATGTGTGGGTTAGGTTGATTGGCCAGGCTAAGAAATTGCCCCTTAGTGTCCAGGGATGCATAGGTTAGAGGGATTAGTGGGTATAATATGGGGGGATGGGGCCTGGGTGGGATTGTGTTCAGTGCAGACTCGATGGGCTGAAGGGCCCCTTTCTGTACTGTAGGGTTCTATGATTTCTATAATGATGAATGCGCAAACTCCACACAGGCAGTGACCCAAGACCGGAATCGAGCCCGGGCCCCTAGCACCGTGTTAACCACTGTGCTGCCCCAAGAAACAACATCTCAGGCCATTGAGCTGTGAGGAGTGACAAGCGGGGTTCACAGCTCAGTGACACTCGTTGCGTGCTCTGGTTGTAAAGTGTGGAGCTCCAGTGCGGCTCCTGAAACAGTCAGCTGGAACTTACAATGTGAAGGCATGGTCCCACACATATCAATCCTCGGGGAGGCGAAACGAGCCCATTTGCCCTGGGTTCCTGTTTCAACGTTGCTTGAAGATCGGGAACTCAATATGCCACTCATCATTGGACAGTGATGGATACAACGGACCACAGAACACAGAAAGGAGAGTCAATTGGCCCATTGTGTGTGTGTGTGTGTGTGTACGTCTGAACCATGTGTAGACCCTTTAAGATACTCCCCCTACCACTATTCAACTGCAGCTTTGCAATCTGATGGGGGGATAAAGAAGTTTAAATTTCCTTTGCTGGAACCATAATGAGAATGTTCCCAGTACACACAGCTGGGCAGTATAACTGAAACTAGTGAGCGATGACTGCGAGGCTAGGCAGTCACTGCTTGTTGGTTCAAGAAGAACAATGAGCCACAAGGGACTCTCTGGGCGATTAGACTCTGAGCAGCTCTGCCCCAGCAAGAGGATGGTCACCAATTATTTTCATTCCTTTGAATTCTGTTTACACTGAGAGGACTGTGGCTCTCCGAGGAACAGAGAGTTTCTCACTCCCAACAGGACCGACGGCACGATGATTCCCTGAATAGAAATGCTTGCGTCCCCGGGAGAGAACTGCCGATGGAACAAGGCAGTCTTTGTGCTCCTTCTACCTCTCTGTGCCTGGTGCGTTGAGTGAGGGCACAGCCTGGTGTTCAGTCGCTGCCGCTGCAGCACAGCTCACCAACCCCTGGCCCAAGGACTCCCGATGCATCTGGGGGTGGGCACGGCGCTGCCAGTTATGCCCAGACAGGCACTGAGGGTTGATGTTGCAATGCACCCAACGGATTGTCCACTCCCTGAGCAAGGACGATGCCTGGAGCTATAATCCTCAACGCTTACATGGCTGATGTGATGTCGGCTCACTGCCTGTAAAGGATACTTAAATGTAACCATCACCCGTAGATATCACAGTCTTACAGCCCCTTCAGAAGTCTATACCCCTTCTTGATTGACCCCTGAACCAAGAGGAAGAGCTGCTCCCTCCTCATCCTTTCCGTACCCCTCATTATCTTATACACCTCAATCATAGAACATAGAAAAACTACAGCACAAACAGGCCCTTTGGCCCACAAGTTGCGCCAATCATATCTCTACCCACTAGGCTTACCTATAACCCTCAATCCTACTGAGTCCCATGTACTCATCCAGAACTCTCTTAACCAATCCGCCTCCACCACCACCGACGGCAGCCGATTCCACCCACTCACCACCCTCTGAGTGAAAAACTTACCCCTGACGTCTCCTCTGTACCTGCTCCCCAGCACCTTAAACCTGTGTCCACTTCAGCCCCGGGGAACAGCCTCTGAGAATCCACCCTATCAATGCCTCTCATCATCTTACACACAAAGCTAGGCAATCATGTCCTCCCTCAGCCTTCTCTGCTCTAGAGAAAACAATCCAAGTCTAATCGGTCCGCCTTGTTATCCAACAAGGGGCAATCACGCTATGGGTCATATGGGGGCTGCTCTTGGATGTTCGAGATTGGCCTAGTGCTTCACGTCGTTAGTGTGTGCTTAAACTGGACCAGATACTGGGCAAGACGACAGATCAGTGACTATCGCTGATTGCTGTGCAGACACATGGATTTGGGCCGGTGTCTGTGGGAGTTTAGAAGAATGAGGGGGGATCTCATTGAGACGTATAAGATGATGAATGGGATGGATAGGATAGAGGTGGAGAGACTCTTCCCGCTCAGAAAGGAGCAGGAAGAAAATCAGGCTGTGAGTGACCCGATTTCAGCTTACAAAATGGTTAGACACAGTCGACAAAATGTTTCCACTTGTAGTGGAAACCAAAACTGATCACCATAAATAGAAGATAGTCACTGATAACAGCCATAGGGAACTCAGGAGGAAGCTTGGTCTCTCGATGTGGAACTGCACAGTCACTGTCAAGTTTTCATCGATAGATTGACTGATCTACTCAACAGGAGGTGGTTACCTCCTCTGAGGGAGAAGACAGGGGTCAAAGGCACCACCTCAAAGAGGCGCAGGTAGAGGGCACTCAGGACCAGCAAGGCCCCGCAGAAGATGCCACTGCCCAGCTGCAGGCAGTGATCCAAATACCTCAGCGTGATGAAGATCCACGTGACGGAGTGGGCGGCACAGCAGCACAGCGGGTTAGCACTGCTGCTTCACAGCTCCAGGGTCCTGGGTTCGATTCCCGGCTCGGGTCACTGCCTGTGTGGAGTTTGCACATTCCCCTCGTGTCTGCGTGGGTTTTCTCCGGGTGCTCCGGTTTCCTCCCACAGTCCAAAGATGTGCGGGTTAGGTTGATTGGCCATGCTAAAAAATTGCCCCTTAGTGTCCAGGGATGTGTAGGTTAGAGGGATTAGCAGGTAAAATGTGTAGGGATATGGGGGTAGGTCCTGGGTGGGATTGTGTTCGGTACAGACTCGATGGGCCGAAGGGACTCTTTCTGCACTGTAGAGTTCTATGATTCTATGATCCAGTACTGCACAAGGCTCCAGGCTTCAGGGAAACCCTCCTGACCATTTGCCAGGAGGCAGCATCCAATTGTGTGAGTGGAAGTCCAATGCCCCTGCCTCGGAAGGTCGCTGTTGCTGTTAGAACATAGAACATAGAACATAGAACATAGAACATTACAGCACAAACAGGCCCTTCGGCCCTCGAGTTGCGCCGATCACATCAATCCCACCAATCTATAGACCTATCTATAACCCCCAATCCCATTAAACCCCATATACTCATCCAGAACATTCATGTTAACATTCATGCTTCCGGATGTTTCCGGGGCCCAGTGAATGATCTTTGTGGAGTCTCCCAGTCAGCTGCACGCAGTGTGCCGAGCTGGTGACGGACTCTCTGTTCAGGCGGGTGGGAACATTCCTTCATTCCAGGACAGACTGAGTCAGCCAGGCTGAGCGGAACAGGGGCCTCCCCGCGATTGCAGAGTCTCCACATCCAGGGTGCCAATGAGTGCTCGATATGGGCATCAAGATGCCAGCTGGCCAATCGGGTGCCTTTATCATCAGGAAGGGGGTTCTATCCACGAATGTTCAGATAGTTTGTGATCCCAGATTCTGCAGGGTTAGTGCCCAGTACCCGGGCAGCTCCCATGGAGTTTACATACTGTGCCACTCACAAATACCAAGGCCACTGATGGTTCCAGCTCAGTTGGATAGATGGTTGCTGGGTGACAAGGACCCAGCATTGTTGAAGAGGTGTCTGACATGCCTCTCAGGCTCCAAAAGGCCGAGACTGGGCAGAGATACACTCATTGCCATGTTTCCACAAGGGCAGCGGTGAAGAGACAATAGATCTGCTGAAGATGAGATTCCAGTGCCTGCACTGCTCTTGGGGTCACCTACAGCATCCACCACAGTGAGTGTTCATAGAATCTAGAGTCCCCACAGTATAGAACGAGGCCCATCGAGCCTGCACCGACCACAATCCCACCCAGGCCCCACCCCAACCTCACCCGCTAATCCACACCTCCCAGGAAACGAAGGGGCAATCAACCTAACCCGCACATCTTTGGACTGTGGGAGGAAACTGGAGCACTCAGAGGAAACCCACGCAGACACGAGGAGAATGTGCAAACTCCACACAGACAGTGACCCCGAGCCGGGAATCGAACCCAGGACCCCGGAGCTGTGAAGCAGCAGTGCTAACCCACCGTGCCGCCCAGGCTATTAGTCACCAGTGTTGCTTGCTGTGCTCTGTATAATTTTGTTCTCTCTGGGGCGGGGTGGGGGGGGGGGGGCACCAGTGGAACAGGGGGACACTGAGGAAGGAGCATCGACCTCAGAGGAGGAATGTAATGATATAGCAGGCCTTACTAAACATTGTAGGCTTGGGGTTCAGTTTTAGCCTCAGGGATATAGAGTCTTTTAATAATGAATTTTTTATCCACAGGCATTTAAGTCCAGCAAGGGGCATGCGGGCGGCAGGTTGTGGTGGGCTGCTCTTGGATGTTGCTTCAGGAGTTGCCTACTGCTTCATGTCGTTGGTGTGCGTAAACTGGACCATCTCGAGGGCATCATGGCAGCTCAGAGGCTATCTCTGTTGCTGTGCGGACACATGGATTTGGGCCTGTGTCTGTGGGAGTTTGCGCGTTCTCCCCATGGTTGCGTGGGTTTCCTCCGGGTGCTCCGGTTTCCTCCCACATCCCAAAAATGTGCTTTTAGGCTGATTGATTGGGTAACAAATTGTCCCTATATTGGACCTCCCTGATCCTCACACATTAGGCATAGACTAGAGTCATGAATAGGTCACTGACCATGGGACGGCGGCGCGGGCTCGTTGGGCCGAAGGGCCTGTTTCCCGTGCTGTGTTGTTCTTTGTTCTTTTTGACTCAGATGAAGAACGCGGGCGGGCAGGTGGTGAAGGTGAAGAGGCTGAAGGTCGGGACACCAGGGGTCCAATTCTCCCATCGCGATCCACAAATTGTCTGGTGGGTCGAGCTGGGAGATACCCGTGTCGTCCATTTCGCAGGATTTGCCCACGCATTCCCAACACATGCGCGTCTCCCTGAGCCGGAGAACAGATCACAATCAGAACCCCGCTGGAAAATGGTAATAAGAGAGGTAAGTGCTTTTAATCTTTTTAAAAATGTATTTTAAATATATTATATATGTAAATTATCAGGCTGGCACAGAAATTGCCAGGCTCAATAGCATCTCCAATCCCATCAGGACCACTTCACTCTGGCGGGTTGACAGTGGCTCCCCATGTTCGGGGACCTAGTGGGAGACCCCGGAGTGAAGGGAAACAATCGGGTACTCCAGGGGGTCAGGCAGCAGGGGGTTGGTGCCCCCTGGGCATGATCACCCTGGCAGTGCCAGTCTGTGCCCCCCAGCACTGCCCAAGAGACAAATATCCATGCCTGTGGGGCACCTTGGCATTGCCCATCGGGCATTGGGCAGTGCCATGGGGGCAGAGCCTATTGTGCGTGGGGCCTAGGGAGTGGGAGTGAGGGGTCCCAGTGCCACTCTGCATGGGGATCGGTCTGGGCTGGAGGGGTGCTAGCAATCGGAGCGGGCTAGAGAGATGATGGTCTGCTGGGGGGGGGGGGGGGGGCTGCCTCCCGGGGAGGGTTGAGGGGAGGCGGGGCAGGGGGTTCTCTCTCCTGCCAGGGGGTGGGGAAGGGTGGGATCTGCTGGGGTAAGGGGGGTGGGGGAATCGCCACAGCTGGGTGCAGGGGGCTGGAGATAGGTGCAGTCTGGAACAGCGGGGATGGTCAAGGCTGACTCAAGAATTGTCATGGGGGCAGCAATTGGGCTGGGGGGGGGGGGGGGAGGGGGGGGTGGGGTTGGGTGGGAGGGGCAGCACTGCGGGATCCCGAGCTGGTCAGTGAGTGACAAATCGGAGCCTCTGCGCATACACAGAATGATGTGGGTTAGCCGGCGTTGGACTGGCGTAAACACAGTAAAAAGTCTGACAACACCAGGTTTTAGTCCTACCGATTTATTTGATAATATACTCACAAGCTTTCGAGGGGACTGCCTCTTCGACAACGGATGAATGAACATCGCTCGACAGTCACCAGGCAAGACTGTTCCCTTCCTGTTGGCGAACACTTCAGTGTTCAGTCTGAAGTCTTAAAGTCTTAAAGTGGCTGATAATGTGAGTGGAAGGAGCACTGATCACAGTTTAAAGAGATGTGTATTGTCTCCAGACAGTACAGTAAGTGAGGTTTTGCAAACCCAGGCAAGTCACGGGGGTTACAGATAGTGCGACATGAACCCAAGATCCCTGTTGAGACCGTCCTCATGTGTGCGGAACTTGGCTATCAGTCTCTGTTCAGCGACTCTGCGCTGTCGTGTGTCATGAAGGCCGCCTTGGAGAACGCTTACCCGAAGGTCAGGGCGGGAAGGTGGAGCTGAGCCACGACAGATCAGCCATGATCTTATTGAATGGCGGGGCAGGCTCGAAGGGCTAGATGGCCTACTCCTGCTCCTATTTCTTATGTTCTTATGTGTGTTCAACTGGTGTCAGCTCCATCAGTGCATGTGGAGAGACCTCCCAGGATATCAATCTTTATTACTGAGGTCATTGGCTAATGGAGTGGTTAAGTGTGGGGTGTTTGAGATGATAAAATCCCTACACTACACAGAAAGAGGCCATTTGGCCCACTGAACTGACAGCAATCCCACGCAGACCGTATTCCCATTACTATGTGCATTTACCTTGCTAATCACCCTGATACTAAGGATCAATTTAGCATGGCCAATCTACCAAACCCGCAGGTTATTGCAGTGTGGGAGGAAACCGTGGACCTGGGGGGAAACCCACGCAGACACGAGGAGAAGGTGCAAACTCCACACAGACAGTGGGCTGAGGCTGGAATTTAACCCAGGTCCCTGGCGCTGTGAGGCCTCAGTGCCAACCACTGTGCCACCGTGCCGTGCCACATGATAGGGGGTGATGCCCATAGACTCTGGGGGAAAACAGGACATGCCAGTCTAGCTGAATCAGGACCTTCCTGCCGTCCTGGTTCCTGATTTCAGCCTCACTGTCTGGCTCCCGGGATTTGCATCTGAATTGAGGGCGGTGTTTTCGTCTGAGGTGGGTGTAGCATCAGTGACTTCCTGGTCCAGAAGTTCTCTCCATGTCTACGTGGATTTCCTCCGGGTGCTCTGGTTTCCTCCCACACTCCAATAATAGAACAAAGAACAAAGAACAACACAGCACGGGAAACAGGCCCTTCGGCCCAACGAGCCCGCGCCGCCGTCCCATTGTCAGTGACCTATTCATGATTTTAGTCTACGCCTAATGTGTGAGGATCAGGGAGGTCCAATATAGGGACAATTTGTTACCCAATCAATCAGCCTAAAAGCACATTTTTGGGATGTGGGAGGAAACCGGAGTACCCGGAGGAAACCCACGCAACCATGGGGAGAACGCGCAAACTCCCACGGACACAGGCCCAAATCCATGTGTCCGCACAGCAACAGAGATAGTCTCTGAGCTGCCATGATGCCCTCGAGATGGTCCAGTTTACGCACACCAATGACATGAATCAGTAGGCAACTCCCGAAGCAACATCCAAGAGCAGCCCACCACAACCTGCCGCCCGCATGCCCCTTGCTGGACTTAAATGCCTGTGGATAAAAAATTCATTATTAAAAGACTCTATATCCCTGAGGCTAAAACTGAACCCCAAGCCTACAATGTTTAGTAAGGCCTGCTATATCCCCCTATATGTAGACCGCTCATGTGGCTGTCCAAGTGACTCTTAAACAACCCTAGCGTGCCTGCTTCCACCACCTTACTCGGCAGTGCATTCCACATCCCCACTACCCTTTGTGTGAAAAACTGCCCTCTAATATTAGTCTTATATCTAGCCCCCCTCACCCTAAGCCCGTGACCCCTCGTTCTATCCATTTCTAATAGCGGAAAAAGCATGCTAAGTTGACCCTTAGTATCGGGGGAATTAGCAGGGTAAATGCAACAGTAACGGGATTGGGTCTGGGTGGGATTGCTGTTGGCTCGATGGGCCGAATGGCCTCCTTCTCTGTACTGTAGGGGTTCTATGATCCTGAACACCCCACACTTAACCATTTCATGAGCCAATTACCTCAGTAATAAAGGTTGATAACCTCTTTAGCGAGATGCTGAAGAGCGCAGGAGACAAGAGAGCCAGACTCATTCAGGCTGGTACTATGGGGCGCCCCCTATTGACCTAAGCATTGGAACCTTATCTTTATCAGCCCCGTGGTCCTCTCCAGCACCGCCCGTGTGGGTACGCGGCAGCAGTTGTACCTTTCCTCCACCTCTGCCCTGACAGGCGTCCTCAGCTACCCATTCAATGGATACCCCTTGTCTCCAATCAATCGTCTATTGGCATGAGATGGAGCCTTGGTATTTGTGAGTGGCATAGTATGTAGACATGGTGGGAGCTGCCCCGGTACCTCGCACAGACCCTGCAGAATCTGGGAGCTGTGCTGACCAACTATCGGAACATTCATGGAGGGCGGCACGGTAGCATAGTGGTTAGCACTGCTGCTTCACAGCTCCAGGGTCCTGGGTTCGATTCCCGGCTCGGGTCACTGCCAGTGTGGAGTTTGCACATTCTCCTCGTGTCTGCGTGGGTTTTCTCCGGGTGCTCCGGTTTCCTCCCACAGTCCAAAGATGTGCGGGTTAGGTTCATTGGCTATGCTAAAATTGCCCCTTAGTGTCCTGGGATGTGTAGGTTAGAGGGATTAGCAGGCAAAATGTGTAGGGATATGGGGATAGGGTCTGGGTGGGATTGTGTTCGGTGCAGACTCGATGGGCCGAAGGGCCTGTTTCTGCACTGTAGGGTTCTATGATTATTTCTATGGTTCTATGAACCCCTTTCTGACTGACAAAGGATTGCTCTCTCAGAGTGACTGCTCAGGCTGCAGCTCCGCCATTGACCCGACATCTCCTATTGGCCCTTCAACGTCAAGAGGTTGCCCAACCCCCAAATACAAATGTGAGCCTCTGGTCAGTGATTGGGCAATTGTGTCGGGTGAACATACGAAAGATTGGATCCTGCCCCGAATGGAAAATCAACATTGCTCACACTGTCACACCCCCGCCATTGCCCTGCCTTCCTGAAGGGGCAGCACCATCCGTGATCCAACACTGCACATCTACAAAGTCCTCTCACTAACCCGTGTGATATCCGTCTCCCCTCTCTCTCTGTTGGCCGGCAGCTCTGAAAGGATGCGTGTTGCCCTTACTGATGTGCGCCGTTAGGCACTGTCGCTACTTGGGTCTCTGGGGTATTATATTCAGATCCAATTTCTGCGTCCAAAGCCCCAGAGCTCAATAAAGGGAATGAGGCTAAACTCCGTCAATAAACTGTTACTGGATATTTGCTACATGAGGTTTTACTGCCTTTTGGCGGCGGGGGGGGTTAAGGTCCAATTACAATCAGCTTTCAGTTTGAAATTCCTGGGCTTGAACCCTGGCTGACTTTAAAATGTGTGATTCACTCCAAGTGACAACTCCATCAGTATTCCCAGGATAACGCAAACCGAGATCCCTACTCCGGACCAACAGGATCAATCCCAAACCAAAGCAAAATCCTGCGCAGGCCAGCAAATTATTTCCAATTTTCTTTCAGGGTTTCGTTTAATTCGTTGTCACTCTTCTCTTCCAGGAAAGGCCACCTTCAGGTTGGCCTCTGCTTCTTTCTGCTGGGATTCCTCGCTGTCTCTTGCACTCTGTTCACCTGCCTCGCTGTCTCCTTACTCTCTCATTCACCGAAACTCCCTCCCGCTAACAATGGACGGGATGCTGAGCCCATGCTCATCGTTTACGGGGACCTGCGGCATGAACTCAGCATCTGGCGAAACAGGATGCTGCAAATCTGGCCGGTGATGTAATCAGTTTAATGCCAATTACAGGCATTTAAACATACATAAATAAAGACCACTCCCTCCCCCACCCCCGCCAGATATTGAACTCCTGCCGTATTTGCCCCGGACATTCTCTCTTCCACCTTCTTCCGTCGGGAAAAAGATACGAAAGTTTGAGGTCCCGTACCAACTGATTTAAGAACAGCTTCTTCCCTGCTGCTGTCAGACTTTTGAATGGACCTACCTCGCGTTAAGTTGATCTTTCCCTCTGACTATAACATTACATTCTACACTCTCTCCTTTCCTTCTCTATGAATGTCTCCATAGCGCACAAGAAACAATACTTTTCACTGTATGTTAATACATGTGACAATAATAAATCAAATCAAATCAACATTTTCAAACCTGGATCCTCTTGGGGGTGGGTAGGGAGAGGAGAGGGGGTGTGAGTAAAGGTGTGTACAGCCCCTGGGGGACAGAGATATTATGCCCGCTAGTGGCCTCACGGATGAGGCCAGTGGCTCATTTCTACATGGTGTTAAGTGGGACAGATGTTGAGGATGGGAGTCCAGTAAAAAGTCTGACAACACCAGGTTTTAGTCCAACCGATTTATTTGATAATATTCTCACAAGCTTTCGGGGTTAGCCCCTTCGTCAGGTGAATAGAGAGTTCTGGCCTCAGACAGAGCACATAAAGCACATAAAGTTTAGAGATTGCTGATTAGAATGCGAATCCTTACACCTAACCTGCTGTTCAAGTCTTAAAGTGGCTGATAATGTGAGTGGAAGGAGGACTGATTACAGGATAGGAGTGTCAATGATGGGGTGGAGATGGGTGCAGGCAATGGCTGTGTGGGTGAGGGTAGAAGGGAAGGAGGTTTGATGTTCAGGGGGTGGAGGTTGGGGTGCCAGCACTGATTGTTCAGGTTGTGTTGGGGGGTGTGCAGGGTAGAGAAATGCCAGTTCTGCTCACAGAGGTATGGAGGGATGAGCTGAGACCTCCCTGGTGGGGTGGGAGAGATAGAAGAGGCTATGTTTTGCTTTGATCGGGGCACCTATAAAGATGACATCCCGATCGCAGTGCGGTTAGCCTCTGCCAGCGTGTCGAGGACCCGTCACTCTACATGATGGCATGAAGCATGCCCAACGTTTTGTGGCAAAAGGTGCTAAAATGTGGAGGGAAAACTGGCCTTCTCTCACCTGAGAGAACCAACACTGCCATTATTTGGTTAGACTCCCCCAATCACATTGTTCGTCTGGATTTGTCTCTGGTTCTCACTCATTCCACATAAAATCCAGCATAAATAAAATCTCTGGTGTTTTGGATCTAAGATTGCAGATACTGTCAGAACCTGGATATGAACCTGGGAATGAAATTCACAACAATGTGAAATAAAGGGAGTGACGCTAATGGTTACCAACACTCCAGAATTGCCCCGAAGGCTTGGGGGATTGAAGGGTATTTTCTCCTGAGAGGAAACCAAGAAGCAAAGTCAGAGGTGTATTATAAACTGGACATAGAACATTACAGCACAAACAGGCCCTTCGGCCCTCGAGTTGCGCCGATCACATCAACCCCACCAATCTATAGACCTATCTATAACCCCCAATCCCATTAAACCCCATATACTCATCCAGAAGTCTTTTAAAAGACCCCAGCGAGTTCGCCTCCACCACCGATGACGGCAGCCGATTCCATTCACTCACCACCCTCTGAGTGAAAAACTTACCCCTAACATCACCTCTGTACTTCCCTCCCCGCACCTTAAATCTGTGTCCTCTCGTAGCGACCATTTCAACCCGGGGAAATAGCCTCTGAGAGTCCACCCTATCTATTCCTCTCAACATTTTATAAACTTCTATCAGGTCGCCTCTCAACCTTCGCCTCTCTAGGGAAAAGAGTCCCAGCTCCCTCAACCTATCTTCATAAGGCATGCCTCCCAGTCCAGGCAACATCCTTGTAAATCTCCTCTGCACCCTTTCAATAGCTTCTACGTCTTTCCTATAGTGAGGCGACCAGAACTGCGCACAGTACTCCAAATGAGGCCTGACAAGGGTCCTGTAAAGTTGCAGCATTACCTCCCGACTCCTAAACTCAATCCCTCGATTAATGAAGGCCAGTACACCATACGCCTTCTTGACCACCTCCTCCACCTGCGAGGCCGATTTAAGAGTCCTGTGGACCCGGACCCCGAGACCTGCTGGCATTTTTCTGTTCGCTCGCAAACAATGTATTAAACATGGGAAATATAGCTCTTGTCCAAGGTGGCTACGTAGTGGAAAGTCTGTCCCAGTTGCTGATCAGGCCAGGAAGTTTGAGGGTGAATGAATTTGTTGTCGAAAGATTGGACCACAAATAGCAGGGTAGTTGGGGCTGAGGTCACGTGTGATGACCTCGCCAGGAATGTTTCCAATCAGGATGGAGAACCGGGGCTGAACTCCGGAGCCAGAGCTCCCACCAAACACGAATGCAGGAAGCTGGGGGATCCATCCAGATCCCTACTAATATCCTGCTAGGGAGGGCCAATGAGGAACTCTCATAGGATCATGGGGCCAACTGCAAATATCCACGATCTAAGCCAGATTCCTTCCACCAATTTATATTTTTGGCTGTGGGGAAAGGGCAGTAGACTGACCAAAGTGAACTTTGTACTGATGAATGGCAAATGGAGCCTGCCATGGGCACAGCATTGAGTGGCAGGCGGTTTGCCTTCAGAGAGAGGGGGCGACGCAACCTCTGGGGGAACTCCTGTCCACAGTCAGGTAAACCGCGAAATCCAGCAATCTCACGTTACAACATGGCCTTGGAAAGATTATTAATGTGAGCTATCAGTGTGATAGGATAGTGAAGATAGTCGATTAGTACATGATGCAGCAGATTGTGACTTTGTGCAATAGATTTTATGTTTCGATTAATTTAATATATGATGTAAAATGAGCTGATGACACAATATCATCCATGATTTTCTAAGGTCGATTTCCACCTGATCCCCCCTCCACTCACTACGCGGGAAAGGAGTTGAAGTCAAGACATTTTATTCAGTAAAAAAGGATCATTCTCACGAAATGCCTACAGGCTCCCACATTGAGGGAGGTCCCCACGCTGAGTCCTCCTCATTAATGGCCCTTTCTGACCATTTGTGTGGCCCATCTTGTGAGCAGCTGTGAATATTATTGAGGCAGTAAATGTGTAGTAATTAAAGGCAGTAACAGACTGATCAATGGGTCTGGAACCTCCGTCCAAACATCAGAATTCATCGCTAACAGAAAGTTAACCCTTAGCGGACCGCAGGAACCAGATGATTCCAGTTTCTCGGAGTTACACAGCTTTCTGGATTTTCCTGTTTCAATTGAATGACGCTTGTGAGTTACAGGAAATTATTCGCTTGACCGTAGCAACAGCTTTAACCTTCAGCCCATACACCTGCATCAACTCAGCCGTGCCAAAGCCCTCATCTGTGTCTTTCCTTCCTCCTCTTGACCATTCCAATGCTTTCCTGGACAGTTTCCTATCATCAACACTCTTATATATGGAGTTCATTCGAAACTCTGCTGCCCCTATCTAATCACACGCTCACCTATCATCCCTGTGCCTCCTGACTCCATTGGCTCTCATCCATCAATGACTTAAATAAAAAAATCTCTTCCCCATTTCTAAATCAGTCCATGGCCTCTCCCTTTCCATCACCTCTTCCAGCCCCGCTAAGATATCTGCTTTGCTCCAATTCCAAAGAGTCACGGAGTCAAGAGTCATGATGCAGTTGTAAATGCGCCTAGTTTGGGGGCATTTAAGAGATCCGTGCATAGGTTTATGGACAAAAAGGGATTGGTTTAGGCTAGTGGGTCATTGTTTTTGTAACTGGTCGGTGCAACATCGTGGGCCGAAGGGCCTGTTCTGCGCTGTAATGTTCTATGTTCTATGTTCTGTTTACAGCACAGTAAAATGGTCTCTCAGCCCATCTCATCTGCTCCAATCAAAGACAAAGTACCTAACTATTCTCAGCACTTGTCCTCGTATGTCTTGGCATCACAAGTACACGTCTAAATACTTCCTCAACATCATGAGGTTCTCTGCCTCCACCACACTTTCAGGCAGTGAGTTCCAGACTCCCACCACCCTCACATCCCTCTATATCGCCTGCACCTTACCTTAAATCTTTCCCCCTGGTCATTGATCCCTCCATCAAGGAGAAAACTTTCTTCCCAGCTATTCAGACAATGCCTCTCATCATTTTCTACATCTCAATCATTCCCTCTCAGTTTTCTCTACTCCAAGGAAAACAATCCCAGTCCATCCAATCTCTGTTCCTAACTAAAACTCTCAGCCCAGATAACATCCTGGTTAATCTTCTCTGCACCCTTTCCAATGCTCTCACACCCAGTATTATCACATAGGGACAGCACAGTGGTTAACACGGTTGCCTCGCAGTGCCAGGGACCTGGGTTCAATTCCCACCGTGGGTCATTGTCTGTGTGGAGTTTGCATGTCTCCCTGTTTCTGCGTGAGTTTCCTCCGGGTGCTCTGGTTTTCTCCCACAGTCTGAAGGCAAGCTGGTTAGGTGCACTGGCCATGCTAAATTATCCCTCAGTGTACCCAAACAGGTGCCAGAATGTGGTATGTAGGGGGTGTTCATAGTAATTTCATCGCAGTGTTAATGTAAACCTACTTGTGACAAACAAATAAACTTTATCACTTCTATAATGTGGATTCCAGAACTGCACACAGCACTCAATACCTCAGCTAAGGTAAGTACAGCATATGCCTTCTGAAACATGTTATTCACCTGTCCTGCTACCTTCTGACCTCCTGCACATCCTGATTCCCAGTACTCCACAATTGGCTCCACAGTAGCCAAGCCACTGGCCTGGTCAATGACTCGGCCACTTGGCCACAGATAGACCAAACTACCTTGTCTCGAAACTCTAGAATTCCCTCTCTAAATCTCTCTTGTTTCCTCTACCTTTCTCTTCTGCTTACAATCTCATCTTTGACCAAACTTACGGTCAATCTAGCTTAGTATTTCCTTACGTGCTGATTTTATTTGATAGCGTGCCAGTGTAAGTCTTCACTACCCTATCAGGGCAAGTTATCATCAGAGAGTTGACAACATATCCATTCACTGAATGAGGTGAGCAGCTCAGTCTTACAGAACATTAGGAATTGATAACCCTATGGAGCAGCCCATGGATAGGCCAGAGTCAAAGAACAAAGAACAAAATCAGCCTGGGAAACAGGCCCTTCTGCCCAACAAGCACACGTTGCCATCTCAACACCATCACAAGGAGACAGTCTCAACTCAAGGCAAAGAGGGTAAAAACATCTTACACAAACTAAGCAAGAATCCTATTGAATCACAAAATGAACCAGATAATGGATTTGATGGATTGGCAGGACAACAAGTCAGGAATGGAAATGGACTACAAGGTTTACAGGAGTTACAGGGATAGGGCCTGGGTAGGTTTGTTGTAGGTGCAGGCCTCGTTCTGAACAAGACAGATTATATGATTCTATGAATAACTAGGAGCAATTATACTTCTGCATTCTCAGCAGCTGGGCTGCCTGGAGCAGACAGACACCAATGAAATAAAATTGAATCCTAACATCTCCTTCACAAGAAACATGACACAAACACGTTTCTTAAAGGCACAGTATCGTCACACCTCCCCACTAGAAAATGAACAATCACTATGCAAAGATGGCTTCATTTTTCAAAACATTTAGTTTCACAATACTATCACTCTCTCTCTCTATGTATATATTACACTGAAACATGCAAATATAACAGTACTATCGTCCTGTTCAGGCCTTCACTTCCACCATTAAATTTTCCTTCTTCTTTTATAGTTATTTGGAGTGTAATGAATTGATTAGAAATAGTCAGCATGGTTTTGTAGCGAGTAGGTCGTGTCTTACTAACCTTATTGAGTTTTTTGATAAGGTGACCAAAGAGGTGGATGGGGGCAAGGCAGTTGATGTGGTGTATATGGATTTTAGTAAGGCGTTCGATAAGGTTCACCATGGTAGGCTTCTGCAGAAAATGCAGATGTATGGGATTGTGGGTAATCTAGGGAATTGGATCAGGAATTGGCTAGCGGATAGGAGACAGAGGGTGGTGGTTGATGGTAAATATTCATCATGGAGTTCGGTTACGAGTGGTGTGCCTCAAGGATCTGTTTTGGGGCCACTGCTGTTTGTAATCTTTATTAATGATCTGGATGAGGGTATAGTTGGGTGGATTAGTAAATTTGCTGATGTAACCAAAGTCGGAGGTGTGGTAGATTGTGTCATAGTCTGCAGGGAGACTTAGATAGGTTGCAGAGCTGGGCCGAGAGGTGGCGGATGGAATTTCATGTGGAGAAGTGTGAGGTAATTCACTTCGGTAGGAGCAACAGATGTGTTGAGTATAGGGCTAACGGGAGGACTTTGAATAGTGTGGATGAACAGAGGGATCTAGGTGTATGTGTACATAGATCCCTGAAAGTTGGGAATCAAGTAGATAAGGTTGTTAAGAAGGCGTACGGTGTCTTGGCGTTTATTGGTAGGGGGATTGAATTTAGAGTCGCTACGTCATGTTGCAACTGTACACTACTCTGGTACGGCCGCACTTGGAGTACTGTGTGCAGTTCTGGTCCCCACATTACAGGAAGGATGTGGAGGCTTTGGAGAGGGTGCAGAGGTGGTTTACTAGGATGTTGCCTGGTATGGTGGGGAGGTCCTATGAGGAGAGACTGAGGGATTTGGGGTTGTTTTCGTTGGAAAGAAGGCGGCTAAGAGGGGATCTTATTGAAACATATAAGATGATTAGAGGTTTAGATAGGGTGGACAGTGATAGCCTTTTTCCTCAGATGGAGAAAGCTAGCACGAGGGGGCATGGCTTTAAATTAAGGGGGGGTAGCTACAGGACGGATGTCAGGGGTAGGTTCTTTACCCAGCGGGTGGTGAGGGACTGGAATGCCCTGCCTGCTGCAGTTGTAAATGCGCCTAGTTTGGGGGCGTTTAAGAGATCTGTGGATAGGTTTATGGATGAAAAGGGATTGGTATAGGCTAGTGGGTCATTGTTTTTGTAACTGGTCGGCGCAACATCGTGGGCCGAAGGGCCTGTTCTGCGCTGTAATGTTCTATGTTCTATGTTCATTAAAGATGTGATAAAGCATCTCTAATCAGGCCCTTTCTTCCTGCTTTTCTCAACATGCTGCTATTGTTGAGAAACTTCCTCTTTCTTTACAAAAACCTCCTTCAGTTCAAGTTGATTCTAAGTCTAAGCTTGATTCCAAGTATATTGTGATGGTTTTTGCAACAGCATAATTACCACAGTGATGGCAATTCTTGACACCAAAGATGTCAACCTGCTGAGTCTTTGCCAAAGAACATGCAGAAATGATGATGAAGATCCAGAGCAGGCAAAGGAACCAATAAACTATCTTGGAACAGAAAGATATGCCACTGGAGATGCAGGAGCTTGAACATCAGTTATGAATAGTACCCTTTCTCTGGATAGCCATGTCTGTACAGGTTGTAGAGATTCCTTATCCCAGCAGTTCATTGTGAATGATGTACAGTTTCATCAAACAGTCCCACTTCACATAGAACATAGAACATAGAACATTACAGCGCAGAACAGGCCCTTCGGCCCACGATGTTGCGCCGACCAGTTACAAAACAATGACCCACTAGCCTAAACCAATCCCTTTTCATCCATAAACCTATCCACGGATCTCTTAAACGCCCCCAAACTAGGCGCATTTACAACTGCAGCAGGCAGGGCATTCCAGTCCCTCACCACCCTCTGGGTAAAGAACCTACCCCTGACATCTGTCCTATAACTACCCCCCCTTAATCATTGTCCTTTTCTCTTTTCTCTGCAGTAGCAACTATTGCTCCTCAATCTCCATCACACACGACAACTGATCGATCTACATCATCTATTCAGATGATGAGCAGTTTTTGACAGCCCTGCAGTTTATGCTCAATTAATTTCAATAATTCAGGAACAGGCTTCAGATCAAACAAGCTTTCTTGCATCTGTCACTGCACCTGCACACTTTCCTTATTTACATCATTGTTCTCTTTTTCTGCCTTCAGTTTTGCATTTCACTCATCTGCTTCCATTCATTGTAGTTTGTAACTATCCACTTTGTAATATTTGATCGAATAATCAATTTCTCTTTCTGAACCTGTGCCAACTTGTACTGATTAAGTCTATATGAATAATGCTTAATTGGGAAAGTATTTCTGACATGTACATTATGTCATATTCACAGTCATCTGGATTTATTTCTTCACACTGAGCTGTAACATCTAACACACCCTGTTAGATACAGCTAAACACAAGTACCAGTTGAGTGTGTTAACACAGTGTATCTGGTGGACTTACCAAATAATTCACCTCTCTCAATATCCTTTCAATTGGATAAGGCTTTTAAAGGTTCACATACACTGGTAGTTTCCCCCCCACTAGCAAAACTGCAACTTTTCCATTTTTTTTATCCATTTCTTTTTTCAACACATATTAAGCCACTTCTACATGCTGTCCATCCAACTCACCAACCCTAGTTCATCTCTCCCTAAAGTTCGACACACAGTCCAACAATGCAGTCTCAGAACGCTGATTCACCAATTTCACCCTGATCGATTTCAATGGTTCTCTTATCCCATGACCAAAAATTAATTGGAAATAACTAAATTTGGGTAATTTATTAGGTACACCCTGATTGCAAAAAGTGCGAATGGAACTCCTTTATCCCAATCCTCTGGATAATGTTGACAACAGGCCCTCAACATTGTCTTTAAAGTGTGATGACACCATTCTAACACTCTCTGCAATTCTGAATGGTACGCAATTGATTTAAATTGTTTTTCTCCTAAGCAATCCATAACCTCCCTGAATAACTTCCATGTAAAATTCGATCCTTAATCTGACCGTATTTCTGTGGGTACTCTGTGTCTAGTTAAAAAAAATTAAGTAACGCCTCTACAATCCTTTTAGCTGTAATAACGTGTAATGGAATGACCTCTGGAAACCTAATGCACACATCCATTAAAGCCAATAAATATTGATTTTCACTTTTAATTTTAGGGAGGTGTCCTGAACTAAATATCCACATTGTCCTCCACCTGTTCTTGTTCTTTCCCAACCGTCTGATCAAAAATTGTTTCTGGTAACTGAAATTGAACCTCATTTTCCTTATTCTGTGATTTCTTCCCCTGTCTCAACTGGTGGCGTTGTGATCTTGTTACTACAAGTCAGGAAAACTCCTAGGAAATACTTCCCGCAATCAATTAGTACCCTTGGAAAAGATTCGTCGAGAAAGGATACGAAGAGAGTGGTTTGATCGCTGCTTGAGGTTTCCCTGTTACCTGTTATGTAACATGAATGGCAAAATTTAACCACATCTTTCATTCAATAAAAACATTTTTGTATTTTTGATTGAGATTTCTTCGCTTCTAAATGACCTCCTAACTTTTATCAATCAAAATACTTAAATATGACAAATTCTTAACTGTTATCTATCTCTGTTAGTTTCAATTTAAGCAATATTCCTCAAAAATGTAAACTCCTCAAAATCAGTTTGCAAAAAAACAGGCTTCCATGCTGATGCGGGGGCTACTAGTCCTCAAACATCCAGAACACCTCTCTGGAGAGATATCTATTTTCTAGCAGGTCATAAGAACATAAGAACTAGGAGCAGGAGTAGGCCATCTTGGCCCTCGAGCCTGCCCCGCCATTCACTAAGATCATGGCTGATCTTTTTGTGGACTCAGCTCCACTAAACTGCCCGTTCATCATAACCCTTAATTTCTTTACTGTTCAAAAATGTATCTATCCTTGCCTTAAAAACATTCAATGAGGTAGCCTTAACTGCTTCACTAGGCAGGGAATTCCACAGAGTCACAACATTTTGTGTGAAGAAGTTCCTCCTCAACTCAGTCCTACATCTGCTTCTCCTTGTTTGAAGTTATGCCCCCTCGTTCTAGTTTCATCCGCCAGTGGAAACAATTTCCCTGCTTCTATCTTATCTATTCCCTTCATAATCTTATATGTTTCTATAAGATCTCCCCCAATTCTTCTGAATTCCAAGGAGTATAGCCCCACTTTATTCAGTCTCTTCTCATAAGCCAACCCTCTCAACTCCAGAATCAACCTAGTGAATCTCCTCTGCACCCCCTCCTTAGGTCTCAGACTTCAATCTCCAAAGAGAGAGAAAAAAGAGCTCTCGCTCTTGGCCAAACCAGGCAGAAACTGCCTGCGTTTTTCTTCTCCCATTAGCACAGACTTGATCCTGTCAATCAACCTAATTATACCTCATTCTGAAACCCCAGGGGACAACCCAAAAAAAAACAAAACTCAGATTAAAACAAACACCCCAACATCCAGGAACAATTATCCTTCTGCATTCTCAGCGGCCTGGAGCAGACAAATCAGAACCACTTAAACAGAGTTGAATCTCCTTCCACAAGAAACATGGCACAAATACAAAGAACAACACAGCAGGGGAAACAGGCCCTTCGGCCCAACGAGCCCGCGCCGCCGTCCCATTGTCTCAGTGACCTATTCATGATTTTAGTCTATGCCTAATGTGCGAGGATCAGGGAGGTCTAATATAGGGACAATTTGTTACCCAATCAATCAGCCTAAAAGCACATTTTTGGGATTTGGAGTACTGTGCGCAGTTCTGGTCGCCTCACTATAGGAAAGACGTAGAAGCTATTGAAAGGGTGCAGAGGAGATTTACAAGGATGTTGCCTGGACTGGGAGGCATGCCTTATGAAGATAGGTTGAGGGAGCTGGGACTCTTTTCCCTAGAGAGGCGAAGGTTGAGAGGTGACCTGATAGAAGTTTATAAAATGTTGAGAGGAATAGATAGGGTGGACTCTCAGAGGCTATTTCCCCGGGTTGAAATGGTCGCTACGAGAGGACACAGATTTAAGGTGCGGGGAGGGAAGTACAGAGGTGATGTTAGGGGTAAGTTTTTCACTCAGAGGGTGGTGAGTGAATGGAATTGGCTGCCGTCATCGGTGGTGGAGGCGAACTCGCTGGGGTCTTTTAAAAGACTTCTGGATGAGTATATGGGGTTTAATGGGATTGGGGGTTATAGATAGGTCTATAGATTGGTGGGGTTGATGTGATCGGCGCAACTCGAGGGCCGAAGGGCCTGTTTGTGCTGTAATGTTCTATGTTTTATGTTCTATGAAACCGGAGCACCCGGAGGAAACCCACGCAACCATGTGGAGAACGCGCAAACTCCCACAGACACCGGCCCAAATCCATGTGTCCGTACAGCAACAGAGATAGTCTCTGAGCTGTCATGTTGCCCTTGAGATGGTCCATTAAGAAATACATTTCTTAAAGGCACAGTATCGTCAGAGCTCAGTGTGTGATTGTAGCTGAGTGTGTGATTATTGATCTGTGTATGATTGTAGAGCAATGCCATTGGCCAGGATTCTCCCAAAGAAATTCTAAATATGAGTTCATGTAAAAATGGGAGTTGTTGTTTTATTTCCGCGTGATTTTCAAAATGAATCACCCACACCCTGAGCATTGCACAGGGCTGGTGGGCAGTGCCAAGGTGCCTCGTGGGCACTGCCACTTCGTCTCTTGGGCAGTTGGTGGGCAATGCCCATGGGGCACTCCTCTTACCTCCAACGTCCTGGGTTCCCCATTAGTGAGGAGCTGTTGTAAACCCTGCTGGAGTGGACCAGTGGGTTGTGGGGGAATAGGGGTTGGAGGGGTGGGGAGAGGGTGAGAGACAGATATTTGATGATATTAAAATCCTGATTTAAATCAGCTCTGCGCTGATTACTGTTGCAGAGCTGATGATACAATAAGTCAGGGCCCTGGAGGCGCAAGGAGGGCAATGGCGCCCAGAGGGGGAACCCACTAAATGGCTTCCACTGGCCACCCAACTCTCAGAGTTGCCATCCATCTGGCTGTGCTCCCAACATCTCAACCCTGCCCACCCTCCTCAGTTGGATCCTGGGCTGAGAGATGGCCAATTAGATGGCCAATAGAATATCGGCGCAACATCGTGGGCCGAAGGGCCTGTTCTGCGCTGTAATGTTCTATGTTCTATGTTCTATAAAAGTAGGGAGGTCTTGCTGCAGCTGTACAGGGCACTGGTGAGGCCGCAGCTGGAGTACTGTGTGCAGTTTTGGGCGCCGCACTTGTGCAAGGATATTTTGGCCTTGGGGGAGTGCAGAGGAGGTTCACGAGGCTGATACCGGAGATGAAGGGGTTAGATTATGAAGAGAGACCAAATAGACTGGGTCTGTACTCGTTGGACTTTAGAAGGCTGAGGGGGGATCTTATAGAGACGTATAAGATAATGAAAGGGATGGATAGGGTAGAAGTAGAGAGATTCTTCCCACTCAGAAAGGACAGCAGGATTAGACGGCACAGTCTCAAGATAAGGGGGGGGGGCAGTTTAGAACGGAGTTGAGGAGGAATTTCTTCACTCAAAGGGTGGTGAATCTCTGGAATTCTCTGCCTGTTGAAGTGGTGGAGGCTACCTCGCTAAATATATTTAAGACGCGGGTAGATAGGCTTTTGATAGGCAAGGGAATTAAGGGTTATGGGGAGAGGGCGGGAAAGTGGAACTGATCCACTTCAGATCAGCCATGATCTTATTGAATGGCGGGGCAGGCTCGAAGGGCCAGATTTGGATGGGGTGGACGGTGGTGGCCTTTTTCCTCGGGTGGGGAGAGCTAGCACGAGGGGACATGTCTTTGAATTGGGGGGGGGTAGCTGCAGGACGGATGTCAGGGGTAGGTTCTTTGCCCTGCGGGTGGTGAGGGATTGGAATGCCCTGCCAGCTGCGGTTGTGGATGCGCCTAGTTTGGGGGCGTTTAAGAGATCTGTGGATAGGTTTATGGACGAAGGGGGATTGGTATAGGCTGGTGGGTCATTGTTTTTGTGGCTGGTCGGCGCAGCATCGTGGGCGGAGGGGCCTGTTCTGCGCTGTAATGTTCTATGTTCTAGATGTCCTACTCCTGCTCCTATTTCTTATTATGTTCAATTAGGAGTCTGCCTTTGTAGAATTGCTGCCAACAACTGTGGGCTCAGGACCCTCCACTCAGCCCTGACATTGGGGTCACACAGACCCTGATAAACCTTGCCCATTGTGTAATGGACTTAATCCTGTTAAACTTGAATTTCTTTTCTAAAAGGGTTTATTATATATCAGTAAATAGTTATAAATTAGTGTGATTAGGGTGGCAAGTTGACATTGCATTGGAAAATCCCCAGTGGAGTCTTATCATTGGGATAGAATTGGATGAACAAAGGAGAGCTGCCAATTTCAATAATTCAAGGCCCTATCAGTGATGATCTTCCCAATCCGCTGACATGGGAACTCTCCATTCGCCTGATGAAGGGGCAAACCCCAAAAGCTTGCAAGTTTACTATCAAATACATCAGTTGGACTTAAACCTGGTGTTGTCAGACTTCTTACTGGGATGGTACAGTGCTCCTCTGCTACATGGGGTGGCCATTGGCTCCCTGTAGTTGGCCTCTCTGAGGCTTCAGTTGTCGCTGGAGGCCTGGTTGCTTGCCCTCATCATGTATCAATTATTTTTGTTATCCCTCTCAGGGCCCCGCCCTGTAGAGACACCTTCATGATCTCTGACCTGCCTCAGCTCCTTCTCTGGGGTGGGCTATCCAATCTCAGAGTTGCCGGCCATCTGGCTGTGCTCCCAACATCTCAATCCTGCCCTCCTCAGCTGAACAGTGGGCTGGGAAATGGCCAATTAGGGGGCCACCTTTGTTAGAATTTTTGCCTGCAAGTGTGGGCTCAGGACCCCCCACTCAGCCCTGACATCGAGGGTCACACAAACCCTAATAAACCCTGCCCATTGTGTAATGGACTTGAATTTCTTTTCCAAAATGATATAATTCAGTCAAAATGTCACAACCCTGCTCTTAATTCTAGAATGAACAAAACAACTCTACAAATCCCGATGAAAAGGTTGACATTTACAAGTCTTGGTGAGTGTTGCAAGTATTTGATATTCCCCTCAGCTAGAACAAAGCACCATTATTGACTCACACTGGAGTAAAATATTGCAATGTACCCCAGTCCTATTTATAATGGCTCCAGACCATAATACCACCCAAGAACCCAGCCAGTATTTTGTAAGTTGTTTGAGACATGAAGCTCAAAATTATTGTTGGCACCTCCATATCCTTCATTCAGTTACAGTTCTCCTAACGCAAATGCCTGGAATGAGAGAACAGACTGAGAAATGCCATTCAGATACTTTAAGTATACATCCATGAACATTATTAGCAGCAGTTTCCAGGCTGCCAGTAGAGGTATATCAATTGCATTAATTATATTAGCTACATTCCAAATTTTTGAGCGAATTGCTTCATCAGTTGGCTCATGTCCTTTGAAGTGTCACTGCTCAAAGGACATCAGCCAATCATAGAATCCCTACAGTGCAGATGGAGGCCATTCGATCCATCCAGTCTGTGCTGCCTCTCAGAGGGGCCCTCTTCCCCATTCTATCTCCACCATCCGCATACTTACCACGGCCAGTCAACCTAACCTGCACATCTTTGGACTGTGGGAGGAAATCGGAGCACCCGGATGGAACCCACGCAGACACAGCGACCATTTGATTTGCTTTGATTTATTATTGTCATGTGTACTGGGGCACAGAGAAAAGTGTTGTTTCTTGTGTACTATACAGGCAAAGCATATCATTCATAAAGTATATAGGGGAGAAGGAAAAGAGAGGTGTGGATTATCATGGAGTTTGCAAACTCCACACAAGATGAAGCCCAAAGATGTGTATATTGGATGGAGTGGCCATGTTAAATTGCCCCTTAGTGTCCAGAGATGTCTGGGTTGGGTGGATTAGCCATAGTAAGTACGCAGGTTTATGGTGATGGGGTGAGGTGGTGGGCCTGGGTAAGATGCCCTTTCGGAGAGTCAATACAGACTTGATGGGCCAACTGGTCTCCTTCGCACTCTAGGGACTCTATGATTCTATGATTCTATGTGATTCGTACAGCGAATCAAAGGTCATCTATAATGAAAGCAAATGCATTGCAACAAACAGCAAACTCAGTGGAAGATTTAACAGTTCCAAAGCGATACTTGTATTTGAACTCAGTCTGGAATTTGCACAGAAGGTAGTTTGAAAACTGAAGTGAGCTTGATGAGAAAATCTATTCTGGCAATAATCCAGACAGATGTGCCATTGTGGATCGATAAAATCATTAATGCAGCTTGGAGGGTGTTTGCTGATTGTTGACCCAGTGTGAGGAACAAAATTGTACAATGTCCGTGACCCTGCTATGTCCACCTTCTGATAACGATATAATTCCCACTAATTGGGGATGTATATGGACGTGTATTTCTTGACTGTCAGAGGGGAAAAAAAAACTTTGGACGAGGTATAAGAAAATAGAACAGGGCCTGCTGTTCTTTTATAATGATATAATTGAGAAAGTATTGTGCAAACATATTGTGGTTCCTTCATTAAGACTAGGTATATGTGAGGCATGAAACTTGAAGACATCAGAGCTGCTGAGCTGTGCGTATGTCATCTACTGAAAGCAAAAGTAAAACTAAAACTGGGTTGCATGACAGTCTTCCTTCTAGTGGTGGAATGCTGCAACCTTTTAAAGATGTATTAAAACATCCCCCTCTCTTTTTTTAAGATTCTGCCCCTCCCAAAGAAGTGGAAATGCCGGCATTGGACTGGGGTTAAAATCCCACAGATTTATTTGGAATCACGAGCTTCCAGAGCGCTGCTCCATCCTCAGGCAAGGTGCATTGGGATGCAGTAGGACTGGATGGTGGTTAAGGAGCTGGAAGGGAGCTGAATTGTCCTTGATTATGCCTCAGCGCTGTTCTTTGTGTTAATAGCTTCATCGAACCTTGGTTCCTACCCACATCCCCGTCACCCCAACAGGTTGCTACACAGCTTTAGTAGGATTCCGGATGTGAATTTATTGTCCCAACTGTAAAATTAGCAATTCTCTGCCCATATTTTTACCACGCATGTTGGTCATTTTCTCAACTTGCTGCTTAATGTATTATTTATTCTTAATAGAGGGCATGCGTGCGGCAGGTTGTGGTGGGCTGCTCTTGGATGTTGCTTCGGGAGTTGCCTACTGCTTCATGTCGTTGGTGTGCTTAAACTGGACCATCTCGAGGGCAACATGACAGCTCAGAGGCTATCTCTGTTGCTGTGCGGACACATGGATTTGGGCCTGTGTCCGTGGAAGTTTGCGCGTTCTCCCCATAGTTGCGTGGGTTTCCTCCGGGTGCTCCGGTTTCCTCCCACATCCCAAAGATGTGCTTTTAGGCTGATTGATTGGGTAACAAATTGTCCCTATATTGGACCTCCCTGATCCTCGCACATTAGGCGTAGACTAAAATCATGAATAGGTCACTGAGACAATGGGACGGCGGCGCGGGCTCGATGGGCCGAAGGGCCTGTTTCCCGTGCTGTGTTGTTCTTTGTTCTTTGTTCTAATAGTAAATCTGATTCAGTTTATGTTTGAGTGGCCAAGTGATCACTTCCTGCTCCTATATTCCCAGAAAAAAAAACAGACTACAATATGTAGTAAAGATTTACTTCTCTCAGAACCAATTTATTGCTCTTTATCCTTTCAAATAAAATTGACCTAAGGTTACTCACCCAAAAGTGGTCACAGAACAAAACCTTGGCTGTATTATAGCAGTGACGACACTCCAAAATTAATTAATTGCCATCCTCTGAGCTTGCGAAGAGAGCAAATCCGTTTCTGCCTTTCTTCATTCTTCCCCTTCATTCTTTTTTCTGACTTTGCAGAATCTTACAGCACATTAAAAGATCATTCGGGCTCTTGCTTGTGGGCAAGACACAACAGTCCCCTTAGAACCATCCCTCAGCTCTCTGGGTGGCACAAAGGCACAGTGGTCAGCACTGCTGCCTCACAGTGCCAGGGATACGGGTTCAATTTCAGCCTGGGTGGAGTTTGTACATTCTCCCCATGTCTGCGTGGGTTTTCTTCGTGTGTTCCAGTTTTCTCCCACAGTCCAAACACGTGCGGGTTAGGTTGATTGGCCATGATAGATTGCCCCTTAGTGTCAGTGGGATTAGCAGGGTTTGGGTGGGTTTGTCGTCTTGATGGACCGAATGGCCTCTTGCACTGCAGGGATTCGATGAAACTCAACTACATCTTTTTGTCTCAAATAGAACATAGAACAAAGAACATTACAGCGCAGAACAAGCCCTTCGGCCCACGATGTTGCACCGACCAGTTACAAAACAATGACCCACTAGCCTAAACCAATCCCTTTTCGTCCATAAACCTATCCACAGATCTCTTAAACGCCCCCAAACTAGGTGCATTTACAACTGCAGCTGGCAGAGCATTCCAGTCCCTCACCACCCTCTGGGTAAAGAACCTACCCCTGACATCAGTCCTATAACTGTAATCCATTGTCCTATAATAGTAATCCATTGTCCTTTTAAAATCTGTAATAGATTCAATTTCCCCAACTGTGTCTGCTTTGTCATTCCAAATCCTAAAACAAAACCCAATGTCATCTCATCCCCCCACTCCCCCCCCACCTCCCCCCCTCCCTTCTCCCTGCCCACCCCGATAAGCATGGTGAGGGTCATGGGGTGGCTTCGATGGGTGAGTCCGGTGAAGAGCTCTGAGGAAGTGGAGTGTGGGAGGAGATAATGCCAGGTGGACTTGGCAAAATGCCTCAGGTGGCCCCCGTCCAAAGGAGAGCTCTACAGAATCTTCCTTCCAGTCCCTGTCATTTTGGTAACAGGCGTGTGTTATATTTGCCTAATGCACTCACACTCAATTATAAATATAATTCCTGAACCATGAGGTCCATTGTAATAGAGAAGAATAGGAAATGAGAGCAGGAGGAGGCCATTTGGCCCTTCAAGCCTACTGCAACGTTCATTACGATCGTGATTGATCATCCAACTCAATAGCTCGATCCTGCCTCCCCCTCATATTCCTTTATCCCACTCACCCCAAGAACTATATCCAATCTCTTCTTGAAAACATATGTTTTGGCATCAACTGCTTTCTGTGGTCGTGAATTCCACAGGCTCATCACTCTCTGGGTGAAGAGATTTCTCCTCATCTCCGTCCTAAAGCACAGTGACACACTGGTTAGCACTGCTGCCTCACGGCACCAGGGACATGGATTTGATTCCCGGCTTTGGTGACTGTGCGGAGTCTCCCCGTGTCTGTGCGGGTTCCTTCTGGATGCTCCGGTTTCCTCCCACAGTCCGAAGGACGCGCTGGTTAGATGCACTGGCCATGCTAAATTCTTCCTCAGAGTACACGAACAGGCGCTGGAGTGTGGCGACTAGGGGATTTTCACAGTAACTTCATAGCAAGGTTATGTAAACCATCCTGTGGCACTAATAAAAAAAATTAATTAAAAATGGTCTACCCTGTACCCTGTTATAGAACGTCGGTTAGGCCTCACCTGGAGTACTGCGTCCAGTTCTGGTCGCCGTACTACCGGAAGGATGTAGAGATCCTGGAGAGAGTGCAGAGGAGATTTACCAGGATGCTGCCTGGTATGGAAGGGCTGTCTTACGAGGAAAGATTGAACGAACTTGGGCTGTTTTCCCTTGAGAGACGTCGGCTGAGGGGGGATCTAATAGAGGTTTATAAGATTATGAAGGGGACAGATAGAGTAGATGGTGGTAAGCTTTTTCCGCTATTAGAAATGGATAGAACGAGGAGTCACGGGCTTAGGGTGAGGGGGGCTAGGTATAAGACAAATATTAGAGGGCAGTTTTTCACGCAAAGGGTAGTGGGGGTGCTATTGGCACGCTAGGGTTGTTTAAGAGTCACTTAGACAGCCACATGAGGGTCTACATATAGGGGGATATAGCAGGCCTTACTAAACATTGTAGGCTTGGGATTCCGTTTTTGCCTCAGGGATGTTACAGTCTTTGCCTGTTTAATAATGAATTTTTTATCTCCACAGGCATTTAAGTCCACCTTGTTGACCAGCAAGGGGCATGCATGCGGCAGGTTGTAGTGGGCTGCTCTTGGATGTTGCTTCGGGAGTTGCCTATTGCTTCATGTCGTTAGTGTGCTTAAACTGGACCATCTCAAGGGCAACATGACAGCTCAGAGACTATCTCTGTTGCTGTGCGGACACATGGATTTGGGCCTGTGTCTGTGGGAGTTTGCGCGTTCTCCCCGTGGTTGCGTGGGTTTCCTCCGGGTGCTCCGGTTTCCTCCCACATCCCAAAGATGTGCTTTTAGGCTGATTGATTGGGTAACAAATTGTCCCTATATTGGACCTCCCTGATCCTCACACATTAGACGTAGACTAAAATCATGAATAGGTCACTGAGACAATGGGACGGCGGCGCGGGCTCGTTGGGCCGAAGGGCCTGTTTCCCGTGCTGTGTTGTTGTTCTTCTTCTTCTTCTCAGACTCTGACCCCTGGTTCTAGACTAACCCATCATCAGGAACATCCTTCTTATACCTACCCTGCCCTGTACCACCAACTCCTGCCAGAATCATAGAACATTACAGCACAGAAAAAGGCCTTTTGGCCCATCTTGGCTGTGCCGAAACATTTTTCTGTCCCACTGACCCGCACCTGGACCATATATAGAAGAGGTATATATAGAAAGGGCAAATTATGAACACAAAATCTTTTTGTGGTGAGGGACTGGAATGCCCTGCCTGCTGCAGTTGTAAATGCGCCTAGTTTGGGGGCGTTTAAGAGATCTGTAGATAGGTTTATGGACGAAAAGGGATTGGTTTAGGCTAGTGGGTCATTGATTTGTAACTGGTCAGTGCAACATCGTGGGCCGAAGGGCCTGTTCTGCGCTGTAATGTTCTATGTTCTATGTTCTGTGTTCTATGTTCTGTGTTCTATGTTCTATGTTCTGTGTTCTATGTTCTGTGTTCTATGTTCTGTGTTCTATGTTCTATGTTCTGTGTTCTATGTTCTGTGTTCTATGTTCTATGTTCTAAAATGGCTTCCAACTCAATTTCTAAGGCAGTAGAAACATTTCTTTCAGTTTTGCTCCTCGATATTACTGGATATTTCCTTGGATATTGATGTCCAATTCTAGTGTTTCCCAGTGTGTGTCTCCGCTTGATCTGTTACTTTTCCAACCAATTAATTTAGACAAGGTTCCCTTTCATGCCACATGGCATTAGTACATTTCTCGTCCAATACCTTTGTCTGGAACCTACATTTTCCATTATCTATTGTTTTTTAACCGGGAATATGATTAAAATTATCCCGAATCAGATTGGACAAGTAACAGACCAACGCAGGAAACCGGCCCGGGATATCTCATCAAATTGCGCAGCTATTTCAACACAGAAATGGACCCAACCTCCACAACCTGTGAGAAGAAAACTGGACTCGACTTAGCTCCCTAACATCCACTGCATCCAGCAAGCACCCACAGGGACAAACTGTCTTTCTGGAGTTGATTTTACCCTAAATACAAAGAACAGAGAAAATTACAGCACAGGAACAGGCCCTTCGGCCCCTCCAAGCCTGCACCGACCATGCTGCCCCCGACTGAACTAAAACCCCCTACCCTTCCGGGGACCCTATCCCTCTATTCCCATCCTGTTCATGCTATTTGTCCAGACACCCCTTAAATGTCACTATTGTATCCGATTCCACTACCTCCCCCGTCAGTGAGTTCCAGGCACCCACCTCCCCCCGTGTAAAAAAACTTGCCTCGTACATCTCCCTTAAACCTTGCCCCTCGCACCTTAAACCTGTGCCCCCCTAGTAATTGACTCTTCCACCCTGGGAAAAAGCTTCTGACTATCCACTCTGTCCATGCCCCTCATAATCTTGTAGACTTCTATCAGGTCACCCCCTCAACATCCATCGTTCCAGTGAGAACAAACCTCTCCATCCTCTCCTCATAGCTAATGCCCTCCATACCAGGCAACATCCTGGTAAATCTTTTCTGTACCCTCTCCAAAGCTTCCAAATCCTTCTGTTAGTGTGGTGACCAGAATTGAACACTATATTCCAAGTGCAGCCTCACTAAGATTCTATAAAGCTGCAACGTGACTCGCTAATTTTTAAACTCAATGCCCCGGCCGATGAAGGCAAGCATTGCTGTATGCCTTCTTGATTACCTTCTCCACCTACATTGCCACTGTCAGTGACCTGCGTACCTGTACACCCAGATCCCTCTGCCTATCAATATTGATAAGGGTTCTGCCATTTAGTGCCTATTTCCTATCTGTATTAGACCTTCCAAAATACATTACCTCTCATTTGTCCGGATTAAACTCCATCTGCCATCTCTTTGCCCAGATCTCCAACCAATCTATATCCTGCTGTATCCTCTGATGGTCCTCATCACTATCTGCAAATCCACCAACCTTTGTGTCATCCGCAAACTTACTAATCAATCCAGTTACATTTTCCTCCAAATCATTTATATATATTACAAACAGCAAAGGTCCCAGCACTGATCCCTGGGGAATGCCACGTATCACAGCCCTTCATTCAGAAACATACCCTTTCACTGCTACCCCCTGTCTTCTATGAGCAAGTTCTGCTTTTGGTAGACTGCGCTCCACTGTATGGGAACGTCGAGGAATCAGCCCAGCAACAACATTGAAGGTCCACAGCGCCACGGTACTCACTACCCTCCTGTAAGCCTGTGAAATGTGGACTATGTATCGAAGGCATTCAAGACAACTCAATCATTTCCACATGACTTGTCTTCACAGAATATTACGCATTCGATGGCAAGATGAAGTACCAGACACTGAAGTTCTCTCTAGAGTGAGTCTACCATCAGTCCACACACTGCTGATGAGAGCACAGACCCGGTGGGCAGGTCATGTCATCCGTAATTCAGACGAGCGCATACCCAAGCAGCTCCTTTTTGGGGAACTCTCTGCTGGAAGACACTCGCATGGAGGGCAGAAGAAACGATTCAAAGACACACTCAAGGCCTCCCTGAAGTTGCTTGACATTGACACGACCGCCTGGGAAATGCTGGTACAAAACCGCCCTATCTGGCACTGCCTCATCCACAAAGGCTGTCAAGCTCACGAAACAAGGGGTATTGCTGAACACAACTTAATCACAAGTTGTGCAAGTCCAGAGCCACCAGCGCAACAACTACACTGTCTACACAAGTCTGTCCGATACGTGCCAGGACATTCTGTGCCCGAACTGGCCCTGATCAGTCATCTCCAGACACACCGCAACCAGCCTCAAAATGACTAATGGTGTTGAGGTCCTCATCAATGACGATGGATGAACAACATGAGCAAGCTGGTTCTGCATCCACCTTGCCAGCTCACCCCTGATCCCACGCAACTTCACCTTCTACACCAGTCTGCCATGAGGGACCTTGTCAATGGCCTTACTGAAGTCCATGTAGACAACATCCACTGCCCTACCCTCATCAATCATCTTCTCGAAAAACTCGATCAAGTTAGTGAGGCACGACCTCCCCTTCACAAAACCATGATGTCTCTCACTCATACGTCCACTTATTTCCAAGTGGGAGTACATCCTGTCTTGAAGAATCCTCTCCAATAATTTCCCTATCACCGATGTAAGGTCCACCGGTCTGTAATTACCTAGATTATTCTTGTTACCCTTCTTAAACGAATCGCTGGCTTCAGGTCACATGTTCATTTCCACTGGACTGGGAGATGAATTCAGGGTTTTGTGTGAGGTGGATACAGATCCTCCTGTTCCTGGGTCAGGGTACAGTTACCCCTATCTCCATTCTCCAGCTGGAAATCTCTGGCTTGTTCACTCCCTGCCGCTGCTGCCAGCGAGAATGGAAAATTTGGGGTTTAGCCAAATCTCCATTCACTGCAGCGGGACTGGAGAATCCCAGCTGCAGGCAAGGTCGGAAAATATGGCCCATCATTACGAGCATTGATCACTTTTCAGGTAAAGGTCTCCCAATCCCTGTTTTACATCAACACTGCCTTCCTGCATACTCTGGACTTAATTTGAATCATTGTAGGTACCATGGACACTACAGTTGACACCCACAATGTCTTGCACTCAAAGAGCAACATTTCTTGTCCCTCTCATCAATCTAAACATCACATCTGCCAGTTGTCTGGAGGCTCCTGGTGGTTATCGCCTGGAACTTCAAATCCAACCCTCACACGTTATCCAGGAGCTGTGGCAACTTTCAACCTAACTAACTACTAACTGGGCGGCACGGTAGCACAGTGGTTAGCACTGCTGCTTCACAGCTCCAGGGTCCTGGGTTCGATTCCCGGCTCGGGTCACTGTCTGTGTGGAGTTTGCACATTCTCCTCGTGTCTGCGTGGGTTTTCTCCGGGTGCTCCGGTTTCCTCCCACAGTCCAAAGATGTGCGGGTTAGGTTCATTGGCTATGCTAAAATTACCCCTTAGTGTCCTGGGATGTGTAGGTTAGAGGGATTAGCAGGTAAATGTGTAGGGATATGGGGATAGGGTCTGGGTGGGATTGTGTTCGGTGCAGACTCGATGGGCCGAAGGGCCTGTTTCTGCACTGTAGGGTTCTAGGGTTCTATGCTGGTACACACTCTGGGCAGGCACGAGAGGAATCTTGCTCTCTCACTTGTAAGAGCAGTTTTCCAGCCACACCGCTATTGAAATCATACGCAACTCAATGTCCCTATTTTAATTAATCTCTTTAATATCACCCCAAATTTCTTCTAGTCACATTTGCTATCAATTCAAGACCTCTTTAGTAAGGAGACATTTGCAATTATGTCGCACTTTTTACATGATGTGGGTATGCTGGCGTTGGACTGGCGTAAACACAGTAAAAAGTCTGACAACACCAGGTTTTAGTCCAACCGATTTATTTGATTTTTTTAGTGAGTTTACTATCAAATAAATCGGTTGGATTAAAACCTGGTGTTGTCAGACTTTTTACTGCACTTTTTACAACCATCGGTCATCTCCAAGTCCAGAAAGTAGATGGTTTGTACACAGCAAGCTCCCACAAGCAAGAACGTGATAGTGAACAGATAATCAGTTTTGGTTTTATGCAATGTTGATGCTCATATATTATTGGTCAGAAAACCGGGGATAAAAGGTAGAACTATCCGGAGTATAGATACGCAGAGAGACCTGGGGGTGCAGGTACACAAATCCCTGAAGGTGTCGGTGCAGGTGCAGAATGTGATGAGGAAAGCGTATGGTATGTTAGCCTTCATAGGAAGGGGTATAGAATATAAGAGTAGGAGTCTGATGTTGCAGTTGTATAGAACGTTGGTTAGGCCTCACCTGGAGTACTGCATCCAGTTCTGATGGCCGTACTACCGGAAGGATGTAGAGATCCTGGAGAGAGTGCAGAGGAGATTTACCAGGATGTTGCCTGGTATGGAAGGGCTGTCTTACGAGGAAAGATTGAACGCACTTGGGCTGTTTTCCCTTGAGAGACGTCAGCTGAGGGGGGATCTAATAGAGGTTTATAAGATTATGAAGGGGATAGATAGAGTAAATGGTGGTAAGCTTTTTCCGCTATTAGAAATGGATAGATCGAGGGGTCACGGGCTTAGGGTGAGGGGGGCTAGACATAAGATTAATATTAGAGGGCAGTTTTTCACACAAAGGGTAGTAGGGATGTGGAATGCACTGCCGAGTAAGGTGGTGGAAGCAGGCACGCTAGGGTTGTTCAAGAGTCACTTGGACAGCCACATGAGCGGTCTACATATAGGGGGATATAGCAGGCCTTACTAAACATTGTAGGCTTGGGGTTCAGTTTTAGCCTCAGAGATATAGAGTATTTTTAATAATGAATTTTTTATCCACAGGCATTTAAGTCCAGCAAGGGGCATGCGGGCGGCAGGTTGTGGTGGGCTGCTCTTGGATGTTGCTTCGGGAGTTGCCTACTGCTTCATGTCGTTGGTGTGCGTAAACTGGACCATCTCGAGGGCATCATGACAGCTCAGAGACTATCTCTGTTGCTGTGCGGACACATGGATTCGGACCTGTGTCCGTGGGAGTTTGCGCGTTCTCCCCATGGTTGCGTGGGTTTCCTCCGGGTGCTCCGGTTTCCTCCCACATCCCAAAGATGTGCTTTTAGGCTGATTGATTGGGTAACAAATTGTCCCTATATTGGACCTCCCTGATCCTCACACATTAGGCATAGACTAAAATCATGAATAGGTCACTGACAATGGGACGGCGGCGCGGGCTCGTTGGGCCGAAGGGCCTGTTTTCCGTGCTGTGTTGTTCTTTGTTCTTTGTATAACTCTCCCGTTCTTTTCCAGAACAGTGTCATGGGATCGTTCACATCCACCTGGTCAAGCGTCTCGCTTTAACTTTCCCCTTAGCTGAGGGGATCAATCATCGTGAGTGGAGATTTAAGGCTGGAGGTTCAGAGAGAATTTGAGGAAAATGTTTTTCACCTCGAGGGCAGTGGGAATCTGGGACTCACTGCCTGAAAGTGCGGTAAAAGCAGGAACCCTCATAACAGCTGAGAAGCATTTAGAAGAGACTTGAAACGCCATGGAATAACGACTACAGATCAAGGGTTGGAAATAGGGGTTAGAATAGATGGATGCCATGATGGCTGGTGCAAACAAGATGGGCCAAAGCATCTCTTTTGGAGTTGTAAAACCTCTATGAATCCATAACTGCACCGGAGAGAAGGTACAGCACTCCCTCATTACTGAGGTGGAGTATGTGTCACCTTGATTCTTGTGCTCTCGCCCTGGAGTAAAACTTGAATCTGGAACCTGGTGACTCAATCAAAGGAGCCAACCCTATCCTGTACACTCACTCGCTGTTACCCACCGGTCTTGAATTCAGTACAGATTTTATTTCTTAACGGGATAATTACTTCAGTCCATGGACTACCAAAACCCTCATCCATCCCTTTGTCACCCTCAAACAGGGCGTCTCTAACCCTGCCCTGACGTCCACCCTCAACAAACATCAATTCGTCCAAATCGCTGTAGCCCATATCCTGTTCCGTATCATGGGCAGGATTTTCTGGCCCTTCCTGCCTGGGAGATCTTCCCGTTCTGGCAAAGACAAACCCCCCACCCTCTGCCCCAAGACGGTGAGTCTCCTGGTGATGGGATAGATGAGCCATCCACAATGCCATAGACATCGGTGGGACCAGGAGATACTGCCGATGGTGAGCCGACTCCACTATTGGAAAACATACGGCGGGAATGTTGGAAAATTCCCCATGTCCTGACCGTCTGTCATCTGAGCTACAGTTGCTTCTCAAATCTAAAATCCTAAACCTCATGTCTAAGTCTGTCCACGGACAGGTCCCTCCCAATCTCTGTAATCTTTATGTCTAAAATTCACTCCAAAGTTCTCTTCACTCATTCCCCTGCAACCTTCCCTTGGCCATTGTTCTTTCAGCCTTGGAGGGAGTGCAGAGGAGGTTTACTAGGCTGATGCCGGAGTTGAGGGGGTTGAGCTATGAGGAGAGGCTGAATAAACTAGGCTTGTACTCATTAGAGTTTAGAAGAAGGAGGGGAGATCTCATTGAGACGTATAGTCCCCAGGACCGGATGGAATGCATCCGAGGGTTCTGAAAGAAATGGCGGAGGTGATAGTGGATGCCTTGGTGGTTATTTTCCAGACGTCGCTGGATTCCGGGGAAGTGCCGGAAGATTGGAAAACGGCTAATGTTACGCCGTTGTTTAAGAAGGGTGGCAGGCAAAAGGCGGGGAATTATAGGCCGGTTAGTTTAACGTCTGTGGTAGGTAAAATGTTAGAAACCGTCATTAAGGAGGAAATAGCGAGGCATCTTGAGGGGAATTGCTTGATAGGGCGGACGCAACACGGTTTCATTAAAGGGAAGTCGTGTCTGACAAATTTACTGGAGTTCTATGAGGATGTGTCTAGGGCAGTGGATGGAGGAGAGCCGGTGGATGTGGTCTTTCTGGATTTTCAGAAGGCGTTTGACAAGGTACCTCACAAGAGGTTATTGCAGAAGGTCAGGGGACATGGAGTTGGGGGTAGGGTGTTAGCGTGGATAGAGGATTGGTTGTCAAATAGGAGGCAGAGAGTGGGGGTCAATGGATGCTATTCGGATTGGCGGTTGGTGACTAGTGGGGTGCCCCAGGGGTCGGTGCTGGGGCCTCAGCTATTTACCATTTATATAGATGATCTGGAGGAGGGAACCGAGTGCAGGGTGTCGAAATTTGCTGATGACACCAAGATTGGGGGAAAGGCAAATTGTGCGGAGGGTGTGGAGAGTCTGCAGAAGGATCTAGATAGGCTGGGCGAATGGGCCAGGAAATGGCAAATGGAATTTAATGTTGGCAAGTGTGAGGTGGTCCACTTTGGTAGGAGGAATGGTAGGAAGGACTATTACTTACGGGGCGAAAAACTGCAGCAGGCGACGGTGCAGAGGGACCTCGGGGTCCTTGTGCATGAGTCGCAAAAACCCAGCTTGCAGGTGCAGCAGGTGGTCAGGAAGGCGAATGGGATGCTGGCCTTCATAGCGAAGGGGATTGAATATAAAAGTAGGGAGGTCTTGCTGCAGCTGTATAGGGCATTGGTGAGGCCGCAGCTGGAGTACTGTGTGCAGTTTTGGGCGCCGCACCTGCGCAAGGATGTTTTGGCCCTGGAGGGAGTGCAGAGGAGGTTTACTCGGCTGATACCGGAGTTGAGGGGATTGAGCTATGAGGAGAGGCTGAATAAACTAGGCTTGTACTCGTTAGAGTTTAGAAGAATGAGGGGAGATCTCATTGAGACGTATAAGATGATGAATGGGATGGATAGGATAGAGGTGGAGAGACTGTTCCCGCTCAAAAAAGACAGTAGGACTAGGGGGCACAGCCTCAAGATAAAGGGGGGGCGGTTTAGAACAGAGTTGAGGAGGAACTTCTTCACTCAAAGGGTGGTGAATCTCTGGAATTCTCTGCCCGTTGAAGTAGTGGAGGCTGCCTCGCTAAATATTTTTAAGAAACGGGTTGATGGGTTTTTGATAAGAGAAGGGATTAAGGGTTATGGGGAGAGGGCGGGAAGGTGGAGCTGAGTCACGACAGATCAGCCATGATCTTATAGAATGGCGGGGCAGGCTCGAAGGGCCAGATGGCCTACTCCTGCTCCTATTTCTTATGTTCTTATGTTCTTATGTTCTTATAAGATGATGAATGGGATGGATAGGATAGAGGTGGAGAGACTCTTCCCGCTCAAAAAGGACAGTAGGACTAGAGAGCACAGCCTCAAGATAAAGGGGGGATGGTTTAGAACGGAGTTGAGGAGGAACTTCTTCACTCAAAGGGTGGTGAATCTCTGGAATTCTCTGCCCGTTGAAGTGGTGGAGGCTGCCTCGCTAAATATTTTTAAGACGCGGGTTGATGGGTTTTTGATAGGCAAGGGGATTAAGGGTTATGGGGAGAGGGCGGGACTGTGGAACTGAGACACGACAGATCAGCCATGATCTTATTGAATGGCGGGGCAGACTCGAAGGGCTAGATGGCCTACTCCTGCTCCTATTTCTTATGTTGTTATGTAACACCAAGTTCCAGACTCCTAAACTCTTCTGACACCCATTAAAATCCAACTTCTTGACAAAGGTTTAGGACACGCCTCCCAAAATTTCCCTCACACAGTCTATGCTTGTTTCATTACATCTGTGGTGTGTCTAGCAACATTTTTAGAAAATGTTTTTGCTCCATCCTTAAAATTACAAAGATAATGCTCAGAGTGGACCAGGCAATCACAAAACTTGCCCCAAAAGCTAATTTCAAATTGAATCCAATTCACAGTCCCCACAAGAGAGACCATCAAGATCCAAGCTGATGGGATATTAGAACATTACAGGCCCTTCGGCCCTCAATGACGTTGCATCCCATCTTGAGCTTGATATTTATTGCCATGGAGGGTTGTAGAGGCCAGGTCATTGAGTGTCTTTGAGACAGAGATAGATAGGTTCTTCATTAATAAGGGGATTGGGGTTGTGGGGAGAAGGCAGGAAAATGGGGATGAGAATCATATTAGCCATGATTGAATGGCGGAGCAGACTTGATGGGTGAATGGCCTAATTCTGCTCCTATGTCTTAATGGTCTTATGGATCTGATGGTTGAATTGCTCCCAAACTCACCAGTTTCATTTTTTTCTTTAATTCCATAAGCTACTGCGAGTCCTTGATAGGTATGTCCCTATGATCTTCAGGTCGTCATTGGTCTCTGGTGTAGTCCCGGAGGATTGGAGGATAGCAAATGTTGTCCCATTGTTTAAGAAGGGGAACAGAGACTTTGCCGGAAATTATAGACCGGTGAGGCATGGCTTTAAATTAAGGGGGGGTAGCTACAGGACGGATGTCAGGGGTAGGTTCTTTACCCAGCGGGTGGTGAGGGATTGGAATGCCCTGCCTGCTGCAGTTGTAAATGCGCCTAGTTTGGGGGCGTTTAAGAGATCTGTGGATAGGTTTATGGACAAAAAGGGATTGGTTTAGGCTAGTGGATCATTGTTTTTGTAACTGGTCGGCGCAACATTGTGGGCCGAAGGGCCTGTTCTGCGATGTAATGTTCTATGTTCTCTCACACCATTTTTTTCCTGAGACTGTTATTATTCTTTATTCAATCAATGCTCTTTCGCTTTAGTCTTCCTATCCTTCTTTCATCATTACCCTTTTTTATTCCTTGATCTATTCTGCTACAAGTTAATAATTGTTCGCCAAAGAATGAATAAATCAAATTCTAATTTATGTACACATGGAGCCAATGGCTAATTAAAAAGCAACCAGACTTACAGCAGTGTGCCTGTTCCCAGTGATTTAGCACCAGTGAATGTTATTTATAGATCTGAAGAAGTTTTATTGAGATTGCAGATGTGTTAAAGCTACACTGAACATCAAGGGTAGCTACAGTGCTCTTTGAATTTGAAAGTGACTTTTACTGAAAGCTGCCTGTGTTCTTTGTGTAAATAATACAGTCACAAAAAACTGGTCACATGCATCAAAAGCTGCTTCCATTAACCTGGGACATCACGGAATAGAGTCTTAGAATTCCTGCAGACCAGAAGGAGGCCAGTTGGCCCATCGAGACTGTACTGTCAATAACCCCACCAAGGCCCATCTCCATAACCCCATCTATTTACCCTAGCTAGCCCCCTGACTCTAAGTGGAAATTTAGCATAGCTAATCAGCCTAACCTGCACATCTTTGGACTGAGAGAGGAAACTGGAGCACCCGGAGGAAATGCATACAGACATGGGGAGAATGTGCAGACTCCACACAGACAGTCATCCAAGGCTGGAATCGAACTCAGGTCCCTGGCGCTGTGAGGCAGCAGCGCTAACCACAGTGTCGAGGCAAGTTAGGAGTAGAATCCAACAAAATTTAGCATCAGGCAGCCAGTTGGCACAGTGGTTACCCCTGCAGCTTCACAGTGTCAGGGACCTGGGTTCGATTCCAGCCTTGGGTGACTGTCTGTGTGGTGTTTGCGCATTCTCCCCATGTGTGTGTGGGTTTTCTCTGGATGCTCTAGTTCCCTCACACAGTTCAAAGATGTGCAGGTTAGGTGGATTGACCATGGTAAATTGCCCCTTAGTGCTGGGGAATTAGCTGTGGTGTTATGGGAATAGAGTCTGGGTGGGATTGTGGTTGGTGCAAACTCAGAAGGTCAGATGGCCTCCTTGTGCCCTGTGGAATTCTAAGATTCTTCTGTAGATAGATTTTCACTCTTTTACATGTCTCATCAGCTGCTCTTCAGAATCATACCTGGAGTTATAGAGTCATAGAGAAATATAGCACAGATAAAGGCCCTTCGGCCCAAACCAGTCCACGCTGACCCTTCTAGCTAGTCCTAATGACCCGCATTTGGCCCATATCCCTCTGATCCTTTCCCATTCATTTACTTATCCAAATACTTTTTCAATGTTGCCATTGAACCTGTCTCAACCACTTTCTCTGGCAGTTTGTTCCATATACACACCATTCTCTGAGTGAAGAGCTTGTCCTCCCGAGTCCCTTTTCAATCATTTTTTCCTCCCACCTTAAACCCATGCCCTCTAGTTTTCAATTTCCCTTCCCTGGGAAAAGCCTACTTGCATTCATCCTATCTGTGCCCTTCCTGACTTTATATACCTCATTAATACACCTCATTCTCCTATATTCCAATGAAGTCCTGGCCTGGTCACCTCTCCCGATAACTCAGGCCCACTAGTCCTGCAACATCCTCGTGAATCTTCTTGGCACTCTTTCCTCTTGGTCAATGTCTTTTGTATAGCAAGGTGACCAAAACTGTACACAATACCTTTGGGCGACACGGTAGCACAGTGGTTAGCACTGCTGCTTCACAGCTCAAGGGTCCTGGGTTCGATTCCCGGCTCGGGTCACTGTCTGTGTGGAGTTTGCACATTCTCCTCGTGTCTGCGTGGGTTTCCTCCGGGTGCTCCGGTTTCCTCCTACAGTCCAAAGATGTGCGGGTTAGGTTGATTGGCCATGCTAAGAAATTGCCCCTTAGTGTCCAGGTTTTGTGTAGGTTAGAGGGATGAGTGGGTGTAACATGTACGGAATGGGGGTAGGACCTGGGTGGGATTGTGTTCGGTGCAGACTCGATGGGCCGAAGGGCCTCTTTCTGCACTGTAGGGTTCTATGATTCTATGAAGTGTGGACTCCATTCAACTTAAAGATTGTCTCTTAAACCTGTTCCTCTTGCTTTTCTGCTAAATTATTTCATGGTTCTGATACAACTTGACTAAATTATTATTCAATGATTATGTCTGATTTTTTATCCTTCTCTCAATTTCTGATTTTTTAAATTTATCTCCTGGTGTTTGAATACTTCCATATTACTGATAATTGTTGGAACAATTCTGTCAGTTTTCTTTACAATCGGTAAATCCTGGAGACTCTGGAGAGAGCGCAGAGGAGATTTACCAGGATGTTGCCTGGTATGGAAGGACTGGGTTATAAGGAAAGATTGAGCAAATTGGGGCTGTTTTCCCTTGAAAGACGGCAACTGAGGGGGGATCTAATAGAGGTATATAAGATTATGAAGGGTATAGATAGAGTAAACAGAGGTAAGCTATTTCCTATGTTAGAGACACACAGTACGAGGGGCCACGGACTTAAGGTGAGGGGGGAGAGGTATAACATAGATATTAGAGGGAGGTTTTTCACACAGAGGGTAGTGGGGGTATGGAATGCTCTGCCAAGTAAGGTGATGGAGGCTGGCACGCTGGAGTTGTTTAAGAGTAACATAGACAGGCACATGAGTGGGTTGGAGATGGGAGGATATAGGAGATTGTTTTAAATAAGGTTCATTAGCATTAGGATGTCCCTGGTAATGTATAAGGATGAGGAATGATACTAATGTTTTTCTCTTTTCATTCACAGGTTTTAAGTCGGTTCTCCTTGTTGTCCAACGAGGGGCATACACATGATGGGTCATACTTGGGCTGCTCTTGGATGTTTGAGAGTAGCCTAGTGCTTCATGTCGTTAGAGTACGCTTAAACTGGGCCAGATACGGGGCAAGACGACAGCTCAGTGACTATCACTGCTTCCTGTGCAGACACATGGATTTGGGCCGGTGTCTGTGGGAGTTTGCGCATTCTCCCCGTGCTTGCGTGGGTTTTCTCCGGGTGCTCCGGTTTCCTCCCACACCCCAAAGATGTGCTGTTAGGCTGATTGGCGGTAATAAATTGTCCCTAAATTAGTTTCCCTCAATGTGGAATTGCCATAAAACAATAGATAAGGGTCATGGGTGGAGGGGGGGGACTGGTAATGTTAAAATGGCGACGCGGGCTCGTTGGGCCGAAGGGCCTGTTTCCCAGGCTGTTCTTTGCCTCACAGGAGGTCACCGCCCATAATTATTTCCTTAGTCTCTCCATTCTCAACCTTCTGGAATCATCCCTACTGCTCCCTTCTGTAGCCACTCGGTAACCCTCTGATGATTAGGTGACCAACGTCAGTGAAGAGTGAACCAAAATTCATGTTTCAGCTCAAGGACCTTCTGTCAGAACTGGAGAAGGTGAGAGGCATATCTGGTATATCTGGTTTTAAGCAAGTCTTGTGATAGGGAGAGGGGAAAGGGGGTTCAAAGCAATATTAGAAGGCTGTAAAGTGGTGAATCAAAAGGTGAAGTGCTGTTCCTGGAATTTACAAGGAGCTTCATAATCGGAACAATGTTGGAGGAAGACAGAGGTCAGAGTGGGTGTGGAACAGAAAATTAAAATACCAAGTGACCGGAAACCTGGGATCCCCCCTTGCAGATTGAATCGAAGTATTTCGCAAAGCAGCGTCCCAATCTACATGTGGTCTCCCCGCGACGGAGGAGAGCCTGGACACAATGTATTAGACTGGAAGGTGTGTTTAGGCCACTGCACAGAGGTGTGGTAAAAGGGAAAGGATTGTATTCCCTCTGTATATTCCGATAAGGACAGCACGGTGGCACTGGTTAGCACTGCTGCCTCACAACACCAGGGACCAGGGTTCGATTTCGGGCTTGGGTCATCTGCTGAGCAGAGACTGCATGTTCTTCCTGTGTCTGTGTGGGTTTCCTCCCACAGTCTGAAAGATGTGCTGGTTAAGTATATTGGCCCAGATAAATTCTCTCTTGGCGTACCCGAACAGACACTGGAGTGTGGCGACTAGCCGATTTTCACAATAACTTCATTGCAGTGTTAATATGACTTGTGACACAAATAATAAATAAATGCCTTCTAACCCGCTTCAGATTTTTATTTTATTCTTATCTAACCAGGTACCTAATTCACTGGGAGCTCAGTTAAAGATGATCCTTCTTGTCTTGGGTCCATGGTCTTTTTCCTTTAACTAATTATACTTGTTCTTTCATTACATCTCTCAAAGATTTCCCTCACAGTTGACAGTATATTGACTTCAGTAATGGACTGCACGGGAGGAGGTATTTTAGTCCATTGTACCCGTTAGAATTACCATCAGTGGATGAAGTCAATGGACAGAGGTCGGTTAAACTACTCTCCGGTCAAGGGTCCAATCAGCATATCTGAATCGTAGCCATGGAGGTCAAGAAGCCCAAGAACTCAGTCTTGTTTTAGGATGGCACTCTCTGCGTATGGACTCATTCCCCCTTCTTAGCCCAACTGGATTAATGAGGAGCCTTTGCTGATTTTGAACACTTTGATTTAAATTCCTTCTCTTCAAAATTTCTTACCACAAGGCCTCAATGCTCCTCTTCATGGATCATAGATCATAGCTCCTCTTCATAGGTCATAGATCCTCTTCCCCACACCCTGCTTGCAAAAGCTTAGACAAGTGGCTAACATTGCCTTTTCCACACTGCTCTTGGCTATCCGCTAACTCTTTTCCAGTGTCCTCAGGGAATGCTTTCCTCCCTTGCAGGTGCAAAGTAATTACAAATTGGGCAGGAGTTTCATAACTAAATTCGTAGGACATGGACATCGCTGGTTGGCCAACATTTATTGCCCATCCCTAGTTGCCCTTGAATTGAATAACTTGCTAAACCATTGCAAAGGGCAGTTAAGAGTCAACCACATTGCTGTAGCTCTGTAGTCACCTGTAGGCCAGACCAGGTAAGGGTGGCAGATTTCCTTCCCTAAAGGATATTAGTGAAGCAGATGGTTTTTTCCCAACAATTGACAATGGTTTCATGGTCATCATCAGACACTTTTTCCTCTCACAATTTTACTGAATTCAAATTCCATCATCGGTTGTGGCGGGATTCGAACACAGGTCTCCAGAACATTAGTTGAGTATCTGGATTAATAATACAGAATCATACATACATAAACCCTACAGTGCAGAAAGAGGCCCTTCAGCCCATCGAGTCTGCACCGAACACAATCCCACCCAGGCCCTACCCCCATATCCCTACATATTATACCCACTAATCCCTCTAACCTACGCATCCCTGGACACTAAGGGGTAGTTTCTTAGCACGGCCAATCAACCTAACCCGCACATCTTTTGGACTGTGGGAGGAAACCGGAGCACCCGGAGGAAACCCACGCAGACACGAGGAGAATGTGCAAACTCCACACAGACAGTGACCCCGAGCCGGGAATCGAACCCAGGACCCTGTGAGCTGTGAAGCAGCAGCGCTAACCCACTGTGCTACCGTGCCGCCCCAGTCGATGATAATGCCACTAGGCCATCGCCTTCCCGCATTGTGGTTCTGTTAAGTTTTTTCTTGCAAAGACTGGGGTTGATCTTTGCAAACCAACAAAGGGTAGAGCAGGAACGCGGACAGGATCTGGATACGGGCAAGAATCTTCATTCCTCTGGGTCCCAGACTGTTTGCACAGCTCCATGCCTTCATCCTCAAATAGTGGCCGGGAGCGGACCAGTTGAAAACGAAAGGGGAGGCTGAAAGAACAGATCTGTTTGTGAAGTTATGAGAAGCCAGCGTGGAAATAAAGTCCCCCCCCCAAAAGATTAATGATGGGCTGAAGTGGCCAGAATGGTAATTTCATCCAAATACATCAACCAATTTGTTAAAAATAGAACATTGAACAATGTGTTCTTCACAGGGAAGTCCCAGAAAAAGAAGCAAAATATTTGAACAAGGAAGGATCTGTGATAACTTGGTCATCTCAGCTGATTCATCCAAACCTGATTGGAATATCCACAGACCTGAGGTTCAAACGCAAAAATAGAACTGGTTTTCGGTCATTGTTTCTGTTTGAGCAGTGGAACTGTGGAATGCCACAGAAATCTCTTGTTGTGTTACTGCTGCCTTTCCAGCTCCATCCCTGCCCGATTTCCAAAGACCACATGTTAGTTCTGGCTCAGTGTGGGACTGTTTCTCCGACTCTGTTCCCATATCCAATGTCAGGCTCAGACTGGGGACGCTGCCAACTCCTGACCGCATCGATAATATCCTACAATGAGAAATAATACGCACATTCAATATCAGCTGCTCTAAAATTAGACAAAGATTGCTGCCTGAACCCTGACCTCGCTACACCCACTCCAGCAATAACAGAGAGGCAGTAATAATACTGCAACGAAATATCACACGAGCAATTATGCCCCTTCCACCCCAATACCCAGCCCCTATCACTGACCTCCAGCATAGAACCCTACAGTGCAGAAACAGGCCATTCGGCCCATCGAGTCTGCACCGAACACAATCCCACCCAGACCCTACCCCCATATCCCTACACATTTACCTGCTAATCCCTCTAACCTACACATCCCAGGACACTAAGGGGCAATTTTAGCATAGCCAATGAACCTAACCCGCACATCTTTGGACTGTGGGAGGAAACCGGAGCACCCGGAGGAAACCCACGCAGACACGAGGAGAATGTGCAAACTCCACACAGGCAGTGACCCCGAGCCGGGAATCGAACCCAGGACCCTGGAGCTGTGAAGCAGCAGTGCTAACCCACTGTGCTACCGTGCCGCCCCTCCCCCTGTCACTCAGCCCAAAGTTCAGGGTGGCAGGGAGGCCCCCCTCATTAGGCCCTGTCCTCCTTGGCACTGCCCGATGCCCACTGAGCAGTGCCAAGGTGCCCCCAGGGCATTGCCACTTTGCCCCTTGGAGTGTGCCGGGAATCCGGGAATCCTTGGCATTGCCAAGGGATTGCCAAAGAACAAGAACAAAGAACAACACGGCACAGGAAACAGGCCCTTCGGCCCTACAAGCCCGCACCGCCACCATTTTAACACTCAGTGAGCGCCTCATTCCAATCCTTCTTCTACCGACGAGTTTTGCCTACGTCTCTTGGACTCCACACCAAAGGGGTGCAAATTTAGAGAACTATATGTGCACCAGATTAAGGGAGGTCTAATTTAGGGGCAATTTGTGAACACCAATCAGCCTAAAAGCACGTTTATGGGGGTGCGGGAGGAAACCGGAGCACCCGGAGAAAACCCACGCAAACACGGGGAGAATGTGCCCTCCCCTGCACTCTTGCCAACTCCTGCAAGTGGGGAGGTATTGCAAACCTCACTGGAATGAAAACTCCCTGACGGTGGGAGCAGAGACAAGCAGGCCTGGAGATTTCGGTCCCGGGCCTGCTAATGCCATTTAAATTGCATTTAAGTTACATCTTGAACACATTAGGCAGCTCCGTGCCGATTTGTGGCTCAGCGTACCGGTTTCTGATTCCAAAATGTGGGTCCATGCTGGCATTGCTTTGTTTTAAATATAAAAGTGACCACAGGAACTGTAACTCAGCGTGTCCTAACCAAAACCTCTCAGCTATGTTTGCAGAACAAGGTCTAAGCCTCTGAAAATAAGTGGTTTCGGTCCAACCAGAATCGCACAGATTGGCCAAAAAATTAAACAATGAAAATAGAGGAAATCAGAATGAGAGGCACACTGGATTAGAACGCATGGCCCTGTGTTTCAGGCAAAATTACCCAACGAGAAAGAAATTTAAACTGTAGCTGTAACATTATCAGTCATGTCTACACATCAAAGAACAGAAAAATGAGGTGAATATTTTTATTTGTCAAAATAAGGCACTTTACCTCCTCCCAGTGACTGTCCAATTGGCTGTCTATGACCCTATTGGAACCTCAATAAGGAAGGAACCCTGGTATAAACTGCAACACAAGTAACCTGTATTTATATAGTGTCCTGCGCTTAATAAAATATCCCAAACTGCTTCATGTGAACGTTATAAGACAAAATATGACACTAACCACTTCTGGAGATAAGGTCGAGAGGTGGGGGGGGGTGGGTGTAGGGCTTTGGGCCTACAAAGTGAAGGCACATCGACCAATGGTGAAGTGATACGTGGTGATGCCGGCCTTGGACTGGGGTAAACACAATAAGACAACACCAGGTTTAAGTCCGACCAATTTATTGTTACGATGGCGGCGCGGGCTCGTTGGGCCGAAGGGCCTGTTTCCCGTGCTGTGTTGTTCTTTGTTCTTTATTTGATAGTAAACTCATAAGCTTTCAGGGTTTGCCCCTTCATCGCCTGACATAGAACATAGAACACTACAGCACAAACAGGCCCTTCGGCCCACAAGTTGCGCCGATCATATCCTTACCTACTAGGCCTATCTATAACCCCCAATCCCATTAAATCCCATGTACTCATCCTGACGGAGGGGCAAACCCCGAAAGCTTGTGAGTTTACTATCAGATACATTGGTTGGACTTAAACCCGGTGTTGTCAGACTTCCTGAAGTGATCAAAAGCAGGGATGTTCAGCTTAAAGAGTTTCTCGTGGCTTAGATGAATCAGACACCCTAAACAGTAACAATTCACTCAAAGGGTGGTGAATCTCTGGAATTCTCTGCCTGTTGAAGTGGTGGAGGCTGCCTCGCTAAATATTTTTAAGAAGCGGGTTGATGGGTTTTTGATAAGAGAAGGGATTAAGGGTTATGGGGAGAGGGCGGGAAGGTGGAGCTGAGTCACGACAGATCAGCCATGATCTTATTGAATGGCGGGGCAGGCTCGAAGGGCTAGATGGCCTACTCCTGCTCCTATTTCATAATAAGAACATAACATAAGAACATAAGAAATAGGAGCAGGAGTAGGCCATCTGGCCCTTCGAGCCTGCCCCGCCATTCAGTAAGATCATGGCTGATCTGTCGTGACTCAGCTCCACCTTCCCGCCCTCTCCCCATAACCCTTAATCCCCTCTCTTATCAAAAACCCATCAACCCGTTTCTTAAAAATATTTAGCGAGGCAGCCTCCACCACTTCAACGGGCAGAGAATTCCAGAGATTCTTATGTTCTTATGTTCTTATTATCTTAAAGAATTCTGTGACTCACATGAGTTCTTGCAAGGATGAAATTTGAGACCCCATTATCCAGTCTGTCTCAATGCTATGCCTCATTGTTATAGCTACTGAAGATAGTCACTACCCCCGACGAAACTAGACTGAGTGAGTGGAGCATCATGCTGGTACAGTGGTTAGCACTGCTGTCCCACAGCGTCAGGGACGCAGGTTCGAGTCCTGACTTGGGTCTGTGCGGACATCCTCCCTGTGTCTGCGTGGGATTCCTTCGGGTGCTCCTGTTTCCTCCCACTGTCTATAGCTGAGTGGGTTAGGCGATTGACCGTGCTAAATTGCCCCTCGGTGTCCCAAGATGTCTTGGTTAGGTTCACCTGCGACCAATGTTCCTGTTAAGCTCTGTGGACGTACAGACGCACAACCTGGAAAGTATCGCAAAGGCCTCATTACCTGCGAATTAATGAGCAATGAAGGCCATGCAAAATAATTTAAAGGGACCCCCTACTGGAAGAAAAACATCCATGCTCAACAATTTTAAAGGGAACATTACCATTGATAAACCTTTCCTTATCACTTCACTCAATCCTTCTTCAAGGTCTGCTTCCGATTTGCTTGTGAGATTGGCCCACGTGTCTCCCTGGAGTGTTAGCTGGGTTTTGTGTCACGTATAATTCTATTTCTGTTGGTTGACATTCCCACCAGCAGCCTTCAGCCCTGCCTCGTAGCCACCCCCACGGAGAATCGTATTGAAGGCCGAAGGCCTGTGAGCTTAGTGATGAAGAGGGTAGATTATATCAGCCAATGGCACTGACATTTGGGCTTGAACAGCATGGTGACTCTGACTGGGAATGAATTAGGAAGAGAGAGCTCTGATCACTGGGAGAGGAGACTGTGTCGGTAATGACTCAAATATAGAGCCCAGGGGAGCTCATAGGCTTCTCCGAGAACAGAAACCAGATATTCAGTGGCAGGTGCGCAAGGATGTTTTGGCCCTGGAGGGAGTGCAGAGGAGGTTTACTCGGCTGATACCGGAGTTGAGGGGATTGAGCTATGAGGAGAGGCTGAATAAACTAGGCTTGTACTCGTTAGAGTTTAGAAGAATGAGGGGAGATCTCATTGAGACGTATAAGATGATGAATGGGATGGATAGGATAGAGGTGGAGAGACTGTTCCCGCTCAAAAAAGACAGTAGGACTAGGGGGCACAGCCTCAAGATAAAGGGGGGGCGGTTTAGAACAGAGTTGAGGAGGAACTTCTTCACTCAAAGGGTGGTGAATCTCTGGAATTCTCTGCCCGTTGAAGTGGTGGAGGCTGCCTCGCTAAATATTTTTAAGAAACGGGTTGATGGGTTTTTGATAAGAGAAGGGATTAAGGGTTATGGGGAGAGGGCGGGAAGGTGGAGCTGAGTCACGACAGATCAGCCATGATCTTATTGAATGGCGGGGCAGGCTCGAAGGGCCAGATGGCCTACTCCTGCTCCTATTTCTTATGTTCTTATGTTCTTATGTTTTAGAGAACAGATCAAGATTCCCCGGGGTTTGTTTTGTCTGGCTAGGCAATTTAAATGATGATTTGAGGCTGTACTTTTCACCCGTGGGAATAACGGTGCACACTCAAAATCCAGAGAGACTCGTAAACCACACTGCGCGCCGGTGAGATTCCGAATTCTCGGCCCCTCGCCAGCATGGTGTCGTAAAACGTGGTAAAAAGTCTGACAACACCAGGTTTTAGTCCAACCGATTTATCTGATAATATTCTCACAAGCAAGCAAGCTTTCGAGGTTTCCCTCTTTGTCAGGTGAATGGAGAGTTCTGGCCTCAGACAGAGCATATAAAGCACAGACAGTTTAGAGATTACTGATAAGAATGCGAATCCTTACACCTAACCTGCTGTTCAAGTCTTAAAGTGGCTGATATTGTGAGTGGAAGGAGCACTGATCACAGGTTAAAGAGATGTGTATTGTCTCCAGACAGTACAGTGAGTGAGGTTTTGCAAACCCAGGCAAGTCACGGGGGTTACAGATAGAACAAAGAACAAAGAAGAACAACACAGCACAGGAAACAGGCCCTTCGGCCCAACGAGCCCGCGCCACCATTTTAACATCGAGTGCCCTCCTTTACCTATAACCTTTGTCTACGCCTTCTGGTGAGACATGAACCCAAGATCCCTGTTGAGACCGTCCTCATGTGTGCGGAACTTGGCTATCAGTCGTAAAACGTGCCTTAGGACCCAAAGAAGTTCACTTTAACATATTATCATGTCAATAGCGAGCCCTCTCTCCGGGGCCTCCCCCCACCGGATATTCAACAAGCGCCGTTCACAACAGCTCGACATAAACGTGAACATGGCAACTTCACCCTGAGGGGGGGTTACAGTCAACCAGCTATCAAATTCCGGGTTGCTCACTGCGTGGGGGGCACGGGAGGAGGTGAGAGGGAACACAGATGAACCCAACCCGAGTTTGGGACGGGGGTCATAGAATCGGCAAACGCAGGTGGAAGGGGTCCAGGAGAGTCACTTGAACACCTCCTCTTCCCTCCATATCAGGGTGCCCCCTGCTTTAAAGGGGTTGTGAAGGTACGAATGCCTGCCATGTCCTCCTTCCTGGGTTCCTGTCCATCTCACAGCTGAGGGAGAACCTTAGTCGGGGAAGGCCAGGGGGCGACAGGGCTGGAAAACAAAAGGCTCAGCACTGGGGGTGACTGCGAGTGGCTACTCCAGGAGGGGTCCCATGACAGGCTGGGCTGTCAGGGCAGAGTGGGGAGATCCAGGAAGGGGCTGCGTCTCCCCTTAGGCGACCTGAAGGGACTCGCACTCAGGGGAGGGTGAGTGCAGTGTGATTGGAACCCACACTCGGGCAGGGGTGTGAGGACAGACGGGAGAGGCTCCCCGGAACTCCAACACCAATTGTCAGGGTGCCAGAGTGTAACGGTAAATCTCAAATGGGTGAACTCTGCACCTCCTGTGACCCGGGAGAAACAGGGTGCCCTCTGGGAAGGAGTTGGACATGCTAATTGCTGGCCTTACCATTCAGCTCTGCCCCGTCTGACACAAGAGGTGGACACTGGGGTGAAGATCCACCCTGGCCTCCCCTCACTGTGAGTGTACCACAAAATAGCTGCAGCCAAACAGCACTGCCGCTTGGTGGAGGCCAATTTTTAATCCTGTGCAAGCCAATATCCCAGGCATTGAGCCGACAACAATACTGCAGCACCAGGGAAATGGGAAGATCCTTAATGAATGCTTTATATCGGTTTTCACAAAGGAGAGGGACACGTTGATTGATGGTGTCTCAATGATGATGGTAAATCTTCTAGAGCAAATCATCATTATGAGGGAGGGAGTGTTAGGTGAATTAAAATGCATTAAGGTAGACAAATCCCCAGGGCCAGATGACATCTATCCTAGAATACGGAGGGAGGCAAGAGAAAAAATTGCTGGGCCTCTAACAGAAACCTTTGTTTCTTCATTGGCCAAAGATGAGGTCCCAGAGGACTGGAGGAGAGGCAATATTGTCCCGTTATTTAAGAAGGTTAACAAGGATAACCCGGGTAATTATAGGCCACTGAGCTTAGCACCAGTGATAGTGAAATTGGTGGAGAGGATTCTTAGGGATAGGATCTAGACACATTTAGAACGGAATGGTCTTATTATTGCTAGACAGCATGGTTTTTGCATGACGTTGTGTCTCACTAATTTGAGTTTTTTGAGGAGGTGACAAAAATGACTGATGAGGGAAGGGCTGTGGATGTTGTCTACGTGGACTTTAGTAAAGCATTCGACAAGATTCCTCATGGCAGCCTGGTGCAAAAGGTTAAATCCCATGGGATCAAGGATGAACTAGCCAGATGGATTCAGAACTGGCTTGTCCATAGAAGACAGAGGGTGGTAGTGGAAGGATGTTTTTTTGAATGGAGGTCTGTGATCACTGATGTTCTGATGTGGGTATGCCGGCGTTGGACTGGGGTAAACACAGTAAAAAGTCTGACAACACCAGGTTTTAGTCCAACCGATTTATTTGATATTTTTTAGTGAGTTTACTATCAAATAAATCGGTTGGATTAAAACCTGGTGTTGTCAGACTTATCACTGGTGTTTCTCAGGGATCAGTGCTGGGACCTCTGTGGTTTGTAATATGTATAAATGACTTGGAAGAAAACCTAGCTGGTCGGATTAGCAAGTTTGTGGATGATAGCATAGAAGCATAGAACCAGCATAGAACCCTACAGTGCAGAAACAGGCCCTTCGACCCATCGAGTCTGCACCGAACACAATCCCACCCAGACCCTATCCCCATATCCCTACACATTTTACCTGCTAATCCCTCTAACCTACACATCCCAGGACACTAAGGGGCAATTTTAGCATAGCCAATGAACCTAACCCACACATCTTTGGACTGTGGGAGGAAACCGGAGCACCCGGAGAAAACCCACGCAGACACGAGGAGAATGTGCAAACTCCACACAGGCAGTGACCCGAGCCGGGAATCGAACCCAGGACCCTGGAGCTGTGAAGCAGCAGTGCTAACCCACTGTGCTACCGTGGAGATTGGTGGAGTTACAGATAGTGATGAAGATTGTCAGAGAATACAGCAGGATATAAATAGGCTGGGAAGTTGGGCGGAAAAAATGACAGATAGGATTTAATGGGGACAAATGCGAGGTGATGCATTTTGGTAGATCCAATTCAGGAGAGAGCTATAAAATAAATGGCAGAACCACCAAAAGTATAGACACACAGGGATCTGGGCGTGAAGGTCCACAGATCCTTAAAATTGGCAGCACAGGTGGAAAAGGTGAAGAAAGCATATGGCATGCTTGCTTTCATTGGGCAGGGCATTGAGTGTAAAAGTTGGCAAATTATGTTATAGTTACATAAAACATTGGTTCGGCCATATTTGGAATCCTGCATCCAATCCTGGTCACCACAGTACCAGAACATAGAACATAGAACATATATTAAATGTGGAGTGTCCAATCAGGGATGGCGCTGTGCTGGACCTGATTAGAACATAGAACATAGAACATTACAGCGCAGAACAGGCCCTTCGGCCCACGATGTTGTGCCGATCAGTTACAAAAACAATGATCCACTAACCTATACCAATCCCTTTTCATCCATAAACCTATCTACAGATCTCTTAAACGCCCCCAAACTAGGAGCATTTACAACTGCAGCAGGCAGGGCATTCCAATCCCTCACCACCCGCTGGGTAAAGAACATCCGTCTTGTAGCTACCCCCCCTTAATTTAAAGCCATGCCCCCTCATGCTAGCTTTCTCCATCCAAGGAAAAAGGCTATCACTGTCCACCCTATCTAAACCTCTAATCATCTTATATGTTTCAATGAGGTCCCCTCTTAGCCGCCTTCTTTCCAACGAAAACAACCCCAAATCCCTCAGTCTCTCCTCATAGGACCTCCCCACCATACCAGGCAACATCCTGGTAAACCTCCTCTGCACCCTCTCCAAAGCCTTCACATCCTTCCTGTAATGTGGGGACCAGAACTGCACACAGTACTCCAAGTGCGGCCGCACCAGAGTAGTGTACAGTTGCAACATGACGTGGGTGTGAAGGCTTTGGAGAGAGTACAGAAAAGGATATTGCCTGGTATGGAGGGTATTAGCTATGAGGAGAGGTTTTAATAAAATAGGGATGAAGGCTGAGGGGCTTATAGAAGTTTATAAAATTATGAGAGACCTTGATAAGGTGAACAATTGGAAGCTTTTTTCCCAGGGCAGAAATGACAATTATAAGGAGCACAGGTTCAAGAGGGAAAGGTTCAGTGGAGATGTGTGGGGAAGTTTGTTTTTACAGAGGGTGGTGGTGACCTGGAATGCATTGCCAGGTGAGGTGGTTGAGGCAGATACAACATTTAAGACTTATCTGGATAGACACGTAAACAGGAAGGGAATGGGGGATACAGGCGGTGGTCTAGAAAGGACAATGTGATTGGTGCAGGTTTGGTGGGTCAAAGGGCATGTTCCTGGGCTGTACTGTTCTTTGCTCTTTGAATCACACTGATGTGCCCCCTATACAAGGTGTGATGGTGATGCCATGGGCAGGGCACTGAAGACATTGGCCGGATTCTGTGGGAGGAAGATGATGACTTGCGTTGAGGACAGAGCGAAGGTCCTCTCATCCTCAGCGAGGTGTCTGACTCCTGCCTGACAGAGAGTTTCACACTTCCTGCCACTGAATGGACTTATCACAGGGCTCGGAAACACAGTGTCAGCTACGACAAGTCCACCAACTTAGGGGTCGTGGTGTTCACCGAGGTGGGCAGCCTGACAGCACCTCGGCACCCCCTGGCCTTGAGATCGCTGGAGAACACTGTTAGACATGAGAGGGGTGTATTTTGTTGGGGGGGGGGGGTGGATGGAGTTTGTCCTTCCGTGAATGGGGGTTGGGGAATGGGTTCTGGAGGGCGAGGAGGAATGCCAGCCAGAGCGCCCCCTCACTCCATCACTGGTGTGGGAGGGACATCACACTGCGGTGCTCACCCTCCATGGGGAGAGCTTGGTGGCACGGACAGACAGAGAGGGTGAATGAAATGAAATTTAATGCCAAACATTCAAAGCATAATGGTGACCTATGTACACTAGCGCCTATATTCACCCGTGCCCACTAAGTCTCTGGTTTCTTCACCTTCCTCGCCCTCACACTTGGGTTGATGCAGTCTGCTCACACCCGCGCACTTCTGCTTGAGAAGACCTTGATAAGCGTCCCCTGGAGGACACAATCCTTGAGGGTACAGGTTTGCTTTCGGTCAGCGCAGATGCACGGTAGCACAGTGGTTAGCACTGCTGCTTCACAGCTCCAGGGTCCTGGGTTCGATTCCCGGCTCAGGTCACTGCCTGTGTGGAGTTTGCACATTCTCCTCGTGTCTGCGTGGGTTTTCTCCGGGTGCTCTGGTTTCCTCCCACAGTCCAAAGATGTGCGGGTTAGGTTCATTGACTATGCTAAAAAAAAAATTGTCCCTTAGTGTCCTGGGATGTGTAGTTAGAGGGATTAGCAGGTAAATGTGTAGGGATATGGGGATAGGGTCTGGGTGGGATTGTGTTTGGTGCAGACTCGATGGGCCGAAGGGCCTGTTTCTGCACTGTAGGGTTCTATGTCTCTATGTCACAGTGTCTGGGGGTAGAGGTCACTCACAGAGCGGGTGGCATCAGATAGGTTTAGGACCCCCAGGCTGCGCTTGTGCCGATCCTCTTCCTCCAGGTTACCGGGAATCCTTGTTCTCCCCCCCTCGGATGGAGGGGCAGCTGGAGTGAGGTCCAGAAACCCCGCTGCCCTCTGGCATTGACACTTGCGGATTCACGAAATAAAACACAGGGGGAGGGCACAAAACAGGACAGGACGGGTGGTCTGAGATGTGTTTGTTTTAATACAAGGAGTAAGGCGGATGAATTTAAAGCTTGGATTATTACATGGAACTATGATGCTGTGGCAATTATAGAGACTTGGATGAAAGAAAGGCAGGACTGGTGACTTAGCATTCCAGGATTTTGACACTTCAGGCGAGACAGAGAGGGTGACAAAAGAGGTGAGGGTGCTGCTTTGCTGATTAGGGAGACTGTCACAAATGAGTTTGGGAAAGTGGAGATAGTTTGAGTCATGTTGAGATCAAAAAGGAGGAGGTATTGGGGTTCTTGAGAAACATCAAGGTAGACAAGTCTCCAGGGCCTGATGGGATATACCCCAAAATATTGAGAGAGACAAGGGAGGAAACTGCTGGGGCCTTGAAACAAATCTTTATATCCTCACTGGCCACTGGGGAGGTCCCAGAGCATTGGAGAATAGCCAATGTTGTTCCTTTGTTTAAGAAGGGTAGCAAGAATAATCCAGGTAATTACAGGCTGGTGAGCCTTACATAAGAACATAAGAAATAGAACATAGAACATAGAACATAGAACATTACAGCGCAGAACAGGCCCTTCGGCCCACGATGTTGCGCCGACCAGTTACAAAACAATGACCCACTAGCCTAAACCAATCCCTTATCATCCATAAACCTATCCACAGATCTTTTAAACGCCCCCAAACTAGGTGCATTTACAACTGCAGCTGGCAGGGCATTCCAGTCCCTCACCACCCTCTGGGTAAAGAACCTACCCCTGACATCTGTCCTATAACTACCCCCCCTTAATTTAAAATCGTGCCCCCTCGTGTTAGCTTTCTCCATCCTAGGAAAAAGGTTATCACTATCTACCCTGTCTAAACCTCTAATCATCTTATATGTTTCAATGAGATCCCCTCTTAGCCGCCTTCTTTCCAGCGAAAACAACCCCAAATCTCTCAATCTCTCCTCATAGGATCTCCCCTCCATACCAGGCAACATCCTGGTAAACCTCCTCTGCACCCTCTCCAAAGCCTCTACATCCTTCTTGTAATGTGGGGACCAGAACTGCACACAAAACTCCAAGTGCAGCCGCACCAGAGATGTGTACAGTTGCATCATGACGCTACGACTCCTAAATTCAATCCCCCTACCAATAAACACCAAAACTCCGTATGCCTTCTTAACAACTTTATCTACTTGATTCCCAACTTTCAGGGATCTATGTACACATACACCTAGATCCCTCTGCTCCTCCACACTATTCAAAGTCCTCCCGTTAGCCCTATACTCAACACATCTGTTATTCCTACCGAAATGAATTACCTCACACTTCTCCACATTAAACTCCATTCACCACCTCTCAGCCCAGCTCTGCAATCTTTCCAAGTCATCCTGCAAACTATGACACCCTTCCTCACAATCTACCACACCTCCGACTTTGGTGTCATCAGCAAACTTACTAATCCACCCAACTATACCCTCATCCAGATCATTAATAAAAATTACAAACAGCAGTGGCCCCAAAACAGATCCCTGAGGCACACCACTTGTAACCGAACTCCATGACGAATATTTCCCATCAACCACCACTCTCTGTCTCCTATCTGCTAGCCAATTCCTGATCCAATTACCTAGATCACCCCCAATCCCATACATCTGCATTTTCTGCAGAAGCCTACCATGGTGAACCTTATCAAACGCCTTGCTAAAATCCATATACACCACATCAACTGCCTTACCCCTATCCACCTCTTTGGTCACTTTCTCAAAGAACTCGATAAGGTTAGTAAGGCATGACCTACCCGCTACAAAACCATGCTGACTATCTCTTATCAACTCATTACTTTCCAAATAACTATAAATCCTGTCTCTAATAATCCTTTCCAAAACCTTACCCACCACAGAAGTAAGACTCACCGGTCTATAATTCCCAGGGAAGTCCCTTCTCCCCTTCTTAAACAATGGGACAACATTTGCTGTCCTCCAATCTTCTGGTACTATACCAGAGACTAACGACGACCTGAAGATCAGAGCCAGAGGCTCCGCAATCACCCCTCTTGCCTCCCAAAGAATCCTCGGGTAAATCCCATCTGGGCCAGGGGACTTATCTATTTTCAAACCCTCTAAAATATCCAGCACATCCCCCGTATCAACTGCAATACTATCTATTTCACACCCCTGCACCCCAGTGTCCTCCTCAGCTACATTCCTGTCCCCTTGCGTGAACACCGAAGAGAAATATTGGTTCAACGCCTCTCCAATCTCCTCCGGTTCCACACACAACTTCCCTCTACTGTCTGTAACTGGCCCTAATCTTGTCCTAACCAACCTTCTGTTCTTGACATACCTGTAAAACGCCTTAGGGTTCTCCTTAATCCTATCAGCCAAAATCATCTCATGCCCTCTTTTGGCCCTTCTTAACTCCCTCTTCAACTCCCTCCTAGCCAATCTAAAACTTTCTAATGCACTACCTGAGCCCTCAAGCCTCATCCGAACATAAGCCTCCTTTTTCTTCCTAACCAACGAATCAACTTTTTTGGTGCACCATGGTTCCCTGGGCCTACCAAATCCTCCTTGCCTGACAGGGATATACTTATCACAGACCCGCAATAGCTGCTCCTTGAAAATAGGAGCAGGAGTAGGCCATCTAGCCCTTCGAGCCTGCCCCACCATTCAATAAGATCATGGCTGATCTGTCGTGGCTCAGTTCCACCTTCCCGCCCTCTCCCCATAACCCTTAATCCCTTCTCTTATCAAAAACCCATCAATCCTCTTCTCAAAAATATTTAGCGAGGCAGCCTCCACCACTTCAACAGGCAGAGAATTCCAGAGATTCACCACCCTTTGAGTGAAGAAGTTCTTCCTCAACTCTGTTCTAAACCACCCCCCCCTTTATCTTGAGGCTGTGCCCCCTAGTCCTACTGTCCTTTCTGAGCGGAAAGAGTCTCTCCACCTCTATCCTATCCATCCCATTCATCATCTTATACGTCTCAATGAGATCTCCCCTCATTCTTCTAAACTCTAATGAGTACAAGCCTAGTTTATTCAGCCTCTCCTCATAGCTCAACCCCCTCAACTCCAACATCAGCCTAGTGAACCTCCTCTGCACTCCATCCAAGGCCAAAATATCCTTGCGTAAGTATGGCACCCAAAACTGCACACAGTACTCCATCAGTGGTAGGGAAATTATTGGAGAGAATTATTCGATACAGGATTTATTCCCACTTGGAAATAAGAGGACATATTTAATAATATTTAATAAGAGGACTGTTTAATAATGAATTTTTTGTCTACACAGGCATTTAAGTCCATCTTGTTGACCAGCAAGGGGCATGCATGCGGCAGGTTGTAGTGGGCTGCTCTTGGATGTTGCTTTGGGAGTTGCCTACTGCTTCATGTCGTTGGTGTGCTTAAACTGGACCATCTCGAGGGCAACATGACAGCTCAGAGACTATCTCTGTTGCTGTGTGGACACATGGATTTGGGCCTGTGTCTGTGGGAGTTTGCGCGTTCTCCCCGTGGTTGCGTGGGTTTCCTCCGGGTGCTCCGGTTTCCTCCCACATCCCAAAGATGTGCTTTTAGGCTGATTGATTGGATAACAAATTGTCCCTATATTGGACCTCCCTGATCCTCGCACATAAGGCGTAGACTAAAATCATGTATAGGTCACTGAGACAATGGGACGGCGGCGCGGGCTTGTTGGGCCGAAGGGCCTGTTTCCCGTGCTGTGTTGTTCTTTGTTCTTTGTTCTTATATTAGAGAGAGGCAACATGGTTTTGTGAAGGGGAGGTTGTGTCTCACGAGCTTGATTGAGTTTTCCGAGGAAGTGACAGATGATTGATGAGTGTAGGGCAGTGGATGTTGTCTACATGGACTTCAGTAAGGCCATTGACAAGGTCCCTCATGGCAGACTGGTGCAGAAGGTGAAGTCGCGTGGGGTCAGAGGTGAGATGGCAAGGTGAGTACAAAACTGGCTCAGTCAAAGAGGGCAGAGAATAACAGTGGAAGGGTGTGTTTCTGAGTGGAAAGCCTCTGTAAGGAGAGAAAAGAGCTGATGTTTCAAGTCCAGGTGACTCTTTGTCAAAGCTTTTATCCATTAGGGTAGAACTCAGGAATAGGAGTGATGCAATCAGACTGTTGGGGTTGTATTACAAACCTCCCAACAGCCAGTGTGAAGTGGAAGAACTGATATGTCAACAGATTATGGGAAGATGTAAAAACAACAGGGTTGTTGTGATGGGTGAATTTAACTTCCCCAACATTGAGTTTGTTCAGTGTGTCCAGGAGCACTTCTTGAGGAAAAATGTAGATAGTCCAACTCAGGAATAGGCTCTCTTAGACCTGACTCTGGGAAACGAGCCCGGACAGGTTATTGATATCTCAGCGGGGGACCATTTGGGGAACAATGATCACAATTCTATAAATTTCAAAATACATTAGAAAAGGATAGAAGTAGTCCCAGAGTGAAAGTACTAAATGCGGGAAGGCTAACTATGACAGTATTAGGCTGGAGCTTGGGAATGTAGACTGGGGCAACTATTTGAGGGTAATTCCATATCCGATATGTGGGATCTTTTAAAAGTCACTTGTTAACAATTCAGCATCGGTATGTCCCTATAAAAATGAAGGATAAATATGGCAAGCTTTGGGAATCCTGGATGACAGGAGAGATTGTGAGTTTACATAAGAACATAAGAAATAGGAGCAGGAGTAGGCCATCTAGCCCTTCGAGCCTGCCCCGCCATTCAATAAGATCATGGCTGATCTGTCGTGGCTCAGTTCCACTTTCCCGCCCTCTCCCCATAACCCTTAATCCCCTCTCTTATCAAAAACCCATCAACCCGCTTCTTAAAAATATTTAGCGAGGCAGCCTCCACCACTTCAACGGGCAAAGAATTCCAGAGATTCACCACCCTTTGAGTGAAGAAGTTCCTCCTCAACTCTGTTCTAAACCGCCTCCCCTTTATCTTGAGGCTGTGCCCCCTAGTCCTACTGTCTTTTTTGAGCGGGAAGAGTCTCTCCACCTCTATCCTATCCATCCCATTCATCATCTTTTACGTCTCAATGAGATCTCCCCTCATTCTTCTAAACTCTAACGAGTACAAGCCTAGTTTATTCAGCCTCTCCTCATAGCTCAATCCCCTCAACTCCGGTATCAGCCTAGTAAACCTCCTCTGCACTCCCTCCAGGGCCAAAATATCCTTGCGCAGGTGCGGCGCCCAAAACTGCACACAGTACTCCAGCTGCGGCCTCACCAATGCCCTATACAGCTGCAGCAAGACCTCCCTACTTTTATATTCAATCCCCTTCGCTATGAAGGCCAGCATCCCATTCGCCTTCCTGACCACCTGCTGCACCTGCAAGCTGGGCTTTTGCGACTCATGCACAAGGACCCCGAGGTCCCTCTGCACCGTCGCCTGCTGCAGTTTTTCGCCACGTAAGTAATAGTCCTTCCTACCATTCTTCCTACCAAAGTGGACCACCTCACACTTGCCAACATTAAATTCCATTTGCCATTTCCTGGCCCATTCGCCCAGTTTAGTGAAAAAGAAGAAGGAGGCATACATAAATGTCAAGAAACTGAAAACAGATAAGGCTTGTTAAAGTTGTACAAGACATTAGTAAGGCCACACTTGGAATAATATAAACAATTCTCTTCACCCTATTATAGAAAGGATAATATTAAACTAAAAAGAGTGCAAAAAAGATTTACTAGGATGCTACCAGGACTTGATGGTTTGAATTATAGAACATAGAACATTACAGCACAAACAGGCCCTTCGGCCCTCGAGTTGCGCCGATCACATCAACCCCACCAATCTATAGACCTATCTATAACCCCCAATCCCATTAAACCCCATATACTCATCCAGAAGTCTTTTAAAAGATCCCAGCGAGTTCGCCTCCACCACCGACGACGGCAGCCGATTCCATTCACTCACCACCCTCTGAGTGAAAAACTTACTCCTCATTATAAGGAGTTTTTTTTTTCCTGGAGGGTAGGAAACTTAGGGGTGATCTTGTACAGGTCTATAGACTAATGAGAGGACTAGATATGGTAGATAGTCAAAATCTTTTCTCAAAGGTAGGGGAGTCTAAAACTAGAGGGCGTAGTTTAAGGTGATGGGGAGAGGTACAAAAAGGCCCAAAGGGACAACTTTTTCACACAGAGGGTGATGTGTATCTGGAACAAGCTGCTAGAAGCAGTAGTAGAGGTGGGTACAATGTTGTTTTTAAAAAAGCATTTAGATAATTACATGGGTAAGATGGATATACTGGGAAATAAGTCAAATGTGGGCAATTGGGACTAGTTTAGTGGTAAAAACTTGCAGCCTAGAGAGTTGGGCTGAAGGGCCTGTTTCCATGAGGTAAGCCTCAATGACGCCAAGGTTCTTGAGGAATACAAAGAGAGCAGGAAAGAGCTTAAACAGGAACTTGATGGGGGTGGGGGGTGGTGTTAAAAGGGACAATGAAATGTCCTTGAAAGGTAGGATTAAGGAGAATCCCAAAGTTTTTTATGTGCCTATAAGGAAGATGAGGGTAACTAAGGAAAGGATGGGTCCACTCAAGGGTATTTGTGTGTGGAGCTGATGATGTGGGTAAAGTCCTTAATGAATACTTTGCATCATTATTTGCAAAGGAGAAGGATGTGGTGGATGGGGAGTGTAGAAAGGAGGGTGTTGACATTCTCAGACATATTGAGATAAAAAGGGAGGAGGTATTGGAGGTTTTGAAAAACATGAAGGTGGACAAGTATCCAGAGCCAGATAGGGTCTATCCCAGAATACTGAGAGAGGCGAGGGAAGAAATTGCTGAGGCCTTGGCCAAAATCTTTGTATCCTTTTTAGCCGCGGGCGAGGGACCAAGAATTGGAGAGTAACTAACATTGTTCCTCTGTTTAAGAAAGGCAGACAATCTGGGAAATTACAGGCCTGTGTGCCTTACATCAGTGGTGGGGAAATTATTGGAAAAGATTCTTAGGGACAGGATGTTCTCACATCTGGAAGAGAATAAGTTTATTAGTGATAAGCCAGCAAGGTTTTGTGAAGGGAGGGTCGTGTCTCACAAACTTGATTGAGCTCTTTGAGGAAGTGAAAAGAGAAATTGACCAGGGCAGGGCAGCGAATGTTGTGTACATGGACTTTAACAAAGCCTTTGATAAGGTTCCTCATGGCGGGCTGATATAGAAGGTGAAGTCATATGGGATCTGAGGTGAGATGGTAAGATGGATACAAAACTGGCTTGAGCATAGAAGTCATGATGTGGGTATGCCGGCGTTGGACTGGCGTAAACACAGTAAAAAGTCTGACAACACCAGGTTTTAGTCCAACCGATTTATTTGATAATATTCTCACAAGCTTTTGAGGGGACTGCCTCTTCATCAGGTGAATGGAGATTCACCTGACGAAGAGGCAGTCCCCTCGAAAGCTTGTGAGGATATTATCAAATAAATAGGTTGGACTAAAACCTGGTGTTGTCAGACTTTTTATTGAGCATAGAAAGCAGAGAGGAACAGTGGAAGGGTACTTTCTAACTGGAAGTCTGTGACAAGCAATGTTCTACAAGGATCAGTGCTGGAGCCTCTGTTGTTAGTAATATATATAAAGGATTTGGAGGAAAATATAAGTGATTTGATTAGTAAATTTGCAGCTGATACAAAAATTGTGGGAGTAGCAGATAGTGAAGAGAACTGTCAGAGGATACAGCAGGATATGCGGGGTAGAATAGGTGTAGGGTGATGTGGCGGCGCGGGCTCGTTGGGCCGAAGGGCCTGTTTCCCGTGCTGGATTGTTCTTTGTTCTTTGTTCTTTGTTTGATATAAATGCTAGACTTGATGCCCCATATCAGATAAGAAAAATCAACATCACATTGCCATATATAAAGACCTGATGTTAAGATACTAAAGAACAAAAATCAACGCCACAGCAAGCATGCACCAATCCTTATTTAGACACACTATTTATTGCCCATACATGGTTTCTATCCTCTGTTCACTTTTGCGCTGCTCAATAATTGGAATGTTGGAGGTTGAGGGTGACCTGATAGAAGTCTACAAGATTATGAGAGGCATGGATAGAGTGGATAGTCAGAAACTTTTTCCCAGGGTGAGTCAATTACTAGGAGCATAGGTTTAAGGTGTGAAGGGCAAGGCTTAAAGGAGATGTACAAGACAAGTCTTTTACACGGAGGGTGGTGGGTGCCTGGAGCTCGTTGCTGGGGGAGAAGTGGAAACAGATATGATAGTGACTTTTAAGGGGTATCTTAACAAATAAATGAATGGGATGGGAATAGAGGGATATGGTCCCTGGAGGGGTAAAGGGTTTTAGTTAAGTCAGGCAGCATGGTTGGTGCAGGATTGGAGGGCCGAAGGGCCTGTTCGTGTGCTGTAATTTTCTTTGATAATTCTTCCATTCCTCCCCCCAAACACCCTACAACCATTAACCCTGATAAAAAGCTCTCCATCTCGAGCTCTCCAATCCACTCAAGCAAGTACAGGAGCTGTCAAGTTTCCCATTCGAATTAATCCTTTCTCAACCTCTTCAGTTATGGAAAACCTTCACTTTGTGTTCCACTGACTCTGTTTTTTTTTATTCATCTCTGGGATGTGGGTACTGGAGGCTGGGCCACCATTTATTACCCTTCCCTAATTCCTCTTCCCTCAGAAGTTGGTAGTTAGCTGCCTCCATTGCAATCCCTGTGCAACGGAGGATGGCCTGTGACTTGAGGGGGAAACTCCGGGTGGTGGTATTCCCAGGTATCTCGGAATAGTTCACCACCTTACCCAGTCTGTCTGCCGTCACTTTGCCGACAAAGTGAAAATGTGTTTGTGGTTGTCTTATCTCTCTCTGAGGTCCCAATTTTGACAATTTTACTGAAAAAAAAAACAATCAATGTGAAGCGAATCCTGTTATTTATAAACCAGCTTGATCTGCCTGCAACATCGAAAGCCAACTGGGCCTCTCCATTCCCACACCGCCTGTGATTCCAGTCAGAGTATTGAAGTTGCGACAATATGGACAACGTTGTTGCTCTGAATTCCGTCCCCCGAGATGAAATGACCCTAGCCCCGCCTGAAGTGATCAGTGCAGCTGCTAAGGAGGAGAGGACAGATTTGTCCCTTAGGGTAAGGAACAAACCTGAACCTCAAGTGCCAACCTCAGTGCCCAGCTGTGTTCAGTATGTGCCTCCCAGCAGCACTCACTCTGACTATGGTAGCTATAGTCCAGTCATGAAAATGTTACTCATGGGTTACCAACGATATGCAAGTTATCTTTAGTTAGTTTGATTGGCCGTGCTAAAACAAAATTGCCTCTTAGATCATGAAATGCATAGGTTAGAGGGATTAGCGGGTAAAATGTGTGGGGATATGGGGGTAGGGCCTGGATGGGATTGTGGTCGGTGCAGGCTCGATGGGCCAAAGGGCCTCCTTCTGCACTGTAGGGCTTTTATGATTTCTATGATAATGATGAGATGCCTACCCCAGTATCCAACGAGGGGCATACACGCGATGGGTCATAGAACATAGAACATTACAGCACAAACAGGCCCTTCGGCCCTCGAGTTGCGCCGATCACATCAACCCCACCAATCTATAGACCTATCTATAACCCCCAATCCCATTAAACCCCATATACTCATCCAGAAGTCTTTTAAAGACCCCAGTGAGTTCGCCTCCACCACCACTGACGGCAGCCGATTCCATTCACTCACCACCCTCTGAGTGAAAAACTTACCCCTAACATCACTTCTGAACTTCCCTCCCCGCACCTTAAATCTGTGTCCTCTCGTAGCGACCATTTCAACCCGGGGAAATAGCCTCTGAGAGTCCACCCTATCTATTCCTCTCAACATTTTATAAACTTCTATCAGGTCGCCTCTCAATCTTCGCCTCTCTAGGGAAAAGAGTCCCAGCTCCCTCAACCTATCTTCATAAGGCATGCCTCCCAGTCCAGGCAACATCCTTGTAAATCTCCTCTGCACCCTTTCAATAGCTTCTACGTCTTTCCTATAGTGAGGCGACCAGAACTGCGCACAGTACTCCAAATGAGGCCTGACAAGGGTCCTGTAAAGTTGCAGTATTACAACTTTACTGGGGCTGCTCTTGGTTGTTCGAGATTGGCCTAGTGCTTCATGTCGTTAGTGTGTGCCTAAACCGGACCAGATACTGGGCAAGACGACAGCTCAGTGACTATCACTGTTTGCTGAGTGCAGACACATGGATTTGGGCCGGTGTCTGTGGGAGTTTGCACATTCTCCCCGTGCTTGCGTGGGTTTTCTCCGGGTGCTCCGGTTTCCTCCCACACCCCAAAGATGTGCTGTTAGGCTGATTGGCAGGAATAAATTGTCCCTAAATCAGTTTCCCCTCAATCTGGCATGGCCATAAAACATTAGACAGGGGTCGTGGGTGGAGAGGGGGACTGGTGGTGTTGAGATGGCGGCGCGGGCTCGTTGGGCCGAAGGGCCTGTTTCCCGGGCTGATTTTGTTCTTTGTTCTTTGAAAAGGTGGCAAAGATCAGCTTTGGGATCTGACATATTGAGCAGAATTCTATTGCCCGCCAGCCTTGGAAATCGGAGTGGGTGAGGGGCAGACCATGGAAAAGTCCATTGATCTCAGATGGGATTTTATGGCTTCAGGACGAGTGATGTCCACAGGCTTTTACCGATTGCAAACAGACTTATTCCCAGTTTGCATGAGATTTCCAGAACAATAGTTCAAAATCCACAAATGTCAAGCCATGAATAGTGAGGGATCTGGTTCCAGTTCTCTCCATCTACAAAGAATTCTAGAGCATTGAACAAACCGTTCAGGTCAGACATTGCGTCACTGCTTATACTTTCCTCACACATTAGTTCATCAACACTTATTAACATATTCTTCCATTCCGTTGTCCTTCCGCTACGTGACAACTTGGCCAAACAGAATGTGCTTCCGACAAGAAAACTGACATGTCTTATGATTCTTTGCGTAGAAGAAGAATCAGGGGGACCTGTTTCACACCGTCATACAGAGGGCAGGACCTCACACGCAACAAACCCCTGCTGCACTGAGGTCAGGTGCCATCTTTAAAGGGTGCCCCAATCTGACCAGGAATAAATCCCCCATTCCCAGCCCACCACAGACGTCTCAAAGGCTCCCCTTCCCTTCCCTCCCCATCCCCGATCAAAGTCAACACTTCTCCCTTCCCCCCCCCCCCCCAATCCCTCAAATCATCACCCTTTCCTTCCCTTCCGCCAATCATTGGCCCCACCCCCCTCCGCCAAGGGGCATTGCCAAGAGCCAGTGCCGGGGGCACTGCCAGGCTGTGTCCCTCTCCGCCCGGGGGGGGGGGGGGTGAGAGGAGGGGGGCTATTCCCACCTTCATGCCCCTGGGGAGATTGGCACAGCCTGTTGTAAGTGCTGCTGACATAATGCCATGCATGCCCGCAGTGAGGACGGCACTCCTGGAGAGAGCGCTCGCGAGTACCATAGAACCCTACAGTGCAGAAACAGGCCCTTCGGCCCATCGAGTCTGCACCGAACACACAATCCCACCCAGACCCTATCCCCATATCCCTACACATTTACCTGCTAATCCCTCTAACCTACACATCCCAGGACACTAAGGGGCAATTTTAGCATAGCCAATGAACCTAACCCGCACATCTTTGGACTGTGGGAGGAAACGGAGCACCCGGAGAAAACCCACGCAGACACGAGGAGAATGTGCAATCTCCACACAGGCAGTGACCCGAGCCGGGAATCGAACCCAGGACCCTGGAGCTGTGAAGCAACAGTGCTAACCCACTGTGCTACCGTGCCGCCGTGATGTTAATTATTAAGAATAGCATCCTTTGGCCCCCATAGCGTGTTTCACATCACTCCGCCAGTGAGAGGCTGGGAAGATCGGAACTCAGAAACTCGTCCGGATTTTGAGCTTGCACTGCCATTCCCACAGACAGAGACAACCGCCTCAAAATCACCCCAAAGAATTCCGTGCCACAACTGGAAGAACGTTCTCCGAGGGAACCTGGGCCAATGTCCATTCCTCACCCCACAGCCCCCAGAGACGTGAGGCTCGGCTCAGTAAATTGACCCAATGGCCAGGACGTTTGTGTAGAGTCTGACTCGGAAGGAGGTGGAATTATTCGGGAAGACATTGGACATCCTGATATCGCTGTGTGTTTGCGCGATATTCCAGCCAGGGGACACGAGCAGGACTCGGAAACCGCTGAGAATCAGGAAGGCAATTTAATACAATTAACCAGCAATTATCTGGGATTTCACGTTGCCCATCTGCCTCTACAGTTAGCGGTCTGGCTGATTGGCCAGACGACCTTTATATTTAAGATGCGACCTGGATCCAGGGCAGGGTGAAAGGTCAGGGCTGAAATCAAATTAACGAATGTGTCTGGGGACTGGGGCCTGTGAACGATTCTGCTGCCGAGGCATTGTCTCAGCATCGTTATTTATCTCTCACAGGCCCCCAGCTCGATGGCACAGCTCACCCCGAGGATGTCACCCTGACGGAACACGTTTGAAATGCCAACCCACACGTTCCCTTTTCTTGGTGTCCGTCCTCTCCCAGCTCTCTCCCCCCACTCTCACCCCACCCTCCCCCCCAACCAACTCTCCACCCTCCCCCCACTCTCTCCCCACCCTCCCCCCCACTCTCTCCCCACCCTCCCCCCCACTTTCTCCCCACCCCCCCCCCACTCACTCTCCATACCCCCCCCCCACTCACTCTCCCCCCACTCACTCCTCACCCTCCCCCACCTCTCCCCACCCTCCCACCCACTCACTCTCCACACACTCTCTCCCAGCCCTCCCCCCATTCACTCCCCACCCTCCCCCCCACCACTCTCCACCCCCCCTCACTCACTCTCCCCCCACTCACTCCTCACCCTCCCCCCACTCTCTCCCCACCCCCCCCCACCACTCACCACCCCACCCCACCACTCTCCACCCACTCACTCCCACACCCCACCCCCCCCACCACACCCACCCACCACTCCCACCCCCCCCCACCACACCCACCCCCCACTCATTCCCCACCCTCCCCCCCACTCACACCCACCCTCCCCCCACACTCTCCCCACCCCCCCCACCACCACCCCACCCTCCCCCACCACTCTCCCCCCACTCACTCCCACCCTCCCCCCACCACACTCTCCCCCCACTCCTCCTCACCCTCCCCCCCACCACTCACCACCCCCCCCACTCTCCACCCCCACCCCCCCCCACCCACCCCACCCTCCCCCCACCACACTCCCCCCACTCACCCTCACCCTCCCCCCACTCACTCCCCCCCACTCACTCCCCCACCCTCCCCACCACACACCCCCACCCTCCCCCCACTCTCTCCCCACCCTCCCCCCACTCACACCCCACCCCCTCCCACTCACACCCCACCCACCCCCCACACACTCCCACCCCCCCCCACTCACTCCCCACCCTCCCCCCATTCACATCTCCACCCACCCCCACACTCACCCCCACCCTCCCCCCAACTCTCTCCCCACCCCCCCCCCACACTCCCCCACTCACTCCCACCCTCCCCCCAACTCTCTCCCCACCACCCCCCACACACTCCCACCCTCCCCCCCACTCTCACCCCACCCTCCCCCCCAACTCTCTCCCCACCCTCCCCCCCCACTCTCTCCCCACCCTCCCCCACCAACTCACTCCCCACCCTCCCCCCTCAACTCTCTCCCCACCCTCTCCCCCACTCACTCCCCACCCTCTCCCCCCAACTCTCTCCCCACCCTCCCCCCACACACTCCCCACCCTCCCCCACAACTCTCTCCCCACCCTCCCCCCCACTCTCTCCCCACCCTCCCCCCACTCACTCCCCACCCTCCCCCACAACTCTCTCCCCACCCTCCCCCCCAACTCTCTCCCCCATTCCCCCCCACTCTCTCCCCACCCTCCCCCCCAACTCTCTCCCCACCTTCCCCCCACAACTCTCTCCCCACCTCTCCCCACTCTCCCCCACCCCCCCCACCACTCTCTTCCCACCCTCCTCCCCACTCTCTCCCACCCTCTCCCTCACTCTCTCCCCCCATTCACTCCCTATCCTCCCCCCCACTCACTCTCCACCCTCCCCCCCACTCACTCTCCACCCTCTCCCTCACTCTCTCCCCGCTCTCTCCCCCCACTCTCTCCCACCCTCCCCCCACTCTCTCCCCACCCTCCCCCCCACTTACTCTCCACCCTCTCCCTCACTCACTCCCCATCCTTCCCCCACTCACTCTCCATCCTCCCCCCCACTCACTCTCCACCCTCCCCCACTCACTCCCCACCCTCTCCCCCACTCACTCTCCACCCTCTCCCCCACTCACTGCCCACCCTCCCCCCCACTCTCTCCCCACCCTCCCCCCCACTCTCTCCCACCCTGCCCCTCACTCTCTCCCCACCCTCCCCACAACTCACTCCCCACCCTCCCCCCTCAACTCTCTCCCCACCCTCTCCCCCACTCACTCCCCACCCTCTCCCCCAACTCTCTCCCCACCCTCCCCCCCACTCACTCCCCACCCTCCCCCAACAACTCTCTCCCCACCCTCCCCCCCCACTCTCTCCCCACCCCTCCCCCCCACTCACTCCCCACCCTCCCCCACAACTCTCTCCCCACCCTCCCCCCCAACTCTCTCCCCACCTTCCCCCCACTCTCTCCCCACCCTCCCCCCCAACTCTCTCCCCACCTTCCCCCACAACTCTCTCCCACCCTCTCCCCCACTCTCTCCCCACCCTCCCCACCACTCTCTTCCCACCCTCCCCCCCACTCTCTCCCCACCCTCTCCTCACTCTCTCCCCCCACTCACTCCCCATCCTCCCCCCCACTCACTCTCCACCCTCCCCCCCACTCACTCTCCACCCTCTCCCTCACTCTCTCCCGCTCTCTCCCCCCACTCTCTCCCCCACCCTCCCCCCCACTCTCTCCCCACCCTCCCCCCCCTTACTCTCCACCCTCTCCCTCACTCACTCCCCATCCTTCCCCCACTCACTCTCCATCCTCCCCCCCACTTACTCTCCACCCTCCCCCCACTCACTCCCCACCCTCTCCCCCACTCACTCTCCACCTCCTCCCTCACTCTCTCCCCACCCTCCCCCTCCACTCTCTCCCCACCCTCCCCCCCACTCTCCCCCACCCTCCCCCCCAATCTCTCTCCACCCTGCCCCTCACTCTCTCCCCACCCTCTCCCCACTCTCTCCTGGCAGTGCTCATCATTCCACAGAGTGTGTTTCACACCGGGTTGGGTAGCCGGTGTGAAATTGCACTCCTGGGGATGACTGTATCCACTTCCCAGCTCACCGAATTCACGCTCGCAACAAGCGAGAAATTCAGGCCCACGTTTGCCAATTAGAAACCAGCACTGGTCACATGACGAACATCGTCATCAGCAGTGAAGCACTTTGGGACATCCTGAGGGCACAAAGGTGCTATAGAAATGCACTTGCATCCTCTTGCACTTGGTGTTATCCAGGCGAATGGTTTTCCAGCATTCCAATACAAACTGGCCAATCCTCATCTGTAAGACTAAGGCAAAATTTTCACCCACAAGTCAGGAGTGCAGAGTCGGGAAATTTCACACTTGGGAGAAAGTGTTCCGGATGTGTCAGCATAGACTTGATGGCCGAATGGCCTGTGTCTGTGTTTTGTTCCTGTCTCTGTCCCCAGTACCTTTCCTTATTTGCAGCAAGAATTCTTTAAACACCTTTTGATTTTTTTATTACGGAGATCTGTGGCATTTGATTTCTTAGAATTTATTTACAGAATCGTAAGCTTTTATAAGAACATAAGAAATAGAGCAGGAGTTGGCCATCTAGCCCTTCGAGCCTGCCCCGCCATTCAATAAGATCATGGCTGATCTGTCGTGGCTCAGTTCCACCTTTCCGCCCTCTCCCCATAACCCTTAATCCCTTCTCTTATCAAAAACCCCATCAACCCGTTTCTTAAAAATATTTAGCGAGGCAGCCTCCACCACTTCAACGGGCAGAGAATTCCAGAGATTCAGCACCCTTTGAGTGAAGAAGTTCTTCCTCAACTCTGTTCTAAACCGCCTCCCCTTTATCTTGAGGCTGTGCCCCCTAGTCCTACTGTCTTTTTGAGCGGGAAGAGTCTTTCCACCTCTATCCTATCCATCCCATTCATCATCTTATACGTCTCAATGAGATCTCCCCTCATTCTTCTAAACTCTAACGAGTACAAGCCTAGTTTATTCAGCCTCTCCTCATAGCTCAATCCCCTCAACTCCGGTATCATAGAACATAGAACATAGAACATAGAACATTACAGCGCAGAACAGGCCCTTCGGCCCACGATGTTGCGCCGACCAGTTACAAAACAATGACCCACTAGCCTAAACCAATCCCTTTTCATCCATAAACCTATCCACAGATCTTTTAAACGCCCCCAAACTAGGTGCATTTACAACTGCAGCTGGCAGGGCATTCCAGTCCCTCACCACCCTCTGGGTAAAGAACCTACCCTGACATCTGTCCTATAACTACCCCCCCTTAATTTAAAATCGTGCCCCCTCGTGCTAGCTTTCTCCATCCTAGGAAAAAGGCTATCACTATCTACCCTGTCTAAACCTCTAATCATCTTATATGTTTCAATGAGATCCCCTCTTAGCCGGCCTTCTTTCCAGCGAAAACAACCCCAAATCTCTCAATCTCTCCTCATAGGATCTCCCCTCCATACCAGGCAACATCCTGGTAAACCTCCTCTGCACCCTCTCCAAAGCCTCTGCATTCTTCCTGTAATGTGGGGACCAGAACTGCACACAAAACTCCAAGTGCGGCCGCACCAGAGATGTGTACAGTTGCATCATGACGCTGCGACTCCTAATTCAATCCCCCTACCAATAAACGCCAAAACTCCGTATGCCTTCTTAACAACCTTATCTACTTGATTCCCAACTTTCAGGGATCTATGTACACATACACCTAGATCCCTCTGCTCCTCCACACTATTCAAAGTCCTCCCGTTAGCCCTATACTCAACACATCTGTTATTCCTACCGAAATGAATTACCTCACACTTCTCCACATTAAACTCCATCCGCCACCTCTCAGCCCAGCTCTGCAACCTTTCTAAGTCATCCTGCAAACTATGACACCCCTTCCTCACAATCTACCACACCTCCGACTTTGGTGTCATCAGCAAACTTACTGATCCACCCAACTATACCCTCATCCAGATCATTAATAAAAATTACAAACAGCAGTGGCCCCAAGACAGATCCCTGAGGCACACCACTTGTAACCAAACTCCATGACGAATATTTCCTATCAACCACCACTCTCTGTCTCCTATCAGCCTAGTAAACCTCCTCTGCACTCCCTCCAGGGCCAAAATATCCTTGCGCAGGTGCGGTGCCCAAAACTGCGGCCTCACCAATGCCCTATACATTTAAGAGAAAAATAATTCAGAGAAAGAGAAAAATAAGATACAGAAAAATAATACATAATACAGAACTAGGGGGCACAGCCTCAAAATAAAGAGGGGGGGCGGTTTAGATCAGAGTTGAGGAGGAACTTCTTCACTCAAAGGGTGGTGAATCTCTAGAATTCTCTGCCCGTTGAAGTGGGTGGAGGCTGCCTCGCTAAATATTTACACAGTGAGCACGTGA